>CAXAMN010014446.1:1358348-1409326 GCA_963970005.1 Durusdinium trenchii
AAAAGGAGCTGCTTTCGTCAACTTTTGAGGCGCTATGACCGGGCCCAGTGTTATCATGTGTTGGTGCTTGTTGATGCTACGTCCCAACATGTGCAGTTTTTTCTTGCAAAGATGAGCTCCCTGCCGAACAATTCCTTCACTTTCATGCATGATTAAGTGATTAAACCAGGTCATTCCTTTGGAAGGGTCATGAAATTTTGGGTCCTTCTTCGCGGGGGTCCTGGACGGGTGCGTTAGTTTTCGTCCTGGACTCTTTCAGGCCGTTGCGGACATCTCTGGTGAGACCACGGTGATGAAAGAGGACCTTGAGGAGACGCGGCTGGAGCGCAAGCAGTAGTGAAGATCGGTTTTTCAGGCGAAGGAAACAGTAGTTCCAAGGTCTTTGGTGGTTGACACGCTCAAAACCACCCTCCAAAAACTCTTGGTCGAAGTTGCTTTCACTTGACGTTTTCCTCCCAAAAGGATTGGGATTCTAACTTCCATCTTGTTCTCTCTTGTCGGGAGTCCAAATGAGTTCTTTGGAAGTTCACCGTTGCCAGGAGCGCGCGCCTCCGGAGGTGGTCTCGGAGCTCGCGGCCGCCTTGGTGCAGGAGGCCGTCGAGAAAGGCGGACCGCGTGGGGTGCGCGCGGGGTGCGCGCGGGGTGCGCGTGGGGACGCAGCTGGTTTTTTTGGCGTTCAATTAGCTTCATTTGGAAAGATATCAGATTGAGATAGCTCTATGTTGTAAGGGATTTCAATTTCCACTTCCATTTCGAGGTCGCCACAGTACCAGGCCCCCCACTCCGGACCATCTCTGAAGAGGAGACGCCAGACAGATCTCCGGGTTGCCACGGTTTGAAACCCGAGTTGGAGACGAATCCAAATCGAGTTGGAGTTGAATGAACACCCCAACTCCAACTGGTGTCCCAACTCCAACTGGTGTCCCAATCAGTTTGTGTTCTGCAAAAGACATTCAGATGGTGTTCCCCGAAGCCTCGCTGGTTCGAGGGTTGACTGGTGACGGTCCTGTTGAGTCGTCTTCGCAGGTGCTGACTTCTCGCAGCACTGGCTGGTCTCCAGAGAGAAAGGTGCTGTGAGGCCGATATCATCCAGCAGTGATGTCCTTGTTACTATATAGTGATGCTTACTAGTTCACTCCACAACAACCACTCCTTGATCAACCAGCAACCAGCCACCAGCCGTGAATTCTCGCTTCCGCTAGGGTCCGGGAGAACTTCCCAGCCATTTGGCGTGAGCTGGCGTTGGCGCCGAACACGGAGGATCTTTTGGGGGACCTGGTGCAGCGCTTGAGAGCCTCTTGGGCGGAATGATGGAGTTGGATTGGACGGGATCTATTGGGACTTCTGGTGGTTTGCAGGGAGTTTGTGGGGACATACAAGTCAAAGGCATTTGAAGAATTCTTGGATGGGTTGAAGGCAAAGCTAGCTACCCCAAGAGAATAAGCAGCTGGAACACTAACCAGGTCCTTCTCTCTCTCTCTCTGTATATTACATATATATATACACACATACAGTACATATATATATATATACACGGCTCAAGGCTCAAGCCATTTCTGCTCAAGCTGGTCTGTCTCGCCATCGACTACGGCACTGGCCATCCTCTACTAGTACACCCCTGACGAGAAGGAGGGTGTCAAACCCTTGGAACTTCATCCCGACCCTTGCCCTGGTGACTAGTGCTTCTTCATAACCAGCTCCCTGGACCAGTTCGAAGAGTGCACTGGCATCCTTGTCCTGGCTCAGGCCTTGGGTTGGCTAAAAGGGCATCATGACGCCTTCGAGCTCTGTGGGATGGCACCGAGCGTACCAAGTATGCCAAGGATCCAATTGTCACAATTGGATTTGGCAGGACAGAGTCAGGGAAGGATGTGTCTGCAGATCTTGTGGAACAGCATGGTCCAAGCCGCCTCATGGGTATGCACCTAGGTCTCCAGCGCCCAGACTGGGCTTTGGAAACAGCAAGGACACCGCACTTCCAAAGTGCAAAAACTCACAGGGGAGTTGTTGGTCTCCTCTTGGGACAAGCTTGATCCAGGGCTTCAACAAAAGCTCAAGGAGATCGGCATCACGCCACCTCCACCAAGTCCAGAACCTGACTTGAAGGACGTGCCCGGGGACAACTTAGCCCAGCTTCCGGGCCCTGTCAAAGAGCTTGTTGAGAAGATCACCAAGCCGCAGCCTCTCTCACACGAAGCAGAATCTTCAGAGCAAGATCGATGCTACCAAGAAAGCCTTTCAAGACCTCCTTGAAGAGATGAAGCACATCCAGACCAAGATAGAGCAGGAACAGGCAGAACTGAACACCACGAGTTCAGCCTACATGTCCTTGGTCCGCAAGCAGCCTGACCCAGTACAGTTGTGAGAGGAAACTGACGCCAAGGATCCTGTGCCTGAGGCAGTTGCTGGATTCATCAGCACCCTTGGTGTCAGTCTCACCCAAGAGCAACACGAGCAGCTCAAAACGATGCTCAAGCGGCCTCAGCAGTCCAACGAAGAGGACACCAAACGTCGCAAGACGGGTGAGGGTGACAAGGACATGTCTTGTGGGTAACACGCCACAGCAGGCCTTGCAGCGTGAAGATGACAACCGCATTTTGAATCTGGCTTTCTCAATGGCTTTTCATGGAACAGGGGAATTTTCAGTCAAGTTGCAGGGATTTGGACAACTTCACTGAATCTCAAACTCATGCGCTTTCGGACTCAAGCTTCCACAGCAGAGCCCACCCAAGGGCTTACGGACCTTGGAGGTCCACGGATGCGCCCAAAGTCAAAGGGGGCGCAGTTTTGACGACGGTAGCCTTGGAAGAGGAGGCGCCGGCCACTTCTACCTCAGAGCGGGTCTCCAGGGACACCGCTTCAACCGGGACCTCCAATTCTCAAGCGCTTGCCCGTCTCTTCACGGACATTGGAGGACTACAGCGAAACCCAATCGATGAAGCTCAAAAGCAGCTTTTTCAAGTCAGTCAAGCAGACCTTCAACGGTCTTGCCAGGCATATGCAGATCATCCCACTAAGGGTCATGGGCAGCAGCTGCTCTCTGACTTACAGAGAGTCGAACACCTTGTTCACAGGCAGTTGGGATTGCAAGGAGATCTTCCTCACATCCAAGCCAACACGGCCCTCATTGCCCAAAATCTCACCAGCATTGCAGCCAATCCTAAGAACCTATGCATGCTGCCTTCAGATGCCGGAGCTGGCTCAGCAGTTTTGTCACCGAGCCCACCATGATTGGGGGCCGCTTGCATCAAGTTTCCGGACCTTTCTTTCGACTTCCAAGCCTCTGTTGCTCACGGACATACCTGAGCTTGCTGATGTTTGGTCACACTTTGATGACTCGACTCAAGAAGATGTTGGGGAGTTTGTGGGTCATCTTTGGTGCATGGCCAATCCTCCCGTAATAGGAGGCAAATTCTTCCACCAGCGGCGCAACGGAATCCTTGAAGAACGGGAACAAGTGCCGATCAACCTGATTTTCCCTCCGGGTCAGGTTAGGGCCTCCCTTGAAGAGATTGTCAACCTATGGGCGAATGGAGATGAAGTCCTCCATTTGCAGCGGTTTGAACAGCAACCACATCGGGCTTGCTCTGGCCAATACTGATGAGTCTCCAACATGCTCACTCCAAGGGATCAGGGCCTCTTTCGCAGCCTGAGACAAAAGGACATCCCATGGCAGCGTCCCTTTCAAGATCTTCCGCTCATGGAGAGACTTCAGGCTCGCAAAGAACAGTGGGGAGCCATTTGGCAGCCGGTGGATGAGATTTGAACCGGAGTGTGCAGATGACAGCTCGACATTTACAGTTCCGACAACAGGGAAGCCAAGCGGGGAAGCTCCTCGCCATGTCGTGTTGTGGGAGATGCCAAGCATGGTTGCAGACAATATTCTATTTTTTGACCGCGTGGAAGACCTGGGGCCATTTGTGCTGCTATGTCGCAGCTCGGTAGCTGAAGTTGCTCGCTACACAAGGGCCTCGATTGAAGCTCACCCGAAGCAAGGGCTGGTAGCGGCGGTCTGCCCTTCCAACTGAGCTGAAGCCACGCCTGAGCTGGCAGAACTACTTGGCAGTCAGGTCTTTGTTGATGCCGGTTCAGTTCGCAAAAAGTTTCATGAGATGTATGCAGAAGCAGATGGTGAACTATGTGTGTGCGCTGTATCCCTGGTTTGAAGTTGCTCAAAGTTCATTCCTTCGCATCAGGGCACCGAGTCTATTCAAGACTCTAGCAGAGCGGAGCACCGCCCTCCGTCCTTTGATCGCCAAGCACATGTTAAGCCTCATGGGAGATTCGCGCGATAATTGCACAAAAGCGCGAGCTCGAACCGTGCTGGCGTGTTGCAGTCCGGGCTTCGGGCGTCTTGGCACGGCGTGTGTTTCAACATTGTCCGTTGCAGCAAAAAATTATGAGAAGGGCGCTTGGGCTGCTTTGAAGCACGTGCTTGACACAGAGCCACCAAACAAACATCCGAAAGCATCAATGACTTTGAACGAAAGCCAAGACAAGGCACAGACCTCCCCTGCTGTATTGGTTGACGTTTGGCAATTTTTGCCCAAGTGGTGAAGATGAGAAACGCATGGTCCGACGACCCTTGATTGTGGATCCGGTGATGCGCGGAAGATGTCTCAGCACAGTGGACAATCCGACGGAAACAGACGTTGGAACCCGACAGTTTCCTCTAGCGGCGATGCCACAGAAAAGCGGCTGTCTGAAATCATCCTTTAGCCATAACATATATATGTACACATACACATTTTCATACGTTCAAGGATGATCACCAACTTTCTTGGTCTTGGTCATCTCTATAACAGCATATATATATATATAAACGAGTACCTTTGTTCGTTTCTCTGTCGGGGACCCTGTAATATGAGCATCGTTCCTGAAAACGGAAGAGTCACCCTGCAGTAAAACTTCAACAGATGATCTGGTACCCTGGTACCCAATGTGACATGGGTAGGGCACAAAGTCCAGACTCAGTGCTGCGGGGCGGATCTGGAGTTAACATCTGGTGCATGGACCAGTGACCAGAGGTTCACTCGACCAAAAATCCCCCCCCAAAAGGCTTCTAAGGAGCAAAAACCCTCGCGAATCGCCATTGAACATGTCCAATCTTCTCAAGGCTTGGACGCTCTCCTTGGCTGAGTGCTCCACGGCTTATTCGATCGCAAGGTGACCAGGGGGGCTTGGGTGGGCTTTGTAAGGCCTGGGTGGGCTGGTGATTGGTATTTGTCTGAGTGGTGAACATTTTTATTTGCAATGGAAGACTGCAGTGTACACCCTGTTTCATTTGCAGCTTTCCGGCCTGGGCCCAACAAGTCACAGGGCTGTTCAGCAATGGAAGTACTTGAAATATATGTGAACAGGTTTGAGTATGGGAATCAGAACGCTTACGTAGTTGGTCATACTCCCCCTAAAGGGCCCATTGAACACCATGCTTCCAACGGCTGCAAATACCAAGTGCGAATCTCTTCATAGACTGGAAGTTGTTTCACAATCGCACGCAATAGTGGTTTATACTGAGTAATCAAGCGACATTCCCTTAACTATTGATGTATTTCTGCCTATCAAGAGCCAAGATTGGCATCCTGAGAAGGTCTAAAGAGAACCCAGAAGACGAACACGAACCCTCTTTCCGTAAAGTCCTATATGACTGATGTTTTTTGCAGTTATTTTTTTAAAATGATTTTCGCAATCATCCAACCATGTGCGGAAACCACCAAGTCCTTCGTGTGTAGTCTTGGTTCATGGGGTGGCTCTTCCCGTTCGACAGAATGCCGAAACCGGGGCAGAATGTGTTGGCATCTCGTGTGGTGGGGGGTTGATTTGTACGAAAGAATTCCGACCATCCGAGCGATTGAGGTGGTATTTTCAAGCAAGGCTGAAGCAGAACGGGTAAGGTCCTTCTTTTGCCCGGGCAAAACACATTCAGCACGATTTGAGGTTGCCATGCTTTTGGAAGTCCCAGCATTTGGTTTTTGGGGAACCTCTACAGGACAACTCCTAGTTTTGGGGAGTGGAAAGCCTGAAAGCCATATTTTCGGAAGGTCAACCAGTTTCTCCACTCAAACCAGTCTCCGAGGCCAAATCCGTGGCATCCGTCACGCGGCGACTGTGGCGGGCTTGGGATTGGTGGAAGGCATGCAGATTCAGCTCCTTGGGCGGTGGACCAGCACGGCGAGACGGGGGAGACAGAGATCACTGTGTATCACATCTTCTTAAGGCAAACACTTGTTTAGTTTTTTTTCTACTTCCAGGAACTTGAACCAAGGGTGCTGCAGAGATGTCACGGAATGTGTCCATTGCGATTCTGCTTGAGCAACATCCCAAAATGCATGGCCGCATGGTTTCCCCTGGGGTATAGGGGCCGGAACCATGGTTCCAGCACAGCGTAAACCTTTAGAGGAGGAATTGCAACCTTTTGAAGCGCCTGTAATTGCGGAAATCCTTTCTGAAATCTGCCATGATCGGGTCAGCATGCGGTGCTAGCACCTTTGATGAAGAGTTTCAGTGAAAACTGCACCAAACTACACACCATGTTTGGAAGGTTCCTGCCTGATCCTCAAGTGAGCTAGAATCCTAAAGCCCAGTTGCAAATAGGATGGTGCAAGTGAAGTGGCATCGATGACACACTGAGACAATGCCCTTAAGGCGAAAACCAACAAACGGACCAATCATGTTTGGACACATGCCATGCATACATCCCTGGTGTTTGTTGTCCAACCACCTGGTTGTAGTAGGAAAAGGCATGATAATCTACTTTTCATGGACATGCTCTTCGAAAGCTGATCTTTGCGGAGTCCATTGTCCACTTCAAGACCTTGTGTTCCTTCAACTTCAGGGCAAGGCACAGAAGGAAAACGGCTCTTTCTGTGCCCGGCAGAGGTGCAATCACATCCAAGAATGGTGTGACACAGCAGAAGTCCGCCTGCAAGACACTGAGGCTGATGGGTTGGTGGCGGGGTGGGTGGATAGGCTACAAATCAGATATCTTTGGATCATCTGAGACGAACCAAAGCGCAGGTCTCACGGGACATCCGACCGGTGAAACATCCGGTTTGAAGGAATCATGGGTATTCGAGGTTTCCGGGAAGGCATCTTCAAATCCCACTCCTTCAGGTCCCTGACTGAAAATTTCAGACTCCGCCCCGATCCTTGGAGAAGACCGCTGGACACCTCCCCTTCACGCCTTGTTTGGGTGTCCTGCCATCCTGCCACGCCTGCCACAAAAAAGCCACGCATCCCCACGCGGGGGGAAAAGAAAAAAGAGAACACCTCCTCAGTGCAACACCGCCTCTCCTGAACGAGAATCGGACCCCACCGGGCCGACCGGGTCGTGCGGACCACGGCTCCAGTCGGCCAAAGCAGCGCTGGGGAAGGAGCTCAAGCGGAACAGGTGCGACGGAGAGAGGTTTCGGCCGGTGAAAGAGGGCGACCCTTTCAACCAGATAGAAACTGAACGACCCCCACTAGAGGAGAGTGATCTTTCCTAAGAACCCTCTGGCAGGTTTCTGTGTTTGTTGCAGAGTCATTTTCATCGGCTAAAGAAGCTGGAGATGCCGATCAGTCGTGGCCAACAACGCTCCACTGCCTCTAGACTCTAGACCTGTTCACCTGGGACTGGCACTTCATTCCACTTAAAGCATCATGTACCATTTGTTTGATGCAGTCTTTGGTGCTCTTCTCTAGCCCAAGAGCCCGCGCTTGCGCATGTAGATCTCCGTCCAGCACGGCACCGTCACACCCCTCTAACTTGGTCGCCTCAGGCACCAGTGGACTGCGTTCAGTAGGGTTCAATGTGCTCAACATAGCTCAACATGGCTCAACCTTGAGGCTTTTCCAAACATTTTTTGGGGAGTGGTGTCAATATAATATATTAATATATATATATATATAGAGAGAGTATATTTTTTTCGATGAAATCCCTACAAGCACCCTCCTAAGCCTGCAGAGAAGACCTGTTGAAGGGTGCTGGTATAAGTGTCTAGACGTAAGATCATTTGGTAGGAGATCGAGAATCGTTGCTCATGCTGATCATTCAGCACACCGCAGGGATACTCCACCGTCTCGACGGTCAATACCACGGTCTCTCGGTTGCTGCAGGCAATGCTTGAAGAACCTCCGGGCAGCGCGTGATGGCTGCGAAGCTGAGAAGCGGAGGGAACCTGTGTCCTCTGGTTTCCCCCTTGAAGGCAGAAGAATCTCAAGCAAGTCCCTCATCAAGGCTGTTGATGAATGATCCTCCCTCCAGAATGGCTTTACATCTCCAGGCCTGGGGTGGTTATTCATCAACCCTCGGCATGATGCTTAGAGGTGTGTCGAAAGCCATTGACGGATCACCAGACAAGGTCCAATGCAAAGCCAGGGTTGTCATTTTTGTCAAACCAACGACCCTGAATGACCAGCGACCAGGAAGCAACACCCGCTTTTGTGGGTGGGTTCCCAGCAGCAACCGTGCTCATTTTGGAGTCGAGTTTTGAGGCCAAGCAGATACTACGAGTGAAGTGGGGGGGCAGCAACACTTGTGATGACTGGTCCATTCGCCCGCAAAATGGTGGAATGACAGTGGCATCCCATTTGCATTTGGCAATACCGGTCCTATTATGTTGTCTTGATTGAGATATGAGCGGGCTCTCACCAAGGCTTTGTGTGATCAGCCGCCTTTAATGATAACTTTCGTACACCCCCAAGTCGAGACTTGGGAGAGGTACGATGCCCATTCCGCACCTCTGGTGGAAAGAGAGGGATTCTGCGGCTGTTCTTGGCGGCCCAATAAGGCTTGGCAGGCACCCTTCTGAGCAAGCGTTCCAAGGCGGGCTGTTTTGGAGCATGCCACAGTCGCAGACCCTCTCTCTCTCAGGTCATGCCATCCACTTGGGCCTCTTCAACTTTTTTGGGTTCGAAGCTTTATCGGTTTTCCTCAACTTTCCTCACTTCTTCGAAGCCGGGACCCTGGATCTCCTGGATCCTCAGTCCTGTGCTGACCCGCCCCCGCCACCGGTCTCCGGTCTTCGCAGGACGTGGAACCCGACATCCGCCGGAGCTGCTGCGAGGCGCTGCAGCGCTGGGCCGAGCTCGGTTGCGAGGCGAAGAACGGACGGGAACCGGTCGGGTGGTTCCGAGCCAACGCGGGGACGAGGCGGTGTGGTTGCAGAATAAGCAAAAAAAGGGGGACCAAATAAGTAGTAACAAGGTTCGCTACGAACGGAACAAGTGCATCGTTTCTAGTAACAAGTGACTTACTAGTAGTAACAAGAAGCTATTAGAAACAAGTGCCTTACTACTAGGAGCAAGAAGCTACTAGGGGCTCCTGGCCTTACTAGTAGTAACAAGGTTCGCTATTAGAAGCATCTGGGGCGGTCATCGATTCGCCGGCGAGGGCCGTTGGTGGGACCTACTGCATGGGGCCTCGCCCCCGCAGGTCACTTGAGTTCTGCTCCGCTGATTCGCAGGTCACCTGGAAGCAATACCTCCACTTCTTGATCCAGGATCGCGAGCCCAAGGCTCGTCTTGGGTTGTGACAAGGAGAGTGGACTGGATGGCACAATCCTCAAGGTTTGGTCGTTTCTTGTGGACCCCCAGCTTTTCAAATCCTTTTTTGTAACCTGGGGCGCCAGTGCCATCGAACCTCTGAAACCACTGTAACATCATCAATCTCTTTACTCGTACTTTGGAGTCCTCAAGACAACTCCTGTTCGGTGGACGAGTTTGGTCGCTTCGTCCCACAGATCGAAAACCGTCTCGGAGATATTCGGAGATCACGTCGACGAATGGCTCCTCTCCTGTAAGTGGAATCTCAGAAATTCGATCCTTGCTTCCTTTTTCGGTGACGGGAAACGCCCACGAGGGCACCGACGTTGGACCACGGAGGTTCGATTCCGCACGACGGACGTTGGACCGGAGCCTTTTCGAACGACCCAAAGGACGAGCGAGGACCTCGTCGTTGGTTTTTCTCAACGGCATGCACGAGTGTCGTGAGCAAGCTGCGTGCAGTGCATATACAAACAACAAGACCCTTATTGGATGAAGATGGTGTTCATGGGGGATACCAGAGTCTTTCTCCGAGTCACACGATATTTCAACATCTATAGCCACTTTTGAACGGCAAAATCAACAGGCATCACCGAATCAGCTCGTCATTTCTAACCGAAGCCGGATCGGATCGGCCAGCGGCCCGGCGGAGCCCCGAACGGGGCCCGGCACAGGTGCGTGCGGCTGCCCTGCAGGCACTGGTGCCATTGCTGCGGATGCGGGAGGCTGCACCGCTGTCAGCTGAGGTGGGAGAGGTGTCAAAGACTTGGAAGACATAGACTGATACTGAGACTTAACTTATACTTAGATACACAGATATCCTTTTGAAAGGCTTGGTTTCAGGCAGCCAGTTGCAGGCAGATGCTCAGAAAGAATCAGAAAAGGTTGAGAAACACGCCCGCACAGTGCGAGAATCGTTCTGCGATCCCCTATGGTGATCACTTTAGCCGAAGTCAACATCTGGCGTTGGCCACGCCCAGAAAGCCCGTCAAGACATTTTGGATCATTTTGGCAAGTTTCACTTGGATGCTCCAATGCTGCTCAACTCCAGCAACCTAGCTATGCTGGCTCCATGATTTTGTCGTACTCAACACCACCTTTTCCTAGTGGACTGACAGCTAGGGTGGGACAGTAATGGGAGCGAAGTGACCAACGTTACCATTGACTGACTGACCATCATTTCTTGTCATCATTGTAAGTCGCTTGTCAGCTGCACCTACACGGGAGCAGTACATCTTAGCATCACCCGCTTGATTCAGTGCTTGTCATGGGAATTTTAAGCTCGCCATCGAGCGGAAGTGAAACCTCCGTCCTGGGGCCATTGAGGAACTCAATAGCAGTTCATAGTTTCTTGCAGGTCATGAACCTGTTCACCTCCCATGATCAACCTGTTCACCTCCCATGATGTTTACTCGTCTGACATCAGTTCAGTGATGCGTGGGTCGTCTGTGTGAACGTGGAGTTGTGGTACTCCTGGGTGTCGCGCGTGGGTGATCGGGGGTCAGGCCTTGCTATGGCCCAATGGGGCATCATGTATGGAAAGGCAGGTCTGCCCCTCAATCTTCATTTAGACTCTAGACCCTGCTTACCAGCTGAAGCGCTGTCACCATGTAAAAGAAAGAGTGTTGGGCTGCAGGGTCAACCTTACAAGGATGGGTCTCTGGTGTTGTCCACATGTGTGAGAGACCTGTAAGAAACAATAGTTCAATGTTCAATCATATTTGATGCAGTGGATGAAACGCAGATTTGTATCCTTAAAACATCCATAGTCTCTGGTAGAGGGTTGACTGATCCCTACTTCTTCGCAGGGGTTCCAATATTGAATAGACTCACTTGATGCAGATGTTCCTCGATCGGTCAACGTCGGCTCCTCGGACCTTGGAGACAACCCGCCTCCAGGTGAAATCAGTGGCCGAGGAGCTGCGCCGCTGAGATGGAACGTCCGAGTCGGAGTCGGGGGAGGAGTCGCCGAGGAGCCGCTTGCAGGTCGCCACATGGAATACGGATGAGAGATGCAGGAGCGACCGGAAGTGGGGAAGTTCAGTTGTTTTTTTTTGGGCGGGGGCGATCCACTTTGGAGCCTCATCTTTCACTCCTTTTGGAACGGGCTTCCGCTCGAAGCCGCCTGGAAGACGGGTTGCGGGTTGCGGTGCTGATCGATGCTGAGGCCCGCGCGTGCTGGAGCGCTGCCAGGACCCGGATGCCACCGTGGCTGCGGCCGCGCTTTGTTGTGCCTGCGCGCTGGCGAAGGCGGAAGTGCTCAAGGAGGACCCCCCCAGAAAACCGAGATCTGGATGGGTGACGAACGAGCGTGCGCGGCACTGGGGAAAGACCGCGCGGCTCAAGTAGAGTCCCAGCCTAGCGGCCTTGTGGTGTGGGCATCGACATGACTTAGAAACCGGTGGCCTTTCGGTTTCACTTGCCAGCTGGAGAGATGGACAAACCGATGGATGAAGAGATGGTCTGATTTGTTTCGGTGTTCTTGATTCGTTGCCTGTGATGGTTTGAGCAAATGTCAAGGGTGCACGAGTGTTGTCCCATTTGTCGTGGACCCAGTTAGGACCAGCCCACAGAATCTCCCAAGGTCCATCCCCGCCGCACTGCTGCACACATTCGCTGCATGACGGCCACACATGTTTCTCGCACGAGACAACGTATGGCGGCGCTGGACGGCCACTAGAGACCTTGGTGGATCCATGCAAATGAACAGACCAGACTACTAAGGGAAGTCAACCTTCCCAGAGCTTGGAAGCGCCTCCTGACCCTCAGCCAAGCGGCTTTTCGCGGTGCGGGGGACGTCGCTGTCGCCGTCAGGAGGACTTCGACCCCCTCATTGATCTCCTCTGGGACGCCGAAGCGGCGCGCAGGGATGCCGCCTGCATCTTCGTGAGCCGCTTCGTGTTGAACGAGGTGAATGCCGGGGGTGGTCATGGGACGGGAAGATGGGGGAGGGAGGTGGTTGTGGACCCAACAGCCTTCGAGAAACCATGGCCATTCCTTTGCATGGGTTCCAGTTCCAGCCTAGATTTTTTTAAATTCATAATGAACCACGTGATGCTTTTGAGACTGGAAAGCTTGCTTGAAGCTCGCTTCGACCCAAAACTTTGGCGGATTTCCTCCAACGTCCATGGCACTCGCCCTCTCACACCCGCACACCATCCCACCCACACCCCACAAGCCACCCCTTTCACCATTGGCAGCTTCCGCTTTCGCTGCTTGCCGGTGCGGTGCCGCGCAGGATGTGATGGACCTTCCGGGCGGCGCTGGAACGGGCTCCAAGAGGCTGCAAAAGGGGGTCGAAAGAGAGAAGCTGAGACGAGGGAAGAAGAAAGGGCCCCAAGAACATCCCCCAGTTGGGGTGTAATGGAAGCTTATGGGTCTGCAGTCTTAAGAATAAATAATGACTAAAGATGAATAGAGGATTTGCCTTGAATAAAGAACCCTTATCCTTATCTTATCCTTCAAACAGCAAGTATGGAAAGGAAGACACTGGGATGCTGAGTCTTCCGCCGCATGGGTGTCAGTCTCTCATTTATATACTGTGCGGCCGTCAGATTGAAAGCTAAAAACCGAAAACAGTTTTGCTGCTTGCTTCTGATTGGTCCAACACTGGCCCTATGAATGATCGACTTTTGTGAATTCCTACCGTCGCTGAAGCAAGACGCTCCCGTCATGCCTGCCATGCCTCATTCCTTGCAGCTTCATTTTCTGCTCGATTCCAAGCGAAAGCCTCACTTTTTGCAGTGTCAAACTGCAGCCGATAGATTGAGATCCTCCCGGAAAACTTACTAATCCTTCCAAAGACCATTAAAAGAAAGGATGACCTGGTCGTGTGGTACAACATCCTTGGTGAAACAATTTTTCATGGTAGTTTGCTAAACTCCATTAAATCAATGGCGGTTCCAGTTCATTTCTTTTATTCACGACACACCTGGAGGACCATCTTTTTGAACATCATCCATCTCCGAAACGCCGACGGACATGTCTTCCAGGCTCTTGGAGATGTTGCTGGATTTCCTGCATGAGTTTCTGGATGGCCACTACGAGCTCACGGAGCGCCTCGTGGCCGCGCTCTGGCGCAAGGCGCGGCGGAGGTCCTGACGCGGCGGAGACCACAAAGGCATGGGGGGGATGTCCTGCGAACGCGCGGCAATGCAAGTATTTTATGCTGGGGCGCTGAGGTCGCTAGTCTTGTTGAATGATTGTACCTCCCAAGATCACCTACTTGATACGCAACCATTCCCAGATTGGTGTTCGCCCAGAAGGCCTTTTCCAGGGGCCTAAAGCTTGAAGACAGGAGACCCAGAGGAAAGGACTCCCTCAAGCCACTGAAACATCGTCTTCCTTGTCTCGGATGGTGCAGGGTTTCTTCGGTTCTTTGATGCTTGAGAAAGAGGTGATGAAAACACCGATCGCCGACGCGATCACGCAATTCCATGCAATTCCTCCAGTCATTTTGCTGAACACAACTGGTCGCGTTTCATTTTGCCAAAGGGACGCGATCTGGCTCGATCTGTTGGTCGACGCCCTGGAGGCCTCGTGCTTGGAGGATTGGGAAGCGATGACAGCGCTCTTGCTCAGCGAGGAGCTCAAGCCGGAGCAACACACGGTCTCAGCATACCTGGCCGAGGCGGTTTTCCTTCCGCCCGGTGGGGCCTGGTGAAGGGGAAAGGGGGGGAAGATGTGGTTGTCGGAAGATTGATTGAACAAAGAATCATGCATTCCTGGGTTGAAGCAACTCGGACAGCAACGGAGAAGTTCGATTTATCGTGGTTTAGGGCCTCTTTGCCGCAGGTTACCTTTGACTACTGGCCAACAAAAACGCAGATTTAGCTTTGCCCCCCAAACGGACTGACAGACAGAGCTTGGTGAAACGTGCGGAACGGCACAATGAGCCCTTTCTGCCAGGCGACGGTGCGATGGGCTGTGGATGAATGGTTAGGGACCGGCAGCAGCCATTCAGAGGCAGGGGAGAGACACGGGTTAGTGTCAAACCTCCACCAATCTTGCATTTTCTACGTCTTATGTCTATGCATTTATTGTTCTTGTCCTTCCTGATTGGCATTGCCTGCCTGTGCAACAACATTTTTGTCGGGGAGGTCGCCTCTATCAAAAGTGGAGATGGGTGGCTGGAAGTTTGACCAAGAGAGAGACTGCCCTGTACACACATAGAGAAAGAGAGAGAGAGAGAGAGAGAGAGCGAGTGCGCCGTGTTTGGCTTCCTGACTTGGTTTTGTATGTTCTTGTGTGTTCATTTCTTGGCACCGTCAACAGAAGCCTCTGACCCTTTGATCTGCCACAGAGGTGCCTCGTTCACTCAGCAAGCCGACAGTGGGTGCCGACGCCGACAGTGCCGTGCCCTGTCTCAGGCACTCTTGCAGCATGCCGCTCGCGCCCTGGGCCCCCGGCTGCCGCAACTGCTGGCGGCGTTTCAGTCCGAGAAGGTTAGACGTTGAAACGTCTCTCCATCGGGGGTGGTACGGTCCGCGGGGCGCAAAACCCCACGGTGGGTGGTGGAAAGGTCCTCTAAGAGGTTGGGAGGTTGGGATTGGGTATCATCGTGATAAGTTCTGATGGATGACTTTTGGTTAAGGAGTCCAGCATCCTTCTGTTGAAGAATGACTATCTACCTCAAGCTTTCCGCCAACCTGAAGCTCGTGTGGTTTTTTTCCAAGTATTTTCCCGGCCCACGCCCTTGCGGACTCTTGGGTGGTATGGATTCTTCCATGAGTTACCTCAGAGTCGACCGTTACCTCCAGAGTAGACCCCTCAGGCCACCATGCAGAAGACCGCCTCGCTGTGCAGCCACTTACTTCGTTTCTGCTCTCTGAGTGTCTCGTCCCGCGTGTGAGTTCCCGGGGGTTTGCCTGGACTCCTAAGGACTACCAAGATCAAAGAGCCTGAACTGGCAAGGGCCTATGGGTTGGATTCCGCTTAGACGCCCCGGCCGAATCCACCATTTGGTCAAATTCCAAGTCTCCCAATCACAGTGAACCACCCTCTGCACCTACTGGCGCCTCCCGGCCCTCAGCGCCTGCCCCGCCCCGCCCGAGGTCCCCAGAGTTCGGGCGGCTTGGCGCCGGAGGCGGTGGTCAAGGTCCTGTGTAGTGCCTTTATCCGGCAGACAGATCCAGAGGCCGGGAAGTGGTCAGGGAATTTCATGTGTCGAACAGGGCCTGGAAGTGACTTTGAGACCTTTGGATTGAACAAGTTTTTCTCAGAGAGTATCGCTTGTAGCACAGGCTCTTTTGCCAAAAAGTATTTGGCCATGAATGTGACCCTTTACAAACAGATGAGTTCACCCACCTGACAATTGCTGCCAAGTGGACAAGCAATCAATATCAACCAATGACTCAACGACCCTGTGCTGAGAGAGGCACAACCTGCAAGGTTACAAACGACCAAGAGTTCTAAACGCTTGGTTGAACTAAGAATAAGAAACTGACACTGATGAGTCCAGTAGAGGGATGTGGAGGCTTGCTACAACAGCCACCGCATCGAAACGACGCTATGAAACTCATCTCCTATCATACTTAAGAGACCAACATTTGTCTCACATAAGACCGATCCACAGGAGAAAAGACCGATCTCCATCGTCTTCCCCAGAAAATCCATGGGATACGAGACGAGACAAGACGAGACGAGACGACCGGGTTTCCAGGCACTGGAGCACTTGGCTTTGGCCTTGGCGGCGTTGCTGGAGCTCAGCAGTGCCACCAGGCACTGCATGGCCTGGCGCATCGAGGGCGATGGCCCTGTTGGCGTGGAAGGGGGGCGGCATGGAAGGTTGTGGCATTTGGGGTCACCAGCGCTGTGGTTGGGGCAAAGAATGGCGAAGATCTGTATACAAAGGGAAGTTACATAGATGACTAACTGATTCAAGCTATTTCAATTGATTTGTTCACCGAAAAGAACTCTGCAATCTATAGGCAAGTTGTATAGTTGGTATAAATAGTCAACCAACACAAGCTGATTTGATGTCCTAGCCACCACACCTCCATCTCCAGGGGAGCAGTACATGACTTGGCCAAATCCTTTCATCAGAACTTCCTGCAGCTGGTACCGCATGCCAACGTCTCCGGAGGAGTGGGGACGACGTGCTATTTTACAGTTTGGGCTTGGGCTGCTTGAAACACTATGCTTGTGATCCTTTGTACAGTGGTTACACATGATTAACTGGATACCATCCGGATACTGTGTGGAAACAGAGGCTCGAACAGCAGGCATTGGTTTCGCAGCAATCTGCGTGCTGTTGTGTTCTTTTTTGGAGAACTTTTCCATCCTTGCAGCATGACTTTCCCCCCTTTGCGACCTTTCCGGTACAGAAACCCCGATGACGGTCCAGGAGCGTCACCTGATGGTGAGGCTGGAGCGAATGCGACCAAGTTGATTTTGTTTTTTCTTTCAGAAGAAACCATACCATCTGTCAAAGACACTAAAGCATTGAAGGAAAGAGCCAAGGTTTGAGCCATTTGCTGAGCTTGAACCTCGCTGCGCCTAAGAACCTGTGTTGGATGACCCGGAGAATGGCTACACCTCCAATTTCATTTATTTTGGGTGAATTTGAGGTGACTTATCTTTTTGTGGCTGTCGTGACGTAGTGATCGTTCAAAGTTTAAAGATTGTTTTAGGCCTTTGACTCTTGGCACAAACTACAGGCCGTTTAAGGTGCCCCAATGCACACCGTCGCTCACATTGCTGCTGGCACTCTTCGCCCGCCAGTTCTGCATGTTCCTCCACGCGCGCACGTGCTCGCGTGCCGTCTCTGGAGGTGCGGATGCCGGACTCCCTCCTGGCGAATGCCCAGCGCTTGCGCATCTTGACCAAGGCCTATGACGTGTCCCTCTGCGACGTGGAAGGTGGGGCGCGTGCCTCCGCGGACCGCGAGACCGAGTCGACGGGAACCGTCAGACCAGACGACCGTTGTGGTCGGAGTTCAGACGTCATGAGCTGGACAGGTGGAGAAGTCATGACGACAGTGGACAGTGTTTTGCGGGTCTTCCCCGTCTTCGCCCCCCCAACTTCGCCCTCAACCTCTTCGCCACTCTCTTCGCCCTCCATCTCAACCAGTCCAGCTTCGCCCTTCGCTCCATCAGTCACTCGCCACGGCACTCGTTCGCCCGACGCATTATATAAAGCCACGGTCGTGGGCGGTTTCGTCTCCAGGCTTCGTCACCAGCGCCTTGGACCTCGTGGCTCAGCGCGCCGAGGCCGAGTCAGCGCGATGCTCGGTGCAGGGAGAGCTGGTGGCTTCTCGGCCATGTTGGGGTATGTTGACAGCTCATGCGGTGGAGATCAGGCCAAGTTGGTGTTCAAAGATGCAGAACAGAGGGCACCAAAGCCGCATCCAAGAATTCGACATGTGCCCGCCTCGAGTCAAAGTAATTACAGGCACCCCTGTAGCTTCCTCAAAGACCAGTTCAACCTGCATGGACAGCTAGGATCTTTCATATGGAGTCCGTGTGCAAAACCTGGCGATCCAACAGATCAATAGACGTCTTTTGAAATCCTCGCAGCCCAGCCTGGCTGGGGAACCCCCAGCCACGCGGCCATCGAAGGTTATTCTTCTGGAGCTCCTCACGCTCATCTCCTTGCGCCACGCTGCACAGTGCTCCGGACCGCCCCTGCAGAGCGCCCTTGGTGCGCGGGATGTGCGGGATGAGGTGCAGCTGAAGTACCTGGATGAGATGATGAATGAGCTGGGGAATGGAGATTAGATGATTAATTCGATGATGTATATAAATATAAATCGTATACATAGCAAATATATGCAACTATAATATAAGAAGTCTTTCATTTAGAGCCTAGAGACTCATTGTCAGGGGTGAGAGAGTGGCGGAGTGGCAGGATTTAGGAGCCCAAGGAGGATTTGGCAAAATTGCAGAGGAAGATGATTGACGCAACCCCCCCTTGAACCGGTTGATTATGAGAATGTATGACAAGATGTCTGCGACGGATCTGCACCTGTGGCGTGGGGAAGCCCATGAACACCTCAACAGGTTGTGAAGATCAGAGATAGGGTCCTTATCAAGCTGCAAGAACACCTGAACCAATTAATTGGTCAATTAATTTCAAGTAATGATTGGTCGAGGACATCAAGAATGTCACCGTTCAGATGTTCGTGTGATCATGTGCCTGTTCAAGATGTTCAACAAATGAACTATATATAGGTTTTGCAATGTCGCGAGTTCTTTTTCGGGTTCACGGGTGGCACTAGTGTCATGTGGCTTGCCATTTGGCCGCTCTCAGGCAAGCACCAACGGCTGCAGAGGATTTCTTGAACTTGGCTGACTGGCAGCACCCATGGGCGGGGTTGGTGGACCTGCGGGAACTCTGGTACCAACCAAACACCTACAAGATATGACAAGATGACGTTCTCCGAAGATCCAAAGTGAGAAGTCAGGGGTCAACAGAAGAGTACCTGAAACGACCCTCCTCGGAGATTTCGTCTCAAAGCCCGTCTGGGAGACAGTCGCTCAACGGACAGCGGACAGACACGACAGATCCGAGAAGCGGAAGGCGTTGACTCGTGAACGGAACGGCCTTGAATGGAAGGATTCTCCCTTTTGGGGTCCCAAGCACCATTGCTGGTTGGGAGACGTCCAGAACGATGACTGACACACGGCCAGTTCGATGGTGACCAAGGCCAGGCTTCTCCTCCAGAGGGACGAGGATCCGCGGGTGCGCACCGCCGCGTTCGCTGGAGCCTTGGCCACGCTGAGCGCTTGGTGGAATGCCGCGCAGCAGAGTGAGCAGGCGGTGGGTCTGCGTCGAAGCAGTTCGGGCGCACCGGAATGGGAAAGGGAAAAGGGAGTGGATTGATGCTAAGTGACTGAGGTCTTTTCCTGGAGTTCTGGGGGTTGTCCACTTAGAAGGTTTTAGTTAGAAGTTGAAGTATGTCCAAGTAGTTGTTTGCTCTTGGTGCTAGCTCCAGAAGGACAACTCAAGTCATTTAGATTCATTTGTCGTGTTTGCTGACGGCGAGACCAGGTGCAGAGGCCCCCAAGAAATCCGGTCATACGGACGTTCCCATCCACCACGGGAGGCGGAGAAGCCTTGGTCCTGCGGATGCTCGGAACAGCTGCAGCACGCGCTCAGTGACCACTTGGGGAAGCTCTTGGCAGAGGTGCCATGATCTTGTCTGAACTTGAAGGGCAACTAGATGTAATCAGGGCGGCCCATCATCCACTCACTTGGGGTCTAAGTGGGTCTAAAGGGCCACCTCTTTGGAACTTTTGGGCTGTTCTTGTTCCATCTTTTTTCAATATATATATATACATATTTATTACTTTTTATTGGGCCTTCGTTGAGAGATCCTCACCTTGTGTGGGGGACGAAGGTCTTTGCAGAGGTTACCCAACACCAGTCCCTGATCCCTCTCTGATCCCTCCCTGATCTCTTCCTCTTTCTTCGTTTTGGGGTGCCTTTCTAGGCGAATACGGTGCCCACGGACTGCGTCTTGGTCTCTGGGCTGGGCGAGCCCAGCGCCAGCTCAGCCTTCTCACGGCTCTTCGTTCTCCTCCAGCAGGCTCGCCCGGTCGCCCGGTCCGGCAGTCCGCCCGGTTGGGGGGGAGGTTCACACTCCAGGAGTGAGACCGGAGTTTCTCCAGGAACCCTGGCACATCGCCACCGGCATGTCCTGTAGGCCCGTAGATGTGAATTGGCCACATCCAGAACCTCACATACAATCTCGCAAGAGGATTGTCGAACCTATTTCATATTGACACCTCTCCAAACAACACCATTTTGGGGCACCATGTGGGGCGCCAGATGGTTTCGTTCGCCTCGGTGACCACCACGACACCCAACGCGGTGCCCACCTTTCCCTCGCCAACGCGGTTGGCGGTGCTCACGTCGTTCAGGGCTTGGCCGAGCCCTCCTCATCTATGCTGGATGGCGAGCGCGTGAAGGCTGCGCAGCTCTGCTGTTTGATGGTGGCCACCTGCAGACATCCTGAGGCGGACGGCCTGACGCGTGATGTCGGACGGCTGTTGAGGTGGTCGGATGAGTAGGTGGGACATTGAACATATTGAACTTTAAAGGACCGTTTCGCGTGGTGTGTCTGAATATGGAGTTCGTCCATGAATTTCAGGATTTCACAGATTTTCTCTTTCAATGTCAGCTTATTTTCAGGCACAGCTGTTGCATTTCTTGTTGAGGTGGCTCTCAGCAGTCTCCCCTCTCTGGTCCTGTCACTGCCGCTTTCGCCCCGGGATGATCTGCAGCAGGCGGGGGCAACAAGTTCCCAGGGAGATTTGGACTGAAGTTAGGGGCGAGGAGTTGCTTTCCTTGTTTTGGAGAGAGTTATACATTATGTCATTTTTTTGTATGTAGTGTCTATAAATCCTATTTGCCTACGTATACGATCCTATTCACTTTCTTCTGGCACCTAGCTGCCGAGCTAAGGAGTGTTTAGGGTTTAGGGTCCTTCCTATGCAACTGCCACTTGCACCACTTGGTCGCTCCGCAGCCTTTCTCGTCCGACCTCGATGTCCGGGGGTCGAAAGCCGACTCCAGGTGGCCTGGACCTTCCTTCGGCGGCTCCGAAGCGAAGCCCATGCAGGGCAGGCGGAGGTGGCCGACGGGTCTGAGTTGGTGTTGCGCGGTATTGGACGTGAAAGATAAACACCCCGGTATCATTGATACCTGATTGTTTTTTGACCACGGGCTCGGATCATCTCGAATCACGGATTTTGGGAAGATGATGTTCCTCAACACAGCCCGTAGCTTTGGCATGCTGGTTTGCAAGGCACACCAAAGAGAGAGGTCCCCGAATAGGGAGCTTCGATGGTTTGAAAAGCATCAAGAGCCTGGAGGTTTCTACCTTTTGGGGATCACCATTGAGTAGGACGTTTTGTGACCTCGGTTGGATTCGGTTGGATTGGACACACTTCTCTCCCTCCGCCGAGCCGCTTGTCTTGCCCCCACTTCCATCGGACAGTGCTGAGTGCTCAGCCCTGCGCGGGTGTGAGGAGTTTTTCACGATGCTTTTGAGGGCCGTGAAGCTTGTGCACGAGGAGACCTCAGCAAATCACTTCGCATCGCGAACGTCGCGTTGCTGCGAACGGTGCGTGCTCGCGATCGCAAGCCATGTGCGGTTCCTGGTGGTTTGGTTGCGTAGTGCCTTGATTGCTTAACATGCCAACAAGTCTAGTTTGAGATGTGTGCTGTTGCGAGTCTACCTGATATAGATTTCCTTTTGATAGCCTGAGAAGGCAAACGGAGCCGTTGTCTTTTTCAAGGAACATAAACATGCTGGAGATCTATTTGTCCGAAGATGCAACCCTGCTTAAGGAGAACACCACAGCTGTTGCGAAGGACCTCTCATCGCGCTTGCTGCAACATGTGGGAGTTGGAAAGTGGCTTGGACCACCGGTAAGTCTAGTGGTGCCTCCCACACGCGATCCCCATCCAAAAGCCTTTGGTCATCTAGTCTCCACAGAGTCTCTTTTCTTAGTCTCAGAACGTCATAGCATATCCCAAAGGGGAGCCATTCATTTGAAGGACGAATTTAAGTTACCGCTTCTCCAAGAGGACTTCCATTCAAGTCGTCTACTTCGCCATACCGCGACCTCTCGGTCTCCGCGACCTCTCCCGGTCTCCGGAGCCGAGGCTGCAGCCGAAGTGGCAGGACGCTCTGATGAGCGTCTTGCGGAAGGGCGTGGCCCACGCCTCGCAGGGCTGCAGTGAGGGCTTCCTGGAGGCCCGAGCCGATTCCGGTTGGTGTCAGAGAGTCTTGGACGGGAGGTCAATGGTGAATGAGCTCACCTAAGATGGATGATTTGAATGAAAGAAAGCAGTGATGAATCTGCTACTGCTTGGATGGTCGTCCGCTTGGGTGGATGTTCGCCCACGGATCACGCGGAAAGACCAGCGTTTCTGTTTGCAACTGTGGTCATAGCTTGTACAGCAAAGGTGCACAGACTTCTTTAAACCAACCCTCAGGTCGCATGTTTTTGCATTGTCATCCATTTAGCATTTGCCCAGCATTTGATGGGTTTTTCTGGTGAGCGGGGTCTTTTGGTTGGTGCCCTGGTCTTTCACTCCACATGCCCTGGTCTTGACCACGGACGACCACGGACTGCGGAAGGCCAACGAATCCAATTCAGTCCTTTTTCAGAGACGAAGGGTTGCTGAAGAGAACTGGAACATGGGCCTGCTATCCCAATACCTTCAATAAGCATGAATCAATCGGCTGAGGTTGGCGTCCCAGGTCTGCTTGGAGTCGGGATGGGCCGACCCAGGTGACAGGTAGGGTCGCCGCCGCAACCTGCAGGCGCTGACCCCTTGGATTACCAAGCATGTGGCCTGGCATGGTGGAGGGAGGGAATCGGCACTCCAGATCCCCTTTCGTCACCCCTTACTACACCAACATCCATAGAAAGCAATTTGTGACCGATCGAACTTCGTGTTCCTCATGTGGATCTTGCACCCCCTTCGACTCTTTCCGTTTGGAACCATGTGACCGTCGTGACCGCCTCTCCCTCCGATCCTTTCTCCCAGGTGGTGGACGATCGTCGCCTTGAGGGCTTGGGCACGTGGGCCAAAGAGCAGGAGAACGAGGTGCGGCGAAGAGGGAGAAACGCAACGGTACGGAGGAAGCGGCGAACGCCTCGCGCGGGGGGTTTGGCCTTTTTGCACGGAATGAAACGGGGAACGGTAGGAGACGCGCGGGGCGAACTGCGCAAAGTGACATGCAAGAAAACACACGGGCGCTTGGCATCCTCCTTTTTGGGTGGGAGGATGTCTGGCGGTTCGGATACGGATAAAAAGAGCTTCGGGACCTGCGGTTGGGGGATGGACCTGAAGGAGGACACATGTTCTGGGGATGGCGGACTTCTTCAGCCTCTTCTCACGTTGGAATGGTCAGACCGACAGGCACTGCAGAAGGCCGGCTTGGAGAAGTTGCTGGAGGCCTGTGAGGTCACGGCCAAGAGGACCACGGAGGACCCCATCGGGAGCATGGGAGCAGACCTGTGCGGCGATTTGGAGACGATTTGTGTGGCGGGGACGCTCTGGTGGGGGGGCACCAGCAGACTGCTAGCAGACCTTCTTTTGCAAGCGATTGAAATCCACACCGTACATCAATGCCTGTATTTTTGAACATCCTCGTGATGGGAGGAATTCCGAATACCCATGGCTCGATAGGGATGAGAAAGGATCTCGAGGCCGCACCAAGGATGTCGAGGAACGCGGAATCAAAGCAAGACCTCTAGCCGGCCCATGAAAGGGTCTTGAAGGCTCCCAGTTCATTGCTTTTGTACAATCTCTATTTTTGGTTTACAGGTTTTATGTAGACATGGACCGTCGTTGTCATATATTTTTCCCGGACTGGGCACCGCACGCAGGACACGCCGCCCAGCAAGCTGGCCAGCAGATGGGACAAGGGTATTCTTAAGGAGGTAGAGGGCAGGTGCCGAGGTTGGGTATTCGATTTGGGAACTCAGGGTATCGTATCGGTGAGAGCAAGCTTTGACTCTTTGCTTTTCTTATACACTCATTTTTTGGGCTAGGGGTCCCTGAAAAAGAGACCCAAGGAAGCTTGCATGGTTGGCTCCTGTGGGCTTCTTCCGAACAAAGTTCATTGGGCTTTGGGTTGTATTGAATCTGGTTTACTGTTGAAGAAGGGAAACCCTAAAATGGTCATGGTGGACATAGACATTCCCCAAGCACGCCCTATCTACAACCTTGGGCCGCTTATGAATAAATATATACGTTTGGGAGGTCCTTTTTTTGAACCGATATTTTCTTGTAAATCAGAGCACAGTACTTACATTTCCAAGGATCTCTGACAGAAGTTGAACATGGCTTAGGCACGTGGCCTTACACCTTTCTGATAAATCACACACACACACACACATACAGGTGTATCACATAGGCTGCCCCTATAGGAATCAAGAGCAAAACCTTTGGACACAGTCTCCGCGCAGACTGTAGGGACTTTTTCCATCAGCATCAGTAGCAGCAGTGGTGGTAGTAGTCGTGGTAGTAGTAGTAGTAGTGGTCGTAGTAGTAGTGGTAGTGGTGGTGGTATGGTGGTCGTAGCAGTGGCAGTGGCAGTGGCAGTGGCAGGAGCAGGAGCAGGAGGAGGAGGAGGAGGAGGAACAGCAGCAACAGCAGCAGCAGCAGCAGCAGCAGCAGTAGAACTAGCAGTGGGAGTATTAGCAGCAATACTGTAGTAGCCGTAGTTGTAGTACGTACTGCTAGTTTGAGATGGCTCTTTCCCGTTTCGCTGTGATTTTGCAGCGTCCGAGCGTTCTGTGCCAAGGCAAGCGCCGCAGAACCACCAAGGGCAATCGTCCCTGAGCGAATCGGGGGGAGGAACTGGGCGTGTATTTTGATAGGGAGGCACCCAACCGATCATTTTTTGTATCAGTAGTAACAAGTGCCACGCTAGTAGTAACAGGTGCCAAGAAGCTAGTAATTCCAATTAAATTCTTATTGTTAGTAGTAAGGCACTTGTCTATTTTCCTTCTTCCAGGTCGCCTTGGAGGTCTCCCTATTTTTGGACACCCAACATCACCCAGCTGCATCTTGGGAGGATTCCCTTGGCCTCCTTCAGTTTTGACGATTGGTATGCCTGGTATGCATCGAACCCTTTGTAGCTAGAATGCCGCTGGCCGTGGCTCAAGAACGCCGGAACCCGCAGGTTTCGGACTTCCCTTTACCAGTGGAATTGGATGGTACCCTACGTTTGAGTCCTAGCAGACCCCAGTTTTTTCCTTTAGGAGCCCGAGTCTGGGCTGAAACCTGGGAGGTTTGTGAAACCACGAAAGGTGAAGGTGAAGGTCTTCTCTACCGTTTGGGATATATTTGATTAGCTTCATCTCAAAACGAAGGGACGTCCTCAACGAGAGTCTGTGTTATATAGTCTTCATTTGCTTCTCCACACCTGCAGTTTTGCTTGGGTTTCCTCATTCTCAGATACCTCCAGCTAGTCATAGCGCAGTTTTAATTACGTGGAGTCCTTATTATTCATTCTGTCACCTGTTTGTAACTCGAATATCCTCCACTCCTTCTCATCACAGTCTACCATCCGCCATGCGCGTTTCAAAAAGAACGCTGTCAAGACGGCCCGGCTCAGGAAAGACGCCAACATCCACGCAAGAGATCAAGGATGCTATGGATCTTCATTGAGCACATCCATGAAGGCCAGCCGCCGAGTGGTGTACACGTGGGTTCAAAGGGGTACCTTTCAAGTCCTTGGTTCAGGGTTTTAGGGTTTATGCAAACCGCTCTAGACTGTATGACTGGACTGTATCTGACTTGTTGGGAATATTTGGCCCAATCTCAGGGGTGAGGGACAGTCTTGGCACCAGGTCCTCAGCACAGGTCCGCCATTTCCGAGGCTTTTCGTTTAGTGCTGTTTACATTGATTGTGTAAGGGGTAAGTCAGGATTTACATCCCGCCAGATGAATTGTGTAGGAATCAAACGATGTGAACTACTCGTAACTGAACTAGTAGCTATGAACAGCGAATGGGTGAAACATCCATGGTGGTGGGTATAACTAGTTCAAACATAAGTCTTCAACTGCTGACCGGTGCCTAAGATTTATGCAACAGAGATTCCATCTATTGAGCCAGATGGATCATGCAAATGGGTCCATGCAAAAAAGTACATAAAAGGTAAAGCAACACGAGCAAGACAGGTTGGTTTGCCTTTTCAGTTTCAGCCAGGTTGCAGCCCTTTCTGCTGAGATGAGATGCCCCGTGAAAGGGACGAGGTCGGTCTTGAGTGTTGAGGATTTAGCCTTTTGGCATGCGACCAAGACCCCACGAAACCACTATGTAAATGCTTCCCTACTGCATCTAGTATGGAAAAGTGCAAAGAAGAGCACAGCCAAACCTGGTGGGCGGTTTCCCTTAGTAAGACAAACCTAGATGCATGTCGCACTAGACACTGTGAAGGTGCTCAATCCTCATTCACAAGCTCCAGATTAGCGAGGGAGCGCTTCTGGATCATTGGGCCACTGGCAATCGTTAGCCAAGTCCCAACCTTTGTTTCTGCTTTCCATGTGGAAGAGTCACTTTATATTATCCAGCGTATAGTGTAAAACGAAGAGCAACAGAAGATTCCTTTTTGCTCTTCCTGTGGTCCTAAATCCTTTGTCACGCTATTCTTTTCCAGTGACAGCCCATCCATGTGCTTGTTACACCACATGGTGATCTCTGATCACAAGAATTCTCTTGTGCCCCATTCGCAAAACAGGTATTTCAAGCCCAGTCCGCCTGGCGACAAGGTCTTTCCACCTGTCAACATGGGTGCGACAGGCCCGGCATGGCCTGGGTCTAGACGCCTTCCTCGCTGTTTGCTCAGACTCAAAGTCCGGATGCTGTTGGATGCTGTCGGTTTCTTTGAAGAAATGTTATGCATCTACAACCTTCGATCAGAATCAGCTATGGTCTTTGCAAGTTCGTTAGATGACTTTGTGAGCTGTAAAGCAGCATCCAAAGGTATTCGGCCGTATACAGATGGTATACTCTCAACAATTCTGGCACACGGGGCTGCTCGCTGAAAGTGAACACTTTCTATTTGATTTGTATTGACTTTTGGCAAGACATTATGCACTTGAGTTGGAGCTGTATTCCAAGTCAAAGGCTAAATAAAGCCCTGGACGCCAATCAAGATCAGTGACATCAAAGTTTTCACCCTTTCACGCGAGCAGCACTTGGCGCTTGGGCGCCTGTGGCATTGTCATCGAGCAATGTCTAATTTGAGCGATGCACGAAAGGAGCCAAAAAGGATCGTGCTTGTGCTCCTTGGTTGTGCCAGGGTGTTGAAAAATAGGTAGGTAGGGCAAACATTTAGCAATTGGGGTACCGGGTATATAAAGAGTATATGTGTTCAATACAGCTGAGGGATTCAGTGGGTTCCGTGTGATATTGAAGATGTTGAACAATTGCATTTTGGAGTAAGATTCGAGAGCGCGCTGAGATGCCATTTTGAGATATATGATATAGTATATACACGTCCACATTTTTACATATACTATCTAGATTAAACAATACATAAGATGTATACACACATACACACATGTTTTGTGTTATCTCCATCGGTTTATAGCTCATCTCGCAGCGCTCCGGGCTTCGGACAGCGTGGAGTCGGGGTGTCCGCTGTCTGACTTCCGCCGAGGCATCGCATGGCAGCCCTCTTGCAGAAAGTGTTGAAGGTGAGACCCCATGGGTGGTGGGGTTTCTCGCACCATCAATGATTGATTGAGAACCAGGGAATGAAGAAAACAGAGGCTGTTACAGTTCAGTCTTTCACGTGTTGGACCTTGTTGGACTTGTTTTATCAAGCGTGTGCTGAAGGAGGTTTATGGAGTATAAGCATCTCTGATGGCGACTGAGTTCCTTTCTGTTGGTCTGATTTGGTCTGCCTTAATGCCAGCGGGAAAACATGTCTGCATGAGAAACAAAATCGTCCGGCGACATGTAAGGAATGACCAGACCAAAATCTGCAGGATTCTTACACAACTTATCAAACATGCCTCCGACCTATACACAGCTTGTTCTTCCTGGGGGTTTTGCTCAGAAGGATCTTGTTCGAACCAAGAACTTGCTCCGGGGGCTTTGCAAGTGAGCCAAGACACCTTGAGGTCTTGGTGTCCCGTGCCTGCCAGTTGCCGCCCGTCTTCCAGGCGAAGCTGGGGACATGAGTCTCTTCCAAGATAGACCTCCCTCGAGAAGTCTTGGTTTGAAGCTTGAAGAGTGGACGTTTTTTGGGACCAGTTCCCACACACCTTGAGAGCATGTCTTTTTTCTGTTGGTATTTGCTCTATATGGTAAGGGTTTCTCCAGTGTTGCAGGTCTTTGCCCATACACATTGTTTGATGTGGTTACAGGGTCTGGGAACCCTCCCAGGCAGTTTGGTGGCTTGTCACACCTGCGTCTTTTCGCCCCGGGCGTCGCCTGGTGGACCTTTTTCACAACCCTCGCAGGTGGGTGCGAGCAAGAGTGGAGGAGCAGAGGCGCTGCTTCTGCGCCCCAAAGGGTGGGAAAGCCCTTGGAGAATTGAGATGCTAGGGGCTCCTGGCCTTACTACTAGCAACAAGGACGCTACTAGGGCTCCTGGCCTTACTACTAGTAACAAGGAGAGCGCTCCAATTTTCCCTGGACATTCGGAGTGGAGTCCATGGCTATCGAAGCGAGGCTCGGCTATCTCGGCTCTTGGAACTTGTGTAGGTTGCAAGCTGAGCACGAAAACACAAGTTTAAGATGTAGAAGGCAATTTTTGTCCTATGGTAGTTAGTAGTTGTTTTCAACTCGTTCTGCCCAATCCTTTTGTTCAAAAGTCACATTTAGGGTCAAGCAAAGCAGAGTACATTTGCACAGAATCTACGTCATGTGATGTTTTATAGCATGGATCCTACCGCTTTCCTACCACCTTCGACAAATTGGGATCCTCCGAAAAAGCCCACAGAGGCGACTCACTTTCGGGATGCGTTTCAGTCCTACCTGGAGCACTACTTCGTCAATGAGGTGGTTTGTGATGTGGCTGCGGCCATTTGGGAGATCACTGGGAAGCTGGAGGATGCCCGACGGTCAAGGGTCACAATCTTGCTCTCATTTGTGGGTGGCGTTCTTTCATTTGTGGGTGGTTGTGAGCCTCCCTCCCTTTCCTTAAGTGTCCACGTGGCTGTAGATCGATCCAATCTCGTGAGCCCATTTCAAGGGACATGAATGGGTTATGCGATTTTCAAGTGACCAATCCAAGACTTCGCCCAGGCCACTAGGCTCAATTTCTGGCGAAACACGTAGGACGTCCGTCTGGTCCCGCCGCAGGGTGCCGAGCGACCGGCGGAACGTGGGGAGGTGGGCTTTGGCACGCCGCGGCGGGGTCTGCGGCTCAGGGAAACGAGGAGGACAGCAAGGCTGAAAGAAGCGGAAAACGGCCGGACCTGGCACGCTCGGAGCTCCAGAAGTGGATCGAACGGCTAACTGGTAAAAGGTACGCTCGGCTGGAAGGCTGGAAGGCTGCTGAGCTGAATCTAAGGTCTGCCGGGAGACCGTGCGGGGATGCCCAGATTTGAACGACTTGGCCAGTGGATCGATGAGACCTTTGTTGAGGCCTGTGGAGTGATGATCTGCGACACAGAGAAAAGGACAGCCAGGCAAAGGCATCCAGAATCCAAATGGGATCAGGTCCTGGACCCCTATATATAGAGATCATCATGATCATCAACGCTACTCGCAAGCTGTGTAGAACCTTGGCCGTTCACAGCTCCTGGCAAGGTGCACACCTGTTTTTGAAGCTCCAAGCCTCCAAATGTCTCCCTGCAATCGCCCAAGCTGGCTGGTTGGCATGTCAGCAAGCAGGTTCTGAGGACAGGCTAATGGGGGAAAGAACGCCACCTGAGGTGGCGAATCTCCAAGTCCAAACTCCAGCCTCGAAAGAGACATCAGGTTTTTCCATCTTCATCCTCAACAGAGCTCTAATCGTTATTTCGGGAAGTTCCCCCCCCAACAGAAATCGCCACAGCCTCTAGCCAACAACGTCGCGCCAACAACACACCGCTTGTTGCCGCACGCCGGCGCCACGAGGCGCAACGATCCGGCCTCAGTTGGTGGCGTGCCACGGTGCCGGCCGTGGGGATCCGTGGGGAGCAGCCTGGTGGGGCTCAACTCTGCGGTGAGACGGTATGATTGGAAAAGTAAACAACAAAGTATATATTTAGTTATATTTAAATAAAATATGGTTGCTAATTATTTCAGATAATATTATGGTCACTATAATTTACTATAATTACTATCATGATAAAACCAATACAAATTAATAGTGACACCACCAATAATCCGTATACCTACATGTAGAGGTACATACCAGCAGAGTCTACATTCTACATAATAGCAAAGAGGGAGTATCAGCGGAAACGGTATGGCAAGAGAAACACAATGGGGAGTTTTCATGGACTCAAGTATATAGCTGGCCAGACCGATCTGTAACTATCCCAATCTGGAATCCGTAATGAGATGCAGTCTGATCAGTCCGCTCGAGAGCTCGCCAGGTGCGCCACTCTCGAGAGCTCGCGGAGAGCTGTGCGCAACTCTGTGGGCGACTTGCAGGTGTGGTGCGGAGAGAGATCTGGGCACAGAAAGCACCCGCAGAGGGAGAGAGCAGGCGAAGCACCCGCAAGGCCCAGATGGAATGACCAGAGGCTTGTTTCAAAATTCGGCTGCATGAACCTTGGAAATTTCAGAAGTTCATAGGATTTCCTGGCACTATATACACACACTGAGGTTGGAATTACAAGCTGCTTCCTCTGGTCCTTCGAATCTCCAGTTGTTTCATGACCCACTTTCTGATCCGTGACCCCTCCGCTCTTCATTTCGAGACCCATCCAACTGATTGTCAGTGCAGGTGAACTCCATGGTTCCAACGCTCCCGGTCCGCGGGCGGACCTGATCCGGGAGGATTCCCCAGACCGACTGACCCCGACAGACAGGTCTTCTGACCGAAGTGGGGCGCTTGCGTGCAGCCTTGCCTGGGGGCCGATGTGACGTGACTGGCCACGGGGGGCGCGGCCGGCGCTTAGCCGGCTTAGCCCCCCGGGGGGAGGCGCAGACGCACCAGGTGAAGCGGCGTCCACCAGGTGAAGTCCCAGGGTCATTGAGAAACGGTGGGCGGCGGAGTTTGACTGAAACGGTCCACCTGTCAGTGTCTGGTGTGGTGAGTTGTCACCAAATCCTCAGCGGAACCGTTGGAATCCCAAGTGCTCACATGGATGAACCAGGATGAACCCCAAGGTTATACTGTGGTGCCAGGTCAATTTTCTACGAACCGTTTTTGGAGTGTTTCACTTGGTTTTGCTTCCGGCGATTCTTTATTTTCCCAAGGCCGGGCCTTGTGCTTTGTGCCTACTTGTTTGGCCTTCACCTTGAAAAAGCACCTTTCCTGCCTGTGGCAGACTAAGGCCCGAGTTGCACAGGAGGGATGCCAGCCTCATGCGCGAGGTGCAAGGCCCGTCTAGGAAGGGACAGGGACCCTTTTTCTTCTTCAAGCCAGTCAGTGACTGGGATTTTGATTGAGTTCCCCTCCTCCCATTGGAGAAAGCCGTTTTTTAATGATACGGCGACCACCGAGATCTACACCATCTCAGATGTTTCGAAGGGCCTGCACCAATGGGAGGCCTGCAAGACTCATGACCAGCGGTCCAATTGTGGGCCTGCACCCAAAGCATTACACAACATTTCTAGATGTATTTATACAACCCCTGAGGGTTTTCCGACTTTCTTACAGCACTTCCTGGGAATATCTTATGCAGATCATCCTCCAGCTGGTGTCCAGTCCATTGGCTTTCTTGGATTCAGAACACCAATATGTGTGCTCTTCCTCACGTTTCGAAGGCTTTTTGGAGCTCCACAGTGGACCTCGATCAGGCCTTAGCACGGTGGGGGGGACCCAAAAAGGGACTCATGACGGCTTTTTTGACGGGACTGTCGTACGAGTGGGCAGCGTAGCAATGCGTACTTGCAAGTCAGTTGAGGGTGTGCATTGGCTGCGTCGCAGCACTCAGTCTTGTCTTTGTCAGAATGATTCTCAAGCAGGGCCATCCTGTGCTGATTCAAATCAAGGTTGCTGGGAGCCCCCAAATCAATGCACATACAATGTTCATCTATTTCTGGGGTTGACTGTGATTTTGGGACCAAATCACTTTTAACGGGAAATAGGACAGTTCACTTGAACACTGCTGACGTGTAGTCCTACTAGCCAATGCTTCGGACTGCATTGCACTTGGGCTCAGCAACTGCAAAGTTGATCGTAGTTTCTTCATGTTTCTTCCAAAGAGAATTCGGGGGCTGAAGAGGAGGCTTCTCCAAGCTAAGCACCTTTCAAGCACCGATCGTCCAGTTGGTTCTTTCCGCCGATCCACCACGACACCACTCACTCGCGTCTCCTTCTTCGTCCTTCGCTCAGGCAGAGCTCTTGGATTTGAAGCGACGCATGGAGGCGGAGCACGAGCTTTCAGAGGTGGCTTGTTCGGTGCTTTCTCGTCCGTCACCGGTGCGGTCAGAGGGGTGACGCTGAGCGACTGGTCGGAGGTCGATGGGGTGCTGGCACAAGAGGACAACGTTAATTATATAATTGAAGTGCTGGGAAGATGAGTGCTTCCTTCCTTTGCTCCCCGCTCTTGCTGGTTTGAGAAAGTGGATATTTACATTGAACAGGAAGGTTGTGTTGTCTTCGTCAGTCCAAAGGATGAGTCATTGATGTCATCAGCAAATTTGTCTCGATGTCACACCAACCCAGATGCACCAGATTGGATGGCAAAGGATGTCTACTCCACAATACTCCACGATACATAGAAGAGGATGACAAAAAGAACCACAACACACGGAACATGCCTTCCTTTCTGAGTGAATTTCCCAAACAGTTTTTCATTTCTCTTTAGTTTCTGAGACAAATCTTTTGAGTTCAAACGCCACCACACAATCACGCTCAGTTTTTCGATCGGATCGACCGGTCGACACGCTGTGGCGCCGATGCACATCGGGCGCCTCGTCTCAGGTCCAAGCGCGGCTTCGAGACCTCGCGCAGCGCTGCGAGAAGGCGAGACGGAGGCGGCGCGGAGGCGTCGCCTGAGTGAACCGGGAGCTGGTGGGAGTTGGCTCCCGGTTGGAAGCCAGAAGAAAAAACAGAAGAACCTTCCACTTTGGGAGCGGGTGGAGCGGGTGGAGCTCCCAAAGAAGTGGAGAACAATGCCAAGTGAAGAGTTTGAACTGATTTGGAAGATTTGTTTCAGACATTTTAGATCAGGATCAGGCTGTGTTTGTCAAGCTTGGGTTTGTTTGAGACATGAGTGGAAGTAAGCCAGCCTTCTTTTGCAGTCCTGTTTGTATCATGGGTCCTGATGTGGTAAGATAGACTTTATACCGCCTGTGTGCACGCTTGCTGTGGTGCAGTTTCAGACATGGACAGGCCCACAACTTTCCAACAGACTTCCAACCCCACAACTGATGCTTAGGAACAAGAAGCTACTAGGGGCTCCTGGCCGTACTACTAGGAGCAAGGACGCTACTAGGGGCTCCTGGCATCGACCTTTGCTCATCCCCCCCCACCCTACACTCGGGCCACGAGAGTGCTCCAAAAGTCCCCCAGGCGGGCGTCGAGCTTTCCTTGGATGCGGAGACAGAGAGTGGGGACCGAAAAGGGGGTGTCGGTGGAGAGACATCACGGATGGCCCTTTTGCAGTGGAAAGTTGAGTCACCTGCTGAGAAAGCTGGTGATGGACTGATGGACTGATCTGTTGGCGATGGACTGATCTGCAAAACTTGGGGTGTTCGTGTAACAACTGGTTCTCAGACACAAGTTTGTCTACCCCCCAAGGCAAAGGTCATCCTACCACCCTCTTGGGAGCAAGAGGCGTAGCGCCCGGTGGCCTTTCACTCCAGGCGTGGCGCCCACTGCTGAGGCCGTGTTTATGGGTGTCGTTTCGTCCACGTGTGCTGGAAGCAATGCCTTTGAAGATCTTTACGTTCGCTCTTGTGGGGTCTTACTGTAGACCTCTAGAACAGGCAAAGGAACAGCCCATTTGATCAGCTTCCCCTCATCGGCAACACCTGTCCCCCCCAAGAAGATCTCAACCTGCAGGTGCTCACCCTGGATGACCAGGTTTCAGTGAGCGTGCCGGCCATGCAGGCAGCGTTCTGTTGTGCGCCAACGCGTCTAAAATGGTGACCACATGGGACATGGGGCCACCTTCACCACAAAAGCGTTCTCGTCTCACTTCGTCCAAATCGAGATCATCGGCTGTGTCGGATCCCGTGACCCATGTTGACCTGCGTTGACCTGCTGTCGGCTGTCTGCCGTCGCACCTGCCGTCTGTCGTCGAATCGTCGCCGAAAAAGAGCGGGGTGGCGACTGGATCAGAGCAAGAGCAAGACATGTGTTTTAGGCTTTTACTTTCTATTTACACTCCAAGCACCAGAAACCGCGCTGACCTCGTCGAGGTTTTAGTATCAGCACCAGAACCACACTTTTGAGCCGCTTGGCCATTTGTGCCATTGGCAGACTAGAGCCTATGGATCCATGATCCACCCAACTAACACATTTTGGTTCAGGCCTTCGCAGCGCGTTCGTACCCGTCTTGCAAGGAGAGCATCAACTGCCTTCGGGAGGAGAAAGGGGGGCACGTGTCGAGCATCGTTTGGGAACGGGTTGATTGAAATGATGAGACACCTGGCATGAGGGCTTGGCACTTCTGAGGAACCACATGTTGAGCCTCTTGAGCGTTTTGGTGTCTTTTTTTGCTTCTCCCTGTGAAGTGACTACCATGCGGGCATGTGGGCATGCCAACTGAGCTAGTAGCCTATCTTCCCGAAAGGGGATTGAGCTGCGAAATTTAAAGGAGGACACCTGCACTTCACTCAGCAACTTCAATCTGCAGTTGCACATTTGAACTAGTCAACTAGTCACTCTGAAAAAACAGGATGGGTGCTAGTGAAAATGAAGGACTTTTTGGAACCGACCCTCCTTTGAAGTGAGCCATCAATTGTCTCACTGGTTCGTAAACTTTCCACCTCCATAAGGAGTCTCCAAGTCAGTGACAATGTCAATGAGCCATGACTTCCAGCGTATGGTGTATTTGCTTGTCAGTCATGATGAATTGTGATGAGTTCTCAGTTGTGAGAAGGCAGGAGCGGCAAGTACGGATCGATGGCAGCACATGCAAATGCCTTGCGTATGAGCCGCAAGAACACTCAGACACACACCCACACACACCCACACACACACACACACCCCCACACACACCCACACACCCACACCCACACCCACACTCACACGCACATGCACATGTACACACACAGACACACACCTTCACACACACACTCAAAAAGGAACACCCATCCCCCCCAAACAACCCACTGGGTCAGAAAACGACCGAGCTGGGTGGACCAACGGGTCCACACCTCGAGATAGACTTGGTCTCAGGAGCTGGATGAGATGGGCCAACAACTGGAGAGCTTCTCACAGCTGATCTCCAAGGATCGGGCATGATGTGGGATGAGGTCATGAGGTCAGGAGGTACTAGCTTTTGTGCAATCCCAAAAAGGACTGGCGTTGGTATTCGTCGAAAGCCACGGGTCAATTCCCAGGGTCCATGGGATCGTCTGCAGGCGAAGGGTCTAACGCAAAGCAGGAATTGGGCTGGTACACCGGGACTGCGGCAAACTCGAAGTGTTCTCCGTGTTTCGCGTGGCTCTCGGATGGACTGGCAAAGAAGAACGTTGGTGATGATTTTGGTGGAGAAATGCGCCAGCGGGCATGAGTGAGTCATAAGTCACTATTGGTGGCTGAATAGATGTAGCTCCACAATGCAGAGCTCACAAATCACCAGCAAAGCCAGCACGGTGAACCAACCAAGCACGGTTTTTCACGCCTCCAAAGAGCACGGCCAACCCCGCACCACCGGACCTGTGGCCTTCCGAAAAGGGTGACGGAAGGTGACAGGTCCCGGTTTTGGGTCCCGGTCCCGGCATGTGACGACTTCGGCTTCGGGGAATGGTGTTTTTTTTCCACGGCTCCGACGACGATACTCGCATCCCGGAAGATCGAAGAGGTTGATGAGTGTAGAGAAATGAGTCGGATTCTTTTTCCACCGATTTATTTGACCTGAATCCTGAACAACCATGGTTTTACGAAAGATTTTACCCTACAAAACGCAGATCCACCATTCCAAAACATGCCCTTGCACTTCGAGGGGATTGCGGGAAGACACTTTTCGGTTGTGTCAGTTCACTCTGTGTGGCCTTTGACCGATCCCTTTGGCGATGCCATTCGTAGGCCTTTGACCGAGTCTTCAGGACTCCGACTTGACCTGCCGGGGCTGCAGTGTTTGCTGACCCCACTTGGATTTGGCTAGATACGATGCCGGAAAACAAGGAAAAAGAACATGCCCAGAGGCTGAAACATTTTCACATACCCAGAGGGTGAAACCCTGCTGGTGCCCCTGCCTGTGCCAGAAATTTGAGCCTCCCTCCAGATCACAGGCGCTGGCCTGTTCAGCGGAAGCAGGGCGGAGCTGCTCTTTGCACAACATCGTGTGCTCCGACTCCCATCCCCAACAAGCCCCCCAAGTGGATCGAAGGTTCTCCCGGAGCATTGATGGATGTTTCTTTCTTTAATATGATGAATGACTTTCTATTTGGTTGAAGGCTACAGGACAGGTCTGTGCAATTTTGGGTGAGGAGCTAGGACTTCTCATGGCCCTGCCGTCAATCTGAGTATTTCACCAGGCGGCTCATGGGGAAAGGATGACCCCAAATGGAGGATGCGGCCCTACGAGACGGTGGTTGAGTCTATGCTGCTCGCGCAGGCATATTTTTCAGCTCAACGATCCACACAACCCTGCGATCCCTCACAGATCCGCTGCTCACCCGCCATGTTGAAGATCGTGAGCCTCGCCATCCTGGCCGGATGCCATGCTCAGGCCGGCTTTCTCTCAGAGGGGTGAAATTCCAAGGGGCGTTGTTGGGATCTTCCCAGACCTCTCTCTGACTTCAGTATGAAGTCCATTGGAAGTTCGTCAAACACGCACACCTGGGGATATCTGAGAGATGATCGTGGGTGGGGGTGGGTTGCAAGCCTCGAGCCAAAAGTGATTTTGTCTTCATGCTTGGGAATATCTCTGGGGGTGTAGAGTGGTGAAGTGATAGGCTTCTGAGTCCTTCCTTCTCAGAAAGCAGTCCTTCCTCCTGTTCGAACTCGTTCCGACCTCTTGAACCCCACGGGAGTTCAAGCGATTCGCGCCAAAAATGGAAAGCCCGTCGACCCGTCGACTGTCGCCAGTTGGTGCAAATCGATGGGAGTGGAACGACGTGACTCGGTGGAGTCGGATGAGTCCACGGGACGAGTCGATCGACTTCGGTCGAATCCGATTCGGGCAGCGCTGGGCGCTGGGTGTGAACAGGAAGGGTGCACAGGTCTGATCAGCAAAGCAAGACGTTGGCTGACACCGGGACGGCCGGGACTCTTTTGAAAAGGTGAATAGCTCTGAGACTCTCCTCCCCCGTAGTCAGCTGAGATTCGGTCATGTGAGCACGCTTGTGGAGATGCGAGGAATGCGCTCGATGAACCCCCACCTCGAACTTTTAACCGAATGCGCTCGAGATTCGAGACATTGGCTCTAGAAAGGGATATCTGAGGCGCAGTCTTGTGACTTTTTTGGGTGCCCGAAAGTCTGCCTAGATTCTGTGCTACAATGTTGACCGATTAAAAAGCCTCTCCCCCCATATGGAGATGTAGCACCATCATGGTAGGGGGGCTCTGTGAATCAACAGTCAACATTACAAGTTGATACTATAGTTTTCAATTGCATGGATGGACTATTCGGGTCCGTGCTGCCCTTTGTCACGCGAGTTTTGTCCATGCACTTTGAAGTCGTTTTTGTCCCTCTCCATGATCGATGGCCTCCTTACGAAGTGAGAGCAACCCCCATGGTAGTTTTCCAGTCAAACCAAGTCAAGTCGTTCCGCTTTCATCCTCAAAGCGTCCTCAATCTTCACACAAAGTCTTTGAAGATTGCTTGGGCCGTACCTTTTGGTCGTGGCCTTTATTACGACCCGTGCGTTTTTTGAGCGGATTCGAGCGGCGCGGTTTTGATGGGAAGAAACCGAAGCGCTGGGTGCCCCCGGTGACGGCGGAGGGGCAGATGGGGCGCAGAGGGCGGTCGACGGGTCCAAGGAATCCGTCCAAGTTCTTCTGGAAGATCATGGAAACGATGGAGGCGCATGGTGGGGAGCATGGGAGCACTTGCTGAGGTGAAAGGGTCGGGTAAAGCCGAGGATGGCACATCGAATGCTGACCTCGTTCGGACACAGCGGTGCCGCCGCATCGAAGCAGTTGTGCCGCACCCACGTTGGAGCTGTGAGGCCCGCACCAGAAAGGATGTGCGCCTCACCTACCGTGCTGTTGGCAGCAGCACTGGGCAGAGGGAGTTCACACAACCCAGCTCGGGAACCGATGCACAGCCGCAGGAGGCAGGAGGTGGTTTGGTGGGGTTGACGAAGTCCTCCGGGTTGATTGATCCAATTCTGGGGAGGCAAAAGGGTCTTGATATACAACAACCTCATCAGTGGATTCATGGTTGATTTTAAACATATCATGCATAATATGATATATGATTATACATTTGGCTCTAGAAACATATGTCAAGTGTCTTCACACCTCTGGCTTGAGTCCTGCCGGTCTCCCCCTCTGGATTTGACGCTGATGAAGTCCTGCGGGCCAAGGACTACAGCAGTGGCTTGACGGACTTCGGCTCGGGTGATATCCCTATGACCCTAGGTGCGCCAAAATGGTCGCAGAGGGCAGTGCACGGGCAGGCTGCAGAGCCACCAGAGACGTGGATGTAGAGCTGGACGTGGATGGGCTGGTGGAAGGTTTCAAACTCGGCTTCAACAGGATAGGAGCCGGTTCTGTTGGACATGGCGCCAAAGACAGTGATGGAACGTGTGTACGTACCTGTTGGTTTGGAGACGACTGGAAGAAGCTGGCCTTGCGTGGCAGTGAGATTGATTGGGAACTTGGAGACTCCATGGACTTGCCTGCCTGATGAATGATCTAGTAACTTATTACAACTTAGTAGCATCAAAAATTATTCCTTAAAGTTTTTGGCCATCCCTGTGCGGCTGGGCTGACCCAGGTGGGAAGATGAAGATGTCTCACCAACATTTGGACACTGGCACCTGTACTGACTTGGAAAAGTGCAAATTCTCAACCAAAAACACTCTCCGGTTCTGCCTCTACTGGTAATGTAGACTCTTGATTGACCCAGAACCATTTTGATGGTATATCAAGCCTCTTCATATGAGGCGTTCTTCATCAATAGCTGCCCCCTGCAGCCCCCGTCATCCCACTCCACCGAGAGATCGACCGAACTTCTCAGCCCGTTGTGCTCGGCTCGGCTCGTACGCCAGACCGCTACAATGGTCTCACGGGCGCCGGACGTGAGATGGTGCACCTGCCCTTCTGCATGGGCGCCATCGGTGTGTTCCACTCGGTCCCCGCCGCTGAGGCCAGGAACGACGGAAGACCGCAGAAGACTGCAGGATACTGTGTTTCCCATTTTTTTTTTGGGGGGGGGCGCGTTGTTTTGGGCGATGCGACATGATGCGACCCCATGGAAAGACTCAAGTTGAAGGACAATTGAAGGATGGAAGGCTCCGAACTTCCAGTGGTGCTTCAGCGTTTCTTTTTGTTTGGTCAGCTTCATGCAGCTGTATACAGCTCCCTCAAAACCCCTCTCCTACCTCCCGGTGCCGACCGAACCCGCGGAGTCCGGAGGTGGGGGACTCGGCGGGGCTGAAGTTGCCGCCCTGCGTCTTGGCAAAGATCTTCGATGGCGCGATCACGACCTGGGACCATCAGGAGATCTCGTCGGTCGTGGATGGCTCCGGGTGGAGCGCTTCTGTGGAAAACGGGAAGCGGTGCCGCGGTGCCTTCTCTCGGTCCGTCCACAGAAGGCGCGAACCGCAGGCAGGCGAACGCCGGAACGGCGCCGAGCGCTCGCACTGTGAGGGCGGAGAAGAGGGCGACTCTGCGGGCACGGCGGAGAAGACGAAGCGTGCGGAGAAGACGAAGACGATGGGGGAGGGGAGTTTCTCCATGTTCTTTTAAAGGTTTCTTGTCGAAGGTTCTTGTCGAGATCTACTGTAATTTGTGAATCTGGGAAGAGGGCTTAAAGAGAGAACATTGAGAGCAGATTTAAAACCAGAATGGAAGATTTCAAGGAAGACTCGTGGCAGCTTCCTCTTGATTTTGGTCGCATTCACCATCAGCAAGACCCTTTTTGTGGACCCTGTGAGATTTTCAGGGCATACTTCGACTCACTCACATCCCAGATGGACTTCCGCCTGTTTGGGGAACATCGCATTCCCTAGGCCCTCCACTTCGTCTTAGTGTCATAGTCATAGCGTGTTGGAGTGTACTTGCTCAAACAGCTTCAGTTGATGGTCCGCATCGGATGTTGGACCATGTTGGACAGCATCCGATGCTTTTCGATCGCTCTCGGTGTCACCAGGGCATATGAGGGATCGATTCGACTCAATACACCATGCACTGTGGGTTTGGTACTTTGGGTTGAGATCATCACCCGCTGGAAACACCATCAAACACCTACCGGATGACCTGGCCGACCCCCCCAAAGTGGTCATCACCACCGGCCCCCCGGGCTGCAGGAGATCAAGGATCATAACCCAAACCTCAATGTGCCTGCGGGTACCTTGATCAAGGCCGGATGGAGGGTTCGTCGTCCTGCGCCACTTGGGAGCCGCTGAGGGGTACCTGGTCCAGTTTGTATATGTTATGAATTTTGTGAAATTAGTTAACATATCACCAAGACCAGTAAATTCAGTTTTCAATAGTTATGTACAAGTTTCAAGTTGTTTGGTTTTCTCAATCGTGACATGTTTTGATCCATCTGTATCAACGGGAGTGGAGTGAAACCTGGCTATAGGTGAAGTTTGGCAATTCCAACTACAAGCTTAGCATAGGATGTGTTCCAATAAAGCTAAGGATCCTTTGTCTCCCTTGTGTCCCTTTGTCCTGGGTCCTTTCACGGCTTTCCAGCAGCAGAGCAGTAAGAAGAACAGGCTGTGCTCAATGCACTGCTATAATCCTGGGAGGACAACCCAAACAATTGAACATTGTTTTGAATGGCCTTTATCTTAAGGCATTTGGATTTCCAATTCCATTCTCTTCAAACAGGCTCACATCCGAAGGCAGCTTGGTGAAGCTGCAAGTTATCCCAGCATCGACGTACTCAAGGATTAAGACCGCCATCCTTCAACATACTGTCTGAGGAATTTCGGACCATCTCAAGTGTACTGGTGCCAGAACAAGGGGTCCTCTCACTCCTCACTCCCTTCTTTTGACACCATATGGTCCCAACAAATGGTCCTTCCAACACCAAGCCCTCTCAGCTTGACGCCGAACGAACGCCACAGGTGGGACACCGAACGTTGGGATCCAGCAGCACTGGTGGCACCACAGGACTGCTCTTCTCGCCTTCAACGAAGACCAAAGGCCCAATCTCTTTGTATCGTCCGGCCTTAAAAGAGCGGATTCGCGCATGGGAGAACTGAAAACATGTAAACAAAGAGCAAGAGATGGTCAGACCACAGTTAAATCACCAGCTTAAGTTTTTCGAAGGGTTTTTAGCATTGCGCAGCAGTCTGTCCAATTCAGGGGCCCACCGGCCCAAGTTCAGAGCACAACCCAATTGCAAGTCTTCCGTTACTAATGTTGGCATGCACATGTGGATGAGCGTGTTTGTTCCGCCACAGACCCACGCTCCCCTCCCTCCCCTGACCTGCAGCTTGCATACGGACGCAGGATACTTGAACGCCAAGTGCCCCGCCAGCTGGACACGCGGTGCTGGCAGCAGCATCGCTTGGCCCGCCTCCGCCGGCTTCACGGCAGTTGCTTGGAAAAAGCACTGTAGGAATCGGTCGAAGACTTATTCCCCTGGATTGCTATCCCAAAAGACCCTGTCCCAGCTGGCTGAAAACGGCCGCACGGGAGGAGATGGGAGGATTCCTCTCAATGGTCCAGGACGGTCCAATGAAATGAACAAAAGCTGCACGAGGACGCTCGCGGTGATGGAGCATGACGCGATAGCGTCCAGATGTTTGGAGATGGGGCGGACGAGCGGTCACCAGGGTGGTCTGTAGATTGGTTGCTTAACTGGATGGGTTTCTATCCAGAAGTGTGAGAAGAGAAATCAGGCTCACTCCGTGGTCCCTTGATGCAACTATGGAGCTCCAGGTGATGCTTCACATGACTCACGCTGGTGGGTTTGTGAGAGCATGAGGCAAACCCGGCTGGTCAACGGTTGGCCATTGACAAGTCCCTTGGGATTCAATACAGGTCTTGGACAAAGTCCATCACCTCACAGCACCTTCCGGAGTCTCAGCCTTTCCAGAGCGACCGTGTTTTGTGTTTCCAGGTCTCCAGATGGCTGGATTCTCTTCCAGCGTCCTTCTTGGGAGATGGTCCAGCATGGCTCGGCCAACCCAGGTGCAAGGCTCTGGTGGCATGGCGGACCACATTGCCACCACGCCCTACGCCATCGGTCCGGGATGCCCAGTTCGGTGAGGTGGAGCAGGATCCGGAAACCCAAAAAAGGCCTCCAAAGAACCCGCTTAGCTAGGGTGATTCAATTGGTCTTCTACTCGGTCCATGTTTTTGGGGTAACGAGAGAGTCAGCCCCCGTGAAGGCCTTAGAAAGGTTTGTCAATTTTTCGTCCATCGGAGACATGGGCAGGCTATTTGGATGCTGGACATGGACACCAGCGTGATTTCCAGGACAGATGTGACCCGTTGTCACCATCTGAATTCATGGGTCTGTTGTGAGTCCTCACAAAGGCGCGAGGTCCTCGTTCACGAGTGGAAGGTTCCAGTGCTGTTTGCCCGTTGGGTCGAGTTTCTGTTTGTGTTGGTGCTTCATGCCTGGGTGGCGATTTTTGAAGGGCACATGTACGAAACACCTTGATCACGAGAGACATGCCGCGTCCAAGGGTGGGGCTGTTTCCAGTCGCCACGTTGGCAGGAAGTGAACCTTCAGAACGAGGCTGGTACCTGGCTCACCTCCAAGGATGCCATCAACGCCATGGACGCCAACAACAACAACGGTGTGGCCGCCGCAGGCTGAACGAAAGAGCGATACAAGGTAACTCACCGGTCTTCGGAAGAAACCTTTGGAGTCCACAAGATGTTTGGAGCTACCCGATCGCTTCGTTGATTTCTTAGTATTTTCATGTATTTTCTTGCAAGCTCGCAGGGTAGAAGACAATTGGGCACCTCTGGAACACAATCTTGAACACACGAAGAGCTTGCCATTTTGGTGTAGTTCAGAAGTTGACGAGGTGCCCATAACTCACTGGCAGCGATCGGCAGGGTCCGCAGCTTCGGCAGGCAAAGCGGCTGTGGATGCCGGTGACATTCCCTCCAGTGCGACCGCTGACTGGAGCAGCGTCAACCTCTACCGAAAGGCTGGAACAAACACTTGGCCTATCGTGGCTCGGCGCGGAGGCCTTATTCGACAGTGAGTTCTACGGGCATCCGACAGTGGTCCTGGGTCCTGGGTCCTCACCCAAGCGGCGCGACCTCGACGGACTTCACGTCACCGACTGCTCGGTGGGTCACCGAACCGGGCTGGTCGGACCACACCGAACGGCGACACCGAACGGACAGAAGTGGCGACACCGAGCTGGTTTGGCACGGCTGTGCAATAGGACACAAGTAAACAACAATAACCACAAGAACACAAGCAACATGCTGCCCGCAGACCATCAATGTGCAGGTATTTTAGAGGAGACGCCCAACCCTGACCCAAGGAAATTATACCTAGGTTGATCGTCCAGCTTGATGCTGTCTCATACAAAAGACAATCCTCTTTCACTATATCGATGCTTTTCCGGGTTTGTCCAATCCATGAAGACACATGTCCAGCCCTGCCAAATTCTGCCAAGGTCTTGGTCTCGTACATCTATCTCAACAAGGCTGCGAGAGGGAGTTGGGCGGTGGAGATGGAGTTTTTGACAGTTTTCTCCCAAGGGGATCGAGCGCCGCTGGATCGAGGCCGGGCAGAAAGCTTTCGTGGTAACCGCACAAGTCGTGTGATCAAGTCTCATCCGTTGGCGTGGTAATTCCCATCGGTTTCGTGCTCTCCCAATCTCTCCCACTTCTCTTGGCGTGGTAATTACTGCACTATCGTGCTCTCTAAGAGGTCTTGCCACAGTAGTGCTCTTGCTGTGACCTTGAACACAGTGATCCTTTACAATTGCTCTCAACGGATGCTCTCTACAAGTGCTCTCAAGAGATTTGGTCAAAAGATCAATATATTTTGCAAAAAGATCTTGCACACACGTGATCTGAGATCTCGTGCAGCAAATGGTTCTAGATGTGCTCTCAGGAGATCTTCGTACAGTGATCTTCTACTGTAGATACAGATATATTATGTTATTTTTAAACAGGTGCCTGCTGCACGTGATGGGTATCTTTATGTGACTCATTGTTGTGCTCACGTAAACACGGTTTGGGATCTTTTGCTGGGATAATTGCATTTATAGGACTGACTGAACAGAGGGTCTCAAACCCAGCCAAGACTAACTGAATCAGCGTTGCCCAGGCCTCACCAGACTTGACCCATTCCTCGACCTGACCTCCGGTCCCCCCCCCACGACGCCGGTGCTGCCTCGCCGTGTGGCGCCCGTTTCGCCCGCCGTGGACTGAGGACATGTCCAGCTGGCCAGTGGAGAAGGTGGCGCTGCTCAAAGCCTTTGTCGACATGGTCCTGGGAGAAGGGCCTTTTGGTTTGAAGTCCGGAGCGCGACACTGGGGTGAATCTGGTGAGTCGGGCACCTGAACATGGTCTGGATTGATGAGGGCGAAGTGGAGTGGGTTTGTGCTGCAGTGGGTGGATGGTTGGCTTTGAGTGCACGGAGACCATCATGTCTTATCCTCGCATTCGCCTTTCATAGACATGAAGAAGCAACCATATTGGTCGATATATAATATGTATATATAATATAATGTGCAACGGTAGTTGTAAAAACATGTATATTAATGTATTAATGACTTGGCAATCAAACATACTAGTATTGCATCACACTACTACCATAGTAATATAAAGGTTGTTGCATCAATGTCGCCATAAGATCTTGCCACATGAGCATCTCTACCATCCTCTGCCTTCAGGCCAAGACAATGAATCCCCCTAGCATAATTCCATTGCCTCTTTTTTTGTCGCTCCGAGGCAGGACATGCTCCCGGACTTCTCCTTTAACCGCGTGCCTGCAGAGATGAACCAATGGTCCACTGTTTGGGCGTCGATCAGCAAGCCAACAGGCCTCACGGAGATGGTTCTGAAGACCAGCACTGACGCGCGCCTTGAACGCACACAACAGATGCACAAGCTACTTGAGAGTTTAGGTTCTTTGGGGTGGAACACCTTCCTTTCGCGTGCAAGGCTGAGGTGTTTATGGCTAAGGCGGCCAAGGGATTCTTTGGATGGTTTGTTCAGCGCTTAACGTGTGATCCTCATACCTGCAGTTCTGGTGCCAATAGGATGCTGATGTTGCTATACCTTCATGTCGAATCATGGTCCATCTATCACGGGACAGGATGCTCTTCCCCTCTCCAGGCCATTCGCCCCTCGTGGGCTCCTCAGGTGGAATGGCCAGGCGGAGAATGTGATCACCTCCAAGAGGAATTCCTACTCCTTGTGGAAGCTGGGTCATACCCTCAGCCCGAACTGGGCGAGGATGGGCGAATTCGGGGTGTGGACATGTTGGGCAGGTGCTTGTTTGGGGGTGTAGGGAGAAGAAGAATTCCAGAGGACTTCTGGGACCACAAGTAGCCAACAATACCTCGACCTCCAAATTGAAGGTGTTGTTGTTGTTGTTGTTGTTGTTGTTTCCATGCCATGTCTTGAGAGAAGCGACCTTTTTTGGGCTCGCGCGTGCGTTTCTGTCCTCGTGGCGACTTCCTCAGTCGACTTGCTTGGAGACTCCTTCAGGTGAGCTGGAGAGTTCCATGAACGCCATGAAGACTCGCTTGGACAGCATGGAGACTCACCTGGACGAGTATGGCATTGTTCCTTTGCATGGCTCAGGCACCACCAACACCAAGAACTGGTCCCGTGGCGAGTGGGAAGGCTGTGGCTGGGTGCTTGGCGGGAAAGGATGCTTGGCGACCCTCTTGCTTGCGGAGTCAGACTCTTTGAACAGCTCTCCTTCACTGGTGACGTGCGACACCAGCTGGACAAACCAACCCCTGTGACCACCGGAACTGGTCTGCGATATCCTTGGTGATCCAATTCACTGATTGTACAGTTTACATACGCGAGGAGTGAGTGGGTATCGACAACATAAGCAATCTGTGAGATTGCCTAGAATTTCGGGTGGAAAGCTGCCATGTCATGCATCGGGCTGCATCGGGATAACCACCAGGGACATCCGAGGACCAACTTTTGGAAAGATTAATTAAACATGGTTGTGGCAACAAGAGCACACATTGCATGTTCACCACCGCGGCCACCATATTCAAGTCTGCGTTTGGCGTCACCTCGGAAAACAACAGATCCATTTGAGGTTTCTCCACTTTTCTCCCATCCCAGGTTTGCCAAAGCTATGAAGCTCATGGAGGACTTGTTGGGATTTTGGTGCTTGATTTTCTCGTGGACATTATGATGTTGCGGCATAGGATGGAATGGTGCACCGAGAAGGATCAGAACAGGTTTTGAACGGTCGCAAACAACTCTGGGACGCACTGATAAAAGGTGGTGTTTTTGGATGACTTCATTTCACAGGAGCGGGCTCGGGTGCCTTTGTTCCTCACCTACCGCGCAGTGGGCAGTGGCACTGGACAGAAGGAGTTCGTGGGGAACGCCGCCAACATGCTTCTTGGGCACCAAAGGGGACCAAACGGAGGTGGCAGCGCACTGGGTGTGATGGGTGAAGACTTCTGAAGCGACAACGGGCCTCTACGCAACTATAATATCTACAAATACTACTGTATGACTCATGATGATTTTGAGACAAGGTGATGGCACGACCCAGAAAGGAGGCATGCTCGACAGCTCATTGGAAGGATGTGCAGTCTACCTTTACACATTCTGCTGGTATCCATGAGCATCCAGGAGTGAAGAAACTAGTTGACTCGTCTCGACCATCTTACCAACTGACCAAGTCCACTTTCTTGTCTCCTTACTCATTGGGATACATACACGTTGACTTGCTCAGCTATTGGATTCTCCAAACAGCCAAGCTTCCTTCCGTAGTCCCCAGGTACAAGAGCTACAGCCACTTCGGTGCGGGTGACATCCCCATGTCCTCCACCCACTATGGCACCTTGATGGGCCAGTCGCCACCTGAGAGCATGGCGACGGGCTTAGCTGCAGAGTGGGGAGACGGGTTTCTGCAGTTTCCCCATGGCTTCTCGCCAACCTGCGGACCTGCACTGACAGATGTTTCTTTTGTTTCAATTGGATCAGGCAGCCTCCCCATGCAAGGCAGTTGGAGGACCAAAGCTTTGACTTCATGGGCATCGGCCGGGAGGACTGAGACACCGAGACACCTGAGGTGCACATCCCATTGGCCCTCGGTGCCATTGCGGTGTTCCACTCCGTGCCGTCCAGCGAGATTGGCGGCGCCAGTTTGTGCCTTGGAACTAATCCGCCGTTCCATCGATCGAGGCAGGTGGACATAAGTCCAGCAACCTAATGGCGATGGCCTCCAAAATGGTTTTGTTTGTACCTACCTGTAGATCATGGACAAGGATTTTTTCGCCTTCTGGATTCTGGACCATCTTGAATCAAGTGTGCCATGAGCGCCTTTCATAGGCTTCCCTTGTGAGATTTTTGTTGAAGTGGGAAGCCCACTTCCAACATGGTGGGCAAACCGCAGCATGGCCACGTTGGCAGTCTGGACAACTCATGACGATTGGAGCTTCCGTTCCTTTGACAGGGCACTTTCCTTCTTGGATGCTTGGTCTGTGGAAACATTTTCGCTGCGAAGCGATCAACCTCCTTGGCCAGTACAAACATGATCTGAACGTATCTGCAATGAGCTTTCGGATTTCCTTGAGGGCTTCCCTCGCAGAGTGGCCTCAAAATCTTTCGAGAAGTGCAGTGGAACTCCAATTTCCTCGAACAGTCTCAGGCTTTTGACTTTTGAACGTTCACCCAGGAAAGCCCAAGTGTCCTCGAATGTTTTATACCGAGGAAGCTGGATGCCTGCTTGTTGGCCAAGATCTTCTCTGGTAAGGTCACCACCTGGGACCATGCTGATGTGAAGGCGTCTCTTGGTCCCTCAAGTCACTGGGCGTCGCCCGAACATAGTATTTATAGCAAGTATTCCATATACTGCTATATACTAGTAGCTTAGTAGTATACAGGCATACTATCTTTCTTTTTGAACGCAGATCATATACTCTACTTCTTTGTTTGAGCCACTGGTTGCTGTAATTGGTCGTCGTCATCCTGAGCGTATCCCCAAGTCAGGGAACGATTCGGTGAACAAAAGAGCGACAATTTCTTTTTATCGCTTCTTTCATCGGCCTGAAAGTCACTACAACCGAGTCTAGCGGGCCTGATTCGAACATCCTTCGGGCCGGGTATTGGGGCCGCAGGGTCAGCTGGTAATTAAAGCCTGATGTTGATCGTATCGAATTTGAGGCGGCATGAGAGAGAATTTGCAGAGCCATTTTGAGAATTATAGAGCTTTGTTCCAGATCATGCCACAGGCAATGGCCTTGGCTTGCATTTCAACTCTTATTGGTGCAGTTGTCACAGGTTACACGGTTGGGCAGTGTCAGGTATTGGGGCTTTGACAGTGCCCCGCGAGAAAGATTCGCTCGTCTTGTAGATGCATGCGTGACATGACAGCCCACGAAGGACAGGCTATCCGTGTATAAACGTAAGCTCATGCGAGTGCATACCACCAAAAACCATCAAACACCTACCCCTGCTTTGGGCCCACAAAAAGAATTCATGCCTTGATACTGTACTTGATTTGTATCCTTTTGTTCTCTCCAACTGGAGTGTCAGTCGTCCGAGGCAGAATGAAGGCATCAGTGTGCCAGCGGGCCAGAAGATTCGTGCCAGGGGGGGGCCCAGTGTGCCAACGGCCGCGTGCCGGTGGTGATTTTTGGGATCACCGGTTTTGAACATGTACCGATTTTGGTGTACAGCTGCAGCTTTCTTCTTCTACCTTGTTTCTTTACCGACATCCTTAAAGCATGAACATCAACAGTATGCTTAGTCCTTTTTGCTCTCTTTTTTTCTGCGCTTGCAGTGCCCCTCTTGAAAGAAACACTTACTGCCAACGTCTTCTGTGGCCTTTTTGGACTTTCCACCAGAGCCTCCTACCTCTAAGTCTCCTTCCACCCGACCATCTGGGAGCGGATCTGTTAGCCTCGATGGGTTGAGGTGAACCATCGCAACTTGGGCTCCAGCAGTACCGGTGGCCTCACCGGCTACCTGCAGAAGAAGCGGGGAAGCCCAGAACTTTGGCCCCGTGAAAGGGAGGAAGCCAACGTGAAAGGCCCATTGTGGTTTCCGTTGGCAAAACCACAGCCAGTCCAAACCCAGCCAACACGTTTTGAACAACCATGGGGCTCGCCCAGTCGCGTCGAAAATGGGTCGCCGACCCCTTTTCTTGGGGGAGGAGCTGGAAGACCAGAAGCCGGACAGGGATTGCTATAAGCATACACCGGCTATGTGCTCAAGACTCTGTATTCTTGATTCCTTTTACCCGGGCTTAGGCTACACTACGGACGCGCCAGTGTATGCACAGTCCTTGTCAGGAAAGCTGAGATGAGCTGTGTGCCTGAAACCTTGACATATCACACTGGTGGTGCTTGCTGCCGGCGGCGCTGCTATAACCATACACCGGCTATTTCCTCAAGACACTCTATTCTTGACACCTTTTACCAGTGCTTATCCTACACTACGGACGCCCTAGTGTATGCACAGTCCTTGTGATGCTTACCCCTCGTTCCGGCTGAAGGCATAGATAAGTGGGGGGTAAATCGACCCCCCCAGATTTGCTATCCCAAGTCCTCCCGAAACCATTCTCAGCATGAACTCTCATTTCAGGACCATACTGACCCAAAGGAAAGTTCCAAGACCATTCTCAGGACGGTCTTTCGTTACAAGGGGGCTAGGTGCACCATCACAAGGACCTTTTTTTCCACATCAGAGCGTGTTCTAGCGCATCCACCAACACATCATCACGCTCAGGATGTCCATCTCATCATGCATTCGCAAGTTGATGTAACCTTGGCGATGCACGGAGTTGTTCCCCAGTCACATCTGACATCTAGATTTAACATATGCTTCAAAAAAACGATTGCAAAAAAGAGGTCAAAAGTTATGACTGATGCTGAGATTGGCAGCCCCATGTAGAAACGAGGGAGCAACACTTGCTCCACATAGTTTTTGGAACAGGCATTGGCAAGGTCCGACACCTTCCCCACAAAATCTTCACTTTTGAACCCGTGGTAGAACCTGCTGTTTTCTCCTTATCATGTTGGCAACGAGTGAATCGCAATAGACCCTTTGGACTTTAGAAAATACCTCGCCTCAGACCACCCATTCCTTTCAAGAGCTTCAGTCAGAGGTGCAAAGGCTGTTGAAGATATAACCAAGTTTCTTTCGCTTTCTTCAGCGTGTAGGATTTCTTGGAAAGCCTAGGTGTCCATGGACTGTTTTAATGCAGGAAACATGAACAGCCGTGGTAGAAAGCGCGCAAAACACGAGTCGGTCAGAAACAATATGCACACAGAGCAAAAACGGAGGAGGGCAGAGGGAACGGACCAGATGCGAGGTCCACCCGAAGATACGCAGGCCACGGCGAGAGCCGCGAAGGACACAAACGCAGCGCCGGCGAAGGTGCCTGGACGGAAAGCCGGCAAGGAAATGTTCCAATATGCGTGTCCTTTTTGTGC
>CAXAMN010014446.1:1414326-1437731 GCA_963970005.1 Durusdinium trenchii
GGCTTGCGTTTGCACTGGCCACCCGTTCCACCCTCCGGTGTCCCTGGCGCCGCCCCGCTTAGGCAAGGGCTAAGCAGGGGTCGGCGGATTTAGTGTTCCTGTCGACCAAGCCAGTGAGAGTAAAACACCGAAGCTGGGTCCAACGGGGCCAGGTGCGACGCCCAATGGGGCCTTGGAGCAGGCTCCAGCATCACCTGGCCTGCGCTGGACGGTCAAGCGCGGGTGCCAACAGTTTCACACATCGAAGTCCATCAGATCTGGTAAAGGCAAGCAGATTTGGCCTACAGATTTGGGGAATCCTACACCTGCTACGTGCTACCAGTCCTGGAAGTTCTAACGAAAGCGGTGCGCACCGATCGCCGACAATTAAAATTCACGCTTACCCGCCGGTGGACCAAGTCTTCCAGCTGTTGAGTATTCGGAAAATGGTCGAAGCCAAAGGACAATGCCATCCACTTTTATTGTTGAGTTGGAGTGTAAGAGTTTTTGATGCAGGACAACTTCTACGCCGTGGAGGGATCCCCGGGCATGCTGAACGGGATCAAGGACGGCATCGATGGCGAGACGAGAGTTTCAGGTGACCCAAACATCGGGAGACGGGAGACGCCACAGTGAAGGATGATGCTGGGATTTCAGGCAGGAAATTCATAGCACATGTATAGCAAAGGCATTTTCTTGGAGACATATCGAGGGGTTGCCTGGCATGCCGGCACCTGGTGATTGTATGATGAAGATCAGACGCCTTGACACAACCAGGACATGGCCCACCGTCGATTTTGAGAACGGGACAATTTTCAGGTGGCCCATCTCTGTTGGTCTATCCGAAAAATGGCAGCTCACCAAGTTTGGACAGGAATATCATCTGCCAGTGCCCAGCACAAGAAGGTAACTGCAAGATGGTGTCCCAGACCCTGGAAAGAGGGCGTCCTTTGTTTTCATTGAACAGCCGAATACCTGCAAGGACAACAGCTACGGCATCGGCTACCTCGATGCTGGCCATGGCCATGACTTTGGTCTCTCTGAGGCCGACCGAGCCAGCGCCGAAATCGTTGGGTCGGAGACCTTCCCAGCTGGTGAACCCCATGCGGATGGGTCGTGACCCACGTGGAGCCCTGGTTTACCTTGGTCCTTCCAGCTGGGTCGTGGCTCGATGACCCACAGCCATATGATTTCCACCAATCCACGTTTTCTTCCAAGAACTGGCACCAAGAACCTTCGAACTGCCAGGGTCTGGTGCCATGAAATGAATGCCAGGAACCAAATGAACATATTATCCTGCGTCCGTTCGCTGTCGTAGCAGGTGTTTAGCCCTCACTTAATTTCGTAGACTGCCTACTTAATCAAGGATGGGTGGGCTAAAACAAAAGCCATCTCCGTCCCGAACGGCAGGTGGCGCTCACCAACAAGGACGGCACCAGCCAGACCTCCAAGGAGTCCATCGCCGCTGGCGGCGTGGCCGCCGCCGGCACCGCCGCGGCCAACGCGGGCACCGTGTTTCCAACGGACCCTTCGGGCGACTGGTCTAGCCACGTGGCAGAAGAGAGGCTGAAGAAGACCGGTTTCTGGTTGGATGAGGTGCTGTTTTTGGATAGGAATGGGGGGCATGAGGTTTCAAGAGGTTTTCTTAGAGTAGCCAGCCATAATGTATATTTATGTATAATCTATAATACTCAAAGATGTGATTGGGGTTTTGGAGATTTTCTGATGTTTGGAAAGCTGGAGGAATATGCACTGTAGAACACGCGGCTGGGGATGAACAATTTTTTGGATGTTGGGACATATTAGGCATGTCCTCCACAGAGAAGGATCAATCTGTAAAGCAGTTTGCCTTGATGTAAATGAATCGTATTCTGAACCCTAAAAGGGTAACGGTTCGAGTCTGAGTCATTGACCCCAGTTCCTCTCTTACCACATTCCCTCTCAATAGCAAAGGAACTCCCAGTTGAATCGAATGAGTTAAGAATTGAGGCCCTTTGCATCCACATAAGATTGGATACTTAGCACTCAGACCCTCAGGACGCCCCACCCAACCCCCAAGCCCTGCACGCTGACAGTCTGAGGCGTGAACCTCTATGACATGGCTGGCGCCAACACCTGGCCCATCGTCTTGGTGACCTTGACCATCTGAAGACGCGAACAGACGCGGTGGCAGGACCTTGCGGGGGCGCGAAAGACCGGGTTTCTCTGGTTTCAATTTTTTTGTTCTGGAAGATAAGGCAAGGATGTGGTTTGGCCCCCTCAATTCAAAGAGGTTCGGATTGAACTTGCATGAACACATGAACACGAGCCCGCGCGTGCGCGCTCGATAAGGGCTTTTAGGACCAAATTGACAGTCCGTGGACTTCAATTAATGTGTTGGAGTATTAGTAACCCAGGTGTCAAGGGACGAAGATTCCAATCGGTAGAAACACGACTCGAAGGGTTTGTGTCTGGTTGGGCAACGATGAATCAAGACGGGTTTTGAACATATTGAACATTGTTTCAGCATATCTATACATTACAGTATACACAATCTAGACTGACTCATGCGATTCTGGGCAGCGGCCCAATTTTTTTTCTGGTGATCTCCAAGGCAAGGGCATGCCAAGTTTGTTGACATTGGGGATTTGTCTAAATGTGCCGTCCTGGCATTTGCGTGTTTCCTGGTATCAGACATGACCGTTTGGTGATCGAGATTTTAGGGAAAGTCAGTCGGCTATCTAGTCCTAGAACAGATGTGGGAGGGTTTCAGCACACACACACACATATGGCATTGCGACAGGAAACGCCCACCAAACGCTTTCAACAGATGATCTGATGAGGTGATGGGGCATGAGCCTCGCATATCCTTCACTTCTCTAATCCTTCCGACTACTCATGGGAATGATCAAAAAAGTGGAAGAGCCAGATGGTTCAACCCTTGAGCTCCAAAACTAGTAAACACAACTCCCTTGTCAGAGAGGTGGATGAATTCTTTTTCTTCTTCTTCTTCTTCTGCTCAACGGTGGACCTTTGGATCAGATCCAGATGAGGTGGCAAGCTGTTCAGGTCTTCTGTTCAGCTTCCCCTGTCAGATGATCCACGCCATTCCACGCCTTCCATGGGTCACTTGGGTGTGGACCACGCTGGACTGGCAGGTCAAGGGTGGTTGGTCAAGAACCCTGGGAGTTCATTTTGGGTGTGTATTTTGAAATATGGAGACCTTCCAGTTCGACTTCTTCAGAGTCCACTCAAGGTGAGCTACCTCTACGTCAAGAAGGACCAGACTGCCACCAACCCCAAGACAGCCGCTGCTTTGAAGGCCCGGTACATGGAAGCTCCAAGGATGGAAGCCTTGGCTTTCTGGAACATTGAAAGGAAACCTCGAGGCCTTAAGTCACTAGTTCAAACAGTGAAGAAAGCAGATGAAACCAGGAACCACTTCCACTTCTTGCAGGATTTTCTTGGGACTTTTATTTTGACAGATACATTTGATGCTCTCAGACCTCACCATTCACTTGAATCTCTTCGTGTACCCACATGTAAACCCTCGCACTGGTGGACTCGCTTCAGCATTGGGTTCAGGTCGTTCTGCATGGGCTTAGAGGATGCTTATGCTGAACGACAGATGACCATGGGATTTTTGGATTTTCGTTCCTTCCTTCAGACACAGATGCTTATGTATGCTGCATGCTGTACATTTTATATCTTAAAAAAAGGAGCGCCGATGGCCAGCGGAGCCTGCGGCATGCTACACAAGGATGTCTTTTGCGCAGGACTGAGAAGTACCAAGTGTTCAACGACTTCAGACATTGAACACTTCCAACATGGAGCTCTTATCCCATTGGTCAATAACATAGACATGTGACATGGATAAATGGACCTTTCATAGAAGACAGCTGTCTTTTTCGAAGGTCCGTTCTCCATGTCAGTAACCAGTATGTAGCGTAATTTAATGACGGGAGCTGTCCATCATAGATGAAGTCCTCGCCCCTTGGAGCTGTCACCACCACCGCGAGGCCTTCATCAGCATGGTGGTGAATGATCGGGATGGCATGGCAGCAGAGCCCCTCGGTGGAGCATCTCAGTGAGACTGGAGGAGAGGTTTGGATTGTACTGTCATGGAACATCAAATACCTGGAAGGTTATTCGAATACCTTCAGAATCGACGGCACTAGTACCAATTCGAATGTTTCGTTTTATGGGGGTTCATGGGTTCACCACCTCTGGGGAAAATGGTGCTTCCTCTTCTCTCAAAATTATTGTACCTGGTCCAGTGACCCATGGTTCTTCCCCTGCCTCCGAGTGACCGTAGCAGGAGGCCTGGAGGCCCGAGTGGTTCTTGCACGCTCCAGTTCTTGGAGTGCAGAGTCCTCCTTCACATGTGGGTCAAAGGGTACGACTGACACTTACCCCTGGAACTCCAAGTACCTTCTGAGAAGTTTTGAGGGTTTGGAGGTCCAATTAGCTTCTGAGATGGTACTTGGAGCCTCAGGGCTACTGTACCCTGACTTTCGAATTCAAGTTATGAACACTTGATCCCCTCTTGGGCACCCAAAGCCTTCACACATCACTCCATTTACCAAAACATCACCCATCCTCTCGCACAAACGCCACAACGGTGCAGGTTCGGCTTCACCCCGCCCAGCAACAGCTTGAAGGCTGTGAGCTTGAGCGCTGCCGGCTCCATCATGTACCCGGCGGGCATGCAGAGCTTTACGGAGCGATCACGGCTCGGGAGAGTGGGCTTTGGGACGCACGCGAGCAACGGCGATCTGGCCTGTTTTGGGCATGATCGGCGATCCAGACTTTTGGGTTTAGCTTGTTTCTGAAGAGAAGCTTTGCCTGATTTGTTTGTTTACAAATCTTCTTCTTCTTCTTCTTCTTCGTCTATTCTATGGTAGAATTCCTTCATGTCGGCGCAACCCACGACCAGGTCACTGTCACTGTCCGAAGCTGTGGTGGGGTTCTACGATCTTACACGGCTCCAGGGTGCTGTTGGCGCCAATGACCACCTTCAGTATATGACCACGGTTGGGGGGGATGTCCCTGGGTCGTTTGCCACATCTGAACACCCTGGGATGTCCCTGAGTCACTTGAGGTGGGCGAGTCCGACCCAGTTGATGAAGTTGTAACCCTTTTCTTCTTACTAGTAGCTTCTTGCTCCCCGTACTATGGCCAGGAGCCCCGATCGTAGCGTCCGATCGCTCGTCGAAGCGATGCCCTTTGTTACTAGTATCTTACTAACTAATAACCTTTTGGTTAGTTATGAAGTTGGACTCATTGGAAGATCAGGCCGCTGGGTTTTGACACAGATCACCAAGCCTGGATCGGTGATTGCATCCAAAGGAGATCCAGATACTTGTTGTGTCAACGGATGGTTTTGGTCGACTTAAAGCCGGATTTCATTTCATTGAGCCAAAGGCCCGGAAACAACTAGTGTGAAACCCATGGGAAGAAAGAAGAAGCCGCCTCTAAGAGTACGAAGCTCCTTTTGCAAAGGCAACCAGCTCCGACAATGGTCCAACCAGCTCCTCAAAATCCACCAAGCCGAAGTCCACTTCCCAAAAATATCCGTCCGAGGAGGAGACCTCCACCCAGCCCTACCTCGGCATGGCCACCAACGTGTGGCTCGGCTCGAGAGACATGAGACGCGCGACACACATGGCGTGCGGTCTTGGAGCAGATCCGGTAGCACCCGCAGGCAGCCTCCCTGGACTTTGCCCAACATTTTCCGGTCCAACCCAGAGGTTGTCCATGGTTCAGGGGACATCTATCAGCGGACAGGGTGGGTTGAAACGCTCCAGCCGCGGAAGTTGGGACGATCTGACCATGTGCTTGATGCCTGCATGCCTTGCACATGTGCCATGCTGGCCAAGACTCCCAAATTTTGTCGGTGAAGATACTAAGGTTCTTCGCATTCTGTTCCGAAACTGGAGGTGTATATACATGTCCGCCGCAAGGGACAAATCATGGAAAACTGGCCAGCAGAGCCTCAACATGTGGTCTTGATGGAAATGTTTCCGTCTACTCAAAGAAGGGTATGGTATGGACTTGAGATGGGGTACTTACAGGGAAAATGTGGTGGGCCATCCTCTCCAGCAGGACCTTAGATTTGGATGTTACCCACTTGGCAAACATCGAAGCACCGAAGCACCGGAAGCCTGCATGAATGAAGAATCTCCCCCTAATGTTCTTCAGTCCTTCAGGCCCACGTCCCATGTTCTGGGCCACTGTGGGACATGAAGGACACACGTCCCATGTGACCACATGGCAGTCCCACCTCGCATGGCGGGTAAGTGGCACGCCCGACCGCTCGGCAGGATCAGCATGAAGCGCCACTCCTACGACCTCTACGATACCAGCGTCATGCAGGATTCCGCCCGGGAGCGAGACCGGCTCTTCCCATTGAACCCTTCGAACGCTCCGTTCGCGAACCGCCATGCCCGAAATGCTGCGTTCGTTAGTACGGCCCAGGAGCGCCGAATCGAACCGTCGCGTCCGAACGCTCCGAGTAAAGAAGCTGGGTCCTTCCCTCCGCGAGGCGAAGAAAGAGTCACCCAGGTGATGGGACGAAAGAGCACTCATTCATGGAAGGGATGAACTCATCTGACGCAGTCAGTCTATTCTCGATTCTTTTGCAGGAGGTAGGACTTTTGAAATGCTTGCTGCATCATGTAATTAGCAATGTTTATCGGATGCTGCGCATTGCTGTGCTGCTCTGTCCTTTGGCATTTGGTTTGGGAGATGGCGCTAAAGTAATTATTCTAAAGTCTTCTAGAAGCATCTACAAGTGCTGTTTGCCTTGCAAGTGTTTTCAATGGTGAACAGCCTCTGTGCTGCTATATATAAGCAATCCATGCTTTCGGTCAGATAAAATCACCCCAGAGACGGGTGAGATTATTTTGGTATCTGGATGTATTTGGGAACGATTTTGATGGCCTGTGCATCCTTTCTTTCCAAACAAAGCTGCAACTCAAAGCCGAGGGAAGGCTGTAAAGCATACGTGGACCATACGTGTGGGATGATGCCTGGGACCACCACGGTGAGGAAATGCACTTGCAAGGAACTCAGAGATTCCTTTTCTTGCTTCCATTTGCGTTCGCAGCACGTGCAGGCCATCTAAGTAGTTGAGTCAGAGATTCTCTCAAAAATGCTCAGTAGACTCTCTATAGAAGGTCATCAAGTTCTATGGCATGCCACCAAAGGGAGTCCCCATGCCTGCTAGCCCGTGAGAGACTAAGGGGTTTGTGTTCCAGCAGCAGGGGAGGTTTAAAGCCCTGATCCACAGGTGAGTAGTTCTCCCTTTGCAAAGGCATGTTTACCTTTTTCTTTTGGTTTTTGGAGTCTGGGTGGAGCCCGGATAGTTGATACATTATGTCCCAGCAAACGAATCTCTGAATCTTCTGTTCCCGCAGCCCTTTTGCGCTTGCAGGATGCCATCAGCAAGTTGAGGACTGAGCTGGCGGCGAAGGGAGGCATGGAGGCGGGCGAAGGGAGGCATGTCATGTGGGTCCCCCGTTGAACCTCGCCCACGTGGTACCTCCGCCTGCCCATGAGGTACACAGATCCGACGTGAGCCGAGGGGGTCGAGGATCGAAAAGACCAGGAAGTTCTGTTCGGTTTGGATCTGGGTTCGATGAACACTAAGTGGGTTGAACAACCATTCCAGTGAGAAGAGAAACGTCCAATCCAGGGCATGCCACTGCGGCTCACGGCCCAAAAGGGAAGGGCCATCTTGGGAGAATGGTACAGCTTTGTTCTCCCAGGTATGTGAAAGCCCAGATTTTATAGAGTGTCACTCCCTTCCCTGTTGATCCAAATATATATATATATATATCACCCTCGGCCACAATTGGTGGATTTTCATGGACTGGACCATCCAAACGGAAAGACCATGAACTCATAATATCTCCCACCCTGGCAGAATGCCATCACCAGACTTGTCGTCCCTCTCGCCAAGAAATTGGAAAACATGCACCTAGTCCCCGGCTGCGGCGTTGGCCTTGGACTCGACACCAAGGGGACCAAAGAGAAGTACAACGACACCTTGCCAGTGGCGATGTCGGTCGTCGCCCTGGTGAGCCTTGACAAACAGTTGAGATTCTTTCAGTCGACTGGCAGCCGATAGAAATGGACAGTCCAATTTCACCACGAGGAAACAGGTCCTGCCTTTGGATTGGTTCCTCTTCTATGCACTCCAAGATGGCTGCAAAGGTTGATATCATATACACACACTCTGACATTGGTTTTCAGTTAACTCAATTGCCACGTTGGGAAGGAAGGTGAAGAACGGTAAGGTGAAGAGTCCGCAAAACTTGTAGATGTTTGAACAAAATGGTTTGAAGTCTGCAGAAAGCACGAAAACGAAACGCTCACGAAAACGCGCGGCTCAGTTGCAAGAACGCGGTGGGAAGGTTTAGGGGGAGTATCATGAAGAACCATGAAAACAAACAAGGTCAATTGGACAGCTTGTTCAACCGTTAAAGCAGGTACACATCCATGGCCAGTGGATGCTTCCCTCTCTGATGCCTAGCTTCGTTGGACAGAGTAGCATCAGAGAGCTCTGTCCCCCTGCTTTAAATTAAATTAGACCCTTGGAAACAGGGTTTGACACACACACGGTGCCGCTTCGCGGCGCGCATGTGAAAGACCTGAATAGTCACCTAAAAAGCCTTAGAAACAAAAGAAAAGAAAGACAGAAAGAGCAGCGCTAAGAGGGCAAGAAAGAAAGGTAGGTGTAGAAAAAGTGAATACTTAGCCCTTGACTGGGGTAGGGAAACGAGCCTCAAGAGCAACCTAAAAAGCCTGAGAGAAAGCCCAACAAACGACGAAAAGCGCAAGAAGGAAAGCGGGGGGGGGCAGGGAGGGGCTGTATGTCCATGTGTGTGTACATGTGTGTGTCTGAATACCTAGCACTCTAGAGTTACTGATTACTTAGCAGAGATGAATTAAGTGCAATAGCTAGGGAGCGGGACTTTAGTCTTAGACCGCCCGGGTAGGATAGACTAGAACAGGAACAACACAGGGAAAGGCACCGACACACAAGTGTGTCGAGTACCATTTCCCTATGTTGCCCCAAATAGGTAGGGAGTAGAACTCGGCTGGGGGGGGGGTTGGGAAACCTGCCTCATTGCGGGTGGATTACCGTTTTATAGCCCGGCGGCTCTGGATTCGGTGGTTGAGATTGTCCGTTTTTTGGCCCGGCGGCTCAAAAATCCGTTAATTCAGTTATGAAAGTGAAGAAGCAAAGGGTCAGTTATAAGAATGAAAGATCGATGCTTTCCGGCATGATAGCAGCGCCTCCTTTCGGAGGGTCACACCCAGCACCCAAGTGGGAAGACTGAGCGGCTCACACTCTGACATTGGTTTTCAGTTAACTCAATTGCCACGTTGGGAAGGAAGGTGAAGAACGGTAAGGTGAAGAGTCCGCAAAACTTGTAGATGTTTGAACAAAATGGTTTGAAGTCTGCAGAAAGCACGAAAACGAAACGCTCACGAAAACGCGCGGCTCAGTTGCAAGAACGCGGTGGGAAGGTTTAGGGGGAGTATCATGAAGAACCATGAAAACAAACAAGGTCAATTGGACAGCTTGTTCAACCGTTAAAGCAGGTACACATCCATGGCCAGTGGATGCTTCCCTCTCTGATGCCTAGCTTCGTTGGACAGAGTAGCATCAGAGAGCTCTGTCCCCCTGCTTTAAATTAAATTAGACCCTTGGAAACAGGGTTTGACACACACACACACATATATATATATATAGACATATCGATGGAAGTAAACATTTCCATCCTCCTAACAATATCATCTCTCACGCCCCACAATAATCACCCCCGAGCAAACCAACTTATATACTGTGATTCGGCTGGGGTGAGTATTTGGGTGGCTGCAGCAGAGTTTCCATAAGAAGACTGTCTATTTGCAAGCTCTGCTCTACCGGCTCTACTTTTATGTTTGTTCAGCAAATATCTTTTATGCCCATGGTTGTTGTCAAGCAACTTTATAGGGCCAGAGGTTATAGGCCATAGGGATTTGCGCCAAACATCCTGAGATGAGGGGTGGACCCCTGTGCTTGAAAGGCACACGCGAGTTGCGCACTGAATGACCAATGACAATGGGTCAGCCTGTTTTGTCCATTTCATGGCCTGGAATTCTGGGCTACTTGGAACCCCACGGGAAACCCATTGCCTTCATGCTGTCCTCATATGACTGTTGTCATCATCACCGATAAAACATGCAACGGCCAGCAGCATTCGTTGTCTCACCAATCTGGAAGAATTTGTAATGCTTGCAAGCAGTGCTTAACCCTACTCTTCAGTGATCAATTGAGTAAATCTCTGGGTGACCCAAGAATTTGGGTCCCAGAGGGTCTGCGTCTCCTTTTGTCCGGTTGGTGGAAGAACTACGACGGGTAGAGTCTTCTTGAGTCACGAGAACTACGCCTCAAGCTCACCCCTCACGTGAAGGATCATCCCACGTAGAGAACAGTGACTTTGAAATGGCTCAAACTGGTGTTTTCAGAGCTTGTTAGCACTATATCAACTCTACCTGAAGCACCACCTCCAACGCACTTTCACCAGCTTGAAGACCATCGAAGAAGACCATTGTGACTTGAACTTGTTACGATGTGTAAGCAAAGACCAGCTCAATTTTCCAACCTCAGAGCCGAGCTTTTCCAAACACGTCCACGGCCCGACCGCGTCTTTTCCATCTCCATCCCTTCCGCCTGCTCCATCGATCGCGGGTTCCAAGGATGTCCCTCATCGGGGCCTGTGCCTTCGGATGAGAGTGGCGAAGATTCGAGGGACCGGCACCGGTTGCATGAGACGGTTCTTCCGTGTTTTTTTGTCCTGAGCAGTCAGGAAGAAGGTTGGAATTGAAGCTGACCGTATAAGATTCCATGCAAAAACTGTACAAGAATGGATCCGACTATTTAAGTTTTAAGTATTTCTGACTTCACAGTTTTGTCGGAGGTCTCAACCATCGTTAACTTTGGGTCCCTGCTCGTGCTCCTTCTGATTTGTCTCGGTCTGCCGGAGTTGTGCAGCGTTGTGCTACCACCAATTCGTGAGGCTTCAGGAGTGCTGCGAGTGATGCCACGCTCTTTCTTAAGACTCTCATCCGAAGGCTAATTATATAACCAGACAACTGAACCACCCATCCGAATGCCCTGCCTTTCGGTTGGGGGGTGGGTGAGCTTGAAGTCAGTGCCCGAACTGTTTTGAGCTATTGTTGCGACCTATCTTGATACCACCACCCGCCTTTACCCAGAACTTTTCAATACCCTGCCCCATGGGGGGCAGGATTTCTTTTCCGCCTCTTCCAGGACGATTTCAGCTGCTGGTTTCAGCCCGTTTCTTTCCGATCAAACTCCATGTCTCTTCAGCTCACCCAGGCATGGCTTGCGTGGCCTTCTACTTCGTCCGTGCGGCACAGCCCGGTTTGGCGCCCACGGCGTCCGGCACCATCATCGGCCTCACCGACCCCAGTCGCTCCAAGGCGAAGCGACCGGATGGGACGCAACGGACGGAGTGTGGTTTTACAGCTGTGAAAAGAGTGGGATTTGAGAGGATCTGTGAAGCGAACTAGTTGATTTGCCTGAGCTGAACTTCTTCATGGCCCGGAAAGAGCGGTTTACAGAAGCGGTCTGCTTCTTCTAAACGGCGACGCGAAGCTTGCTTGGCCAGGTTGAGGAGAAACATGCAGCGGAGGCGGAATGCACGGGAGGAACAAATCGATGCCGTGAGACAAAGTCCACGATTCACCCCTGAACATGAACAACATGGACTACCAGGGATCTCAACCTACCATGTTGTTGGTGGTTGGTTTTGAACCGTATCCAGAACCCTCAATGTAAGATCAGTCAGGCATGGTTTGGTTGGGAAACCATTCCCATGCTGCCTCGCGGGGATAATAAGCGATTGCCAAGCTCCATCAAACTTCGCGCGCTCAATCGAGATTCTCTTAGCGGCAAGCCACTCAGAATCCCAGTCTTCCTTAAAGCTTCAAAAGGCCGCCCTGCTGCCGGTTTTTGCAGCCGGTTTTTGCAGCGTCCAGAATTGAATTCACTACCCTGAACTAATCATGGAAGTGGAATTCACCATTTGTTTGGTCTTCGGATTTCATGGTCATCTGAGTCTTCGTGGCCATGCCATCCACTTAGGATTGATGGCTTAAAGTGTCCACCCTGCGTCAAGTGGCACCAAATGCTGCGAAAACGGGGCCGAAAACGGACCCTAAGATCTGCTGTGAGAGAAGTAGCTGTTGCATACGTTTGCGATCCTCGGCGCCGCTCGTTTTCGCTGTTGCTCCGCTCAGGTGGCCGCCGAGGATCTCAAGATCTAAAACTGCTTGAGAGAGGCAGTTGAGCCGAGAAATGGCTAATCAGCTTTGCTGCTTTGCTTTTTTCTGATCCCACTTGGATCCTTCTGCTGTGATTGATGTTTGAAAGATGATTAAAAAAGAATCAAAGTAACAACCAATCTTCCCAGAATTGAGAGTTCAAAGTAATGACTTTGTAGGAGAGAGTTCAAAGTAACAACCAACTCTTCCGAGCTGAGAAAGGACCATGTCCGAGGGCTCTTCTTGGATCCCACCGCACCCGTTTGCTTCGACGGCACGTTTCCAGTGGATGATCCAAGCAGCTCAGACTGTTGGAGCGGAGAGGGTCACATTTTTGATTCCCAAGGGGTCAGGTCGAGGTGTAGGATGGATCCGCATGGAGGTTCACGAAGGGGGTAGAAAGAACTTCACATGGTCTGACGTATGTCTTTGTCACTCAATCTTCATTATCTTCATTCTAGAAGCACCAAAACATCCTCCGGTGTTTGGAGTTCTTGCTTTAGCTACTTGAGCTCACGCCCCCCTTGGACCCCCGCTTTAGGGATCCCGACAATGGCCGTCTCGACCCGAACATCCCCTTTATGCGGAGAGCATTTCTCCTTAGCGCCGAATCTGCCCAGCCTGCCCCTGTGCGGAGGCTTTTAATCCGATCGAATCCGCAACGCGGAGCCCAGATCGGCCGAAGATCATGGGACTGGGGGGTGCCACAAAGATGTCTTGAGGATTCTACAGGAGACATGGCTGTTGGTGCCAACAACCTACCCGGAAACAGACACCTCCAAGGGGAAGCCTCCGCAAAGCCTGGAATCTACGAACAACAACAATCACTCCGTGTCGAACGCTTGGTTTGTGGAGCATTTACATCATTATGTGATATGTGTAGATATGTGATGTATTATATATAACCCATATTTAGTGCATTCTTGAATTGGATTGGAGGCAGGTTGGTCCGTGGGTAAGCTGATTCTTCACATGCAATTTGGCTGCACAACTGCGCAACAATCTTTTTTGCAATGGATCAAGGACACAGGGAGCACAAATGACAGGGAAATCGCAGATCATAAACCTTAATCACCCAGACATTTTCCAGAAGCTCAGCTCTGGCATTTCAGTTTGCTTTGCCTGGTTCCATGACTTGACGCTGTCGGCCCTGCTGGGGAGACCCGACGAATGTCGGCAATTCTTCAGCAGCGAAGCGAATGTTCCGACGGCGCTTCCCGGACGAAGACGGCGGCGACCTCTCCGCTCTCCGCCTCTCCGACTTCGCTTCGTCCGACTCTGCGGAACGCAGATCGGGCGGGAGCTCGGGGGGGTGTGGGGGGTTGGGGGGGGGGTTGTGTCGAATGACCGGGCGTACTGGCGTACTCTGAGCTGCAAAGATTGCGATGCGGAGATGGGGGACGGAGGTGTTTCCTCACGTTCAGAAGGTGAACTGTTTCAGAGGAAGTTCCTGCAAAGACAAGGGCATTTTGACCCCCAGATTGTTCCATTATACAAAGAGGAAATCACAAGGCAAAAGTCTCTGAGAAAACATTAGGCATCTGTCTATGAAGTATGGCTGATGCTTTGGTTTGACCATGACCTTGGTTCGACTTGGTCCCTTTATGGATACCTTTTTTGATCTTTCTTGTCAGTTTTTGAAATCGACCAACGCGAGCAACAAGGAGCCTCAGTGATACAGAGTCGCCTGTCGAACTGAAGCATTTCGGCTTAGACTTCGCCTGAACAGCTGCAAAGTAAGCTTTTTGTGTTTGGGCAGCTCGACCCATGACGCGCCTTCTGACCGCGGTCCTGTGCTGCGCCTTTGCACCGGCGGTGGCTCTCACTCAGGTGGATGGCAGTGGGACAACGAACCCCTCCAAGTTCTTCTGGAAGATCATGCAGACGATCGAGGCCTGTGAGCCCAAACGGGAGGCGGCTTCGGAGCAGCCACTTTTGCAGACTCCAAAGAACCAGAGAACCCAGATCCAACCACCCACCTTAAGCTATGAAACAAACAGTTCTTTCACATGAACATGCCTAGGTAAAGAATCCTTGAACAGTTGTTGATTGGACTTTAACTTGAAGTCTTTGTGTCATTGTTGTGATGCATGTAAGGACAGGGCTTGGGAACAATCAAGTCCAGAAGAACTATGACCAAGACAACTAAGACAACATCCTCTCTGTCTCTCCTTCTTGCATGGCTTTAGAAAAAACCGACGGTATACACTTTGATCATGTTTGATCTGAACATGTTACTCTCCCTTTACACTTCTTGGGACTCATGGTGCGCCACGTATCTCCTACAGTCCGTAAGCACAGACCGGTCCCACCGTACCAAGGTACGGTCCCACCGGTGCATCGGTCCGTGGTCGTTTTTTCCCATACCCGGACGGGTCGAAGGGTCAACGACCGGAGGACCTTGATGTTTATCTCACCCCCCCCCCCACAGGGAACGGTAAAACCATGTAAATCCATGTAAAACCATGTAAAACTGCCAAACCGGGGAGTTGATCAAGATTCTTGGACCACTTCTTCAGATGGGGGGTTTGATTCATTTTATTCATCAGGATTCTGCATGAATGCTAGTGGCGCCAGCCTGCGCCAGGCCCGAACCCGGAAGGACGTCCGACTCACTTACCGTGCCGTCGGCAGCAGCACTGGGCAGAGGGAGTTTACCCAGACAAGCAGCACCAGCGCAACTTGGAGAATGAACTTGGATCAGGAAGTACTTAAGTCATTACTCGTAGGTATCAGTGGCGTATGACTCAAGACATATGCCCAGGCTTCGACAGGTTGTATATGTAGTCGATCTTCCTCCACCCTCGGAGTTGGAATGATTGGATGGTTTATCTGGTTTTTGACCCAGATAAACCATCCAAACTCACTGGCGTTCCTCCGACCAACCAAGCAGTTCTATTTTTCAACGTTTTTTCTACCAGGTCTCAGGTGGAGCACTGACTCATTTAGTCTAGACATTTCCTGGAGATTCCCTTAGAGCAAATTTCACTTTGAATGAATCACGGAACATTCATTCTCTTGTTCGACCACGTTCTTCATTCTCGTTAATATTGTATTGGTCTCCCATACAGAGAAGTTAATGGATGGTAGTTCAAGGTCCCATTGTCCCATTGCTTCTTTGGATCCCGCGCCGAGCGGCCGGAATCCTAGTCCGCAATTGGGCCCCCAGCCTCCACAGCGGAGACGAGGCTCGGCTCGAGCCTCGTCTCCATGATTTGACCATAGAGGAGACGATCTGAAGGGCCGCTAGGGGAGTGTTTGTTCAAGTTTGTTGATCGAACCTACCACCATCCGGGAGTAGATCAGCTACGGCATGCTACGGCTATGAAGGTTCACCAAACAACATTGACCTGTTTCTCATTGGGGTTTGGGATCTTCGATGAGAACCGTGCCGACTTGACTCGGAGTCACACGCCTGCACGCTGCGTGCCACCGCTGCCCAGGCCTTCACCAGCGGGCTGACGGACTTTGGCTCCGGGGACATCCCGATGACCAACTGTGCCTTGACAGTGAGGGAGGTCAACTGAAGCCAGTGAAGGGGATTTTCCAGTGAGGAGCACTCCACTTTGCCAAAGCCCTAGGGCCCTAGGGTTTTCGTCATGCTCGGTTTTTGTCATGGCTTCTTGGATGGCTCATGTGAGTACTTGACCTACCTTCACTGGCATTTTTTCAGCAGTTGTCAACTGGGCTCTTGATATGTTCCCTTTCAGCGCTGATCTCCAGGTGAATCACTGACATTGGCTGGTCTTTAGGCATCCAGGAGATCAATCTTCCCAAGTCCTTTAGCAGCTGCCAGACAGAGCCCAATTTGAGATCCATGCGCAGGGGTTTTCAGGGAAGATTCAAAGGCTGCACGTCTACAAAGGCCTTTACTAACCATCATCATCCACTCTTACTGGCAATGTATAAATATAAATATATATATATACATATCGATATACCGAAACCTCACAGCTGGATACTTTGGGCAGCTTTGATCCAGGGATCTATATAACTTGCAGCTCGTTGCTCCCCTGCAGCGGTCTATGTAGCCCAGTGGCAGAACAGGTTCACTCAATAAAGTATCAATCACATGTCGATATGATATGCATCATGAGGATGGTCTGGAAAAGAACTTCAAAACTTGATCTCGAGGGACTGAATCAAAGCATCAGCAAGCAAACCAGAAGATGGGAGTATGACAACCCTGGCTGTCTCACGTGCCGTGACTCATTCATTTCAACCTTCCCATCTAAACCGACTCTGAGCCCTGCCTCTTGGTGCAAACGAACGGGCAGTTGCTTGTTAAGTTTGGATCAAACACTGTGGCATCCCTGGCTGGGTTCTCAACAATCGTCGCACTTGTCCGATCGCAACGCCGTGGGGTGTGAAACACTGCCTAGTCAGATCTGCCACTTGTCTACCTGACTATGTCTTATCTGGTTATGTGTTTGCCACATATTCAATTGCATGTTCCTCAGTCACGGACATCCGTCACGGACGTCCGTCACGAGCGAGCGAGCGAGCGAGCTCCATCCCGTTCAGACCCTTCGAGGTCACCGGTTTGGCCGAACCCCCCCCCCGGTCCCACGGTCCCACGACCGGAAAGGCACAGAGTCCGTGGTGAGACCGGGGCGAGTCCATTCGGTCCAAAGAGGTCCATGAAAAGCTACGAACGGAACAAGTGCCTTACTAGTAGTAACAAGAAGCTAATGAGGTCCATTAAGTTTCTTTAGACTTCAAATGAGGTCCATGAAAACACCAACGACATCCGACTCATCACCGAGATCGGCCTTTGGACACGTCGACTCCGCGTTGGACACCGTACGACACGGCTCCGTCTTGACCGCCGTTTTGGGTGCAAAGAGGGAAAGGCGGCTCCGCTCCGAAGTCAGCTCTGAAGAGTGTGGGGAGAAGGTCAAAACGCAGACACACCATGGGACGCAGTCCATATGCCTATATTAAACCCCGGAAACCGGTGTAGGTAGTAGGTAGTAGGTAGTAATATATATATATACACACCTACCGAGTCAGTAGACTACTCCTTTGTTTCCCTTTTCTTGGGATTGGTTTCCCCACGTAACAAGAACCGGTGGACCGTCCCACACTTCGGTGATTTCACCGATGTTCCATACATCTCCAGTGGACCCGGTGCACCCGCCTCCCGCCTCCCGCCGCCCTCCTCCGCTCAGCTCGCTGGAGCAGCATGTCGACGGCAGGTGGATCCGACCCAAAGGGCGAACGTCGAGCGGATGGAAACGGTCTTGAACTTGCTTGCACGATAGTTGTCTAAATAGCCTGAAAGTGAGGGTACTTCAATTTTCAGGTGGATTCTGTTCGGACATGAGGCATGAAAATTGATTGAGGGGCTCTTGGATCCGATTGATGTGGTTTCTTCTTCGAAGGGATCTTGAGCTAGGGCAAAAAGCAGGAAAATGGCCATGGAAGAACTGCACTTTGACTCTCTACGGACATGTGTCCAGTCGCTTTATGTGTGGTTAATGAGCATGATGCTTGTTTGGTGGGGATTGCCCGATTCCCTGAAAATTCAAAGTACTTTCTCTTCGCGCCTCTACTTGGCCTGAAAGACCACCAGCCAGGGCCGACAAGGAACTTAAGTTTCTCTAAACATGTAGGAACCAAATGAATAGTGCGAGCGCTTCTTCAAGGAAACTGCCCCCCCGCCCTCACAAAGAGCTTCCTTGAAGAAGCGTGAGCTATCCTGCGTCCATACTAGTAGCTTAAGTAAGGTACTAGCTACCTCTCCCTCAATTAAGTAAGCGCACATTTAATTAAGTAGGGAGGGGGGGGAGCGGGCTAAAGAAGAAAAGGTGACCTTCTTTTGGTTTGCCAGTCGACCAAAGCTGCGGCCTTTTTTTGGAGGATCCACTCGGGGATGGAGGGGAGCGTTCCGAATGTCCGGTGAAGCAGTGATTGACCCCCTCATACTGGGCCATACTCTTGACATCAGAGAGAGTAAATACTTAAAAACATGGAGCAACAAAGCTCCAGTTCATTTCAGCCATCCCTCCAAACACCACAAAGCTCCAGGATGCCACAGGGAACAGACACACAAATGCTCCGGTGGTTTCTGCCTTCTCTGGGGTCGCCACCGAGAGGATGGGACGGAACGGTGGTGAGCCGATCTCCGTCGATCTCCGTCATTCGATCTCCATCGCCAGGCCGTGAGATGGTCCATGTGCCTTTCTGCCTGGGCGCCATTGGTGTCTTCCACTCGGTCCCTGCTGCCGAGGCACAGAATGTGAACGAAACCACTAGTGGTGCCATTGGTGTGAACAGGAAGCGGTTTGGTGCTGGTGTTGTGCCCAAAGACATGCATGTCCGCAACATGGATGGGATTTGGATTGTCAAACTGTGTTTTTTATTGCAACATTCTCCATTCAAAGCGGACGGACGCGAGTGAAACAGACATGGATGATCTTTCTGTTGCGTACGGTCGATGTGACCTTCCGGTTGCCACCGGGTCGGTGGCCATCATCTATCAGAGCGGTGAGCCCGTGGTTTGGGTTGCGGGCTGGGAGGTCTGGGGCCTGAGGAGGGAGTGGTTGCCCGAGTGGTTGGAATCCATTGGACTGGAATATTTGCAGACTATAATTATATATTGATCCTGGGCCAAGCTCTCTATACACACACATGTATGTACCATACATTGCCATACATGGAGTGTCTGCGGATTGAATCAAATGTTGCATGTTGACAAAGGTACCAAGGTACTGGTTTGTGAGTCAGATTTAATTTGCCGCACTTGCCCTATGCACAAGGAAGACACGAAAGACATATAGAACTGAAGCCATATCACAGGAAGGTTTGTTGATGCTCCTGGTAGACTTCACGACATTGAAGAGTGCCCTGGGCTAACCCCACCTACTATATTTCTTCTTGGCATCTGAGTGGGGCCCAGGGCATCCTTCTGGACCCAAGTGAGATTCCCACTTCCTGTACACACCTCTACACCATCCATCATCTCCATCATCTCCTTTTCATCGCTGGATCCTTTTTCCACTTCGACCGAACTCCGGGTGACTCCCTCCAACCCGGTCCCACCCGCAGTCAGGTCGGTCCATCCGGCCTGAAGCTGGCGCCCTGCACCTTGGCGAAGATCTTCGACGGCGTCATCACCACCTGGGACCACGCGGAGAACCCGAAACCGCCGCGAAGCGACGCAGCGGCGCAGCGGCGCGGCTCGGTGCGCGGCCGTTGGTTGGGTGAGTTCCGCAGAGAGAGAGAGAGAGAGAGAGAGAGAGAGAAGGCATCCGACGCCGGGAAGAAGCATGGTGGTGCCGTGTGCGGGCTTCTTTTGCTGTTTCGCATGGGAAGAAGCTAGGGGTCAGGTTTTAGGCTTTCACGTCTTCCTTGATCTATAGGGTGTGAAAGACGAGCTTGTTTCTCGTCCCTCTTCATCCTCACCCATTCTTACCCACCAACCCTTTAGTACAGATGCCCTCACCCTTCCAGCTACCTTTTGTCCACCCCTGTGTGTAGTAAAGTTTCGTCCACCCGTCACGAAACGCCACATGCAATGACAGGGGCAATGAGGCCGGGAGGCCGGGAGCGACGTCACGGCCACACGACGGGCATTGGACCCTTCTACACACTGCAGCCCTCTAGTTCTAGAGATCCGAATCAACCTTAAGGAGGCCGCTGGTACGTTGGAGGCCATCCGCTAGTAGGTTGGAGGCTATTAGAAACAAAGAAAAAGAACACAGAAGAAAGGTCTAATTATATTGTGCAAGATAACTTGTCCGAACCTTGTGATGACAACGGGCTTCCTGTGCATTTCCCTTGTACCTAACACAGCACGAGTGGCATACTTCTCTGCCAAGAGGTGCTTGGATACCACCTCCAATTCGAGAGATGCCTTCTCATTTTCACAAGTTTGAGCTCAGGGTAAGTACGGGGTTAATCCCTTTTCCTGTTCCAACAATCTCTTTGAGCTTCCAAGTCTTCCCATCCAACCCAGCTCAACGAGCTCAACGCCCACAGCCATGAAGAGATACAGCTCAAGTGCCCACAGGAGATTAAGGCTGACAACCCGAACTTGAACGTCCCAGCGGGCACCCTGATCCAGGCCACTAGTGCACCCGATGGACCAATTAAGGCTGCACCAGACGCAGAAACCGCCTAGTGACACTAGGTTGCCTGGAAGCGTCCGCTGCAAATCCAACAAAATCAGGTTTGCATAATATGTTTTTTTTGGTACAATCTGTCATAGTCGACATGCACCAGAAGGAATCTTCAGCGGATCTCCCAAAGTAGGACATTGCAATCCATGATCCGTACCTCGGGTTGGAAGATGCAATCGATTGAACGTCGGTACTCAGGTAGGTGCTCAGTTCATTTGTGGCTTGCATGCTCTTTAAGCAATTTATGGTATCCGGAAAGCTAGTCACATTTGGTATCTCGCGACTCCAAGAGTGCCCAGACTCCCAAAGTTGGTGAGTTGAAAGCGATTCGATGTAGGGATGTACTGGATGCACACCAAAAGTACCATGTTGTACGAATTTGCAGAATGTGTAGAATTATCTAACACCGATGGCCTCCAACCGACTAGCGGCCTCCAACCCAGCCACTTGTCACACGAACGTGCTCTCTCTCTCTCTCTTGCTGTCTGCTCCCAGTCAAACGTTGTGAAGGCTAAACGGCGACCGTAACCGCACGTGGCACCCCGGCCGCGGTCGTCAGGTGGGTCACCGTACCTTGGGATCCAGCAGCACCGGTGGCACGACAGGCGGGTTGAAAAGCGGACATGACATGACACTGGCATGGGAACATGGTGGTACAGCGGAACATGCTAAAGGACGGGAGATCACTTTCCTTATGACTGTGGCGTGCTAGAATCATAGTTTTTGTTTGTCTTTTCGAACAGGGTACTTTGTAGATCTTTGTAGAAGAAGTTCTCTGCTTTAAGTCCAATCTTCTCTTGAGGACTCGCTCATAATGGATCATAATGGAGCAACATCTGTGGTGGCAGCCAGGTTGGTTTAGATCCTTTGGACATCACAAGGGCTTAGTCCTTTCCTGCCCGATTTCCATGACCATCCCTAAGAGGTCCCGAGCAGAGAGTTTGTCCATCCATTGAGTCAGCACTTTCTATCTCCACCTGACACCGCAGGAACACACGCGTATGCACATGCACCTGCACATATGCGTGCGCACACACACACAGAGTACTGACGCATGCAGGATACTTGAACGCCAAGTGCCCTGCCAGCTGGACACGCGGTGCTGGCAGCAGCATCACTTGGCCCAGCTCCGCCGGCTTCACTGCAGTTGCTTGGAAGCAGTACTGTAGGAATCGGTGACTTATCTTATTCTCCCCCACTGTTGTTTGTTTTAGATATCCTAGAATCCAAGTCCTGCAAGGACATGGCTCCGCTTCGGGAGAGTGGTTCCGTTGGCTCCGTCGGACATAGGTGACCCTTCTTCAGCCCCTGTTCGGTTGACCAGACCCTGGGGTCTGCAGTGGAGTTGTCGCACGGGTTGACTGGGGACATCGTGCTCAAGAGAACATGCTTGACTTCTCATGACACTTTCATGACCAGTGCCCTCAATGACATAGGCACCCTTGCCCAAAATCACATGTGGTCTTTTCTGGAGCACGCAGTTCGGGAATGGCAGTTGACCACCGTGATCCCCGGTGACCTCGTTGCCCAAATGGAGCACGGGCGACCCAGGTGCAGGGCTCTGGCGGCATGGCGGACCACATCGCAACCCAATCCTATGCCATCGGCCGGGGGATCCGAGCGAGACGGAGAGAGAGAGAGAGACCGAAGAGAACCGGGGTCTTCCGGGTCTGATTCAGAGGGACATAGACAGTCCGGTTGAGCTGTCAGTGGAAGAAACGAACCCAAGATTCAATTTATGGTGTCTTTTGCGTAATTAGTATGTGGGTTGGTTTCATCTTTTAGAGATAAGCCGGGCTGGAAGCTTTGGTAACCTCCAACTGTGAAGGACATATTCGAGCTGCACCAAGAAAGAAATGCACACCAATACCGAGGCGCGTAGAGGAAGTCACTACAGTAGGTGAGACCTGAGTAACCTCTGTTTTGGAGGATCAACTCCTCAAAAACAGAAAGCAGGTCGTCGGTGGGTTCGTTTGCATGTTTATTTGGATCCTCTATGATCCTCCAAGGTGTTGCATAGACCAAGCAAAACCTGTCTTTCAGCCTATGTTGCACCACCAAGCAGCTCTCCAAATACAACATTTGAAGCAACACATGTCTGTCAGAGTGCTGTCTTCGAAACCACATGAGGGCACTGGTGGTGGCCTTCAGGACCATTTTTGGGAGGGTGTCCTGTTTAAACCTGATCTTCACCGTGGAAACCACGACTGGAATGCCAAACGACTGGAGGGTGCCCCCTTCCCACACTCGGTCGAATCGTTTGTTTGGGGGATCTTCAGGGCGGTGTTTTTTTTTTTTCTATTCTTTTCCATGAATAAACTTGAAGTTGGCAAAGTTAAGGCCATGTAACATAGCTGATCGCAGCTGTAGCTGTTTCCCAGTTACTGTAAGTCATGTTAGGGCATATATAGTCTTAGTTTATCTCTTGTGCAAACCCGGAATTCAACACACATTTGATGCTAGACGAATTGTATCATTCCATTGTGCCATTGTGTGGTCGAACGACGGCAGTCTGTGGCCTGCCAGGCTACTTGGATGCAGGACATGGTCATCAGCGTGACTTCCAGGCGCCGTGGACAGGAACTTCACAAGCGGGTCCTCCCCATTGTTAGGTTGGAGGCCATCGCTAGTAGTTTGGAGGCCATTGCTATTAGGTTGGAGGCCATTGCTATTAGGCTATTAGGTTATTAGGTTGGAGGCCCTTGCTATTAGGTTGGAGGCCATCGCTAGTAGTTTGGAGGCCATTGCTATTAGGTTGGAGGCCATTGCCATTAGGCTATTAGGTTGGAGGCCCTTGCTATTAGGTTGGAGGCCATCGCTAGTAGTTTGGAGGCATCGCTAGTAGGTTGGAGGCCAGGAGGCGATTGTTATTGGGTTTGAGGCCATCGCCAGTAGTTTGGAGGCCATCGCTAGTAGTTTGGAGGCATTGCTGTTAGGTTGGAGGCCATTGCTATTTGGCTATTTGGTTGGAGGCCATTGCTA
>CAXAMN010014446.1:1444396-1475338 GCA_963970005.1 Durusdinium trenchii
CTGTTGTTCCCTGGCCGCGCTAGCCTACCCTGTCCCCCTCTTGTCCTTCTCTTGTCCTCCTGTTGTCCTTTGGCTGCCTCTTGTCGCGCTGTCGTTCTTTGCCCTCCTTTCTTTCTCTTGTCCTCCGGTGCCATGATGCCGTGAGGGTGTCACGTATGGTGCTGTCATGGTACCACATCAAATCTGAAATACCCATGACTTTTGAACATTTTGGAGCCACCCTAAATGACCTGTGAGCCACCTGTGAATGATCTGTGGGTGACAAATGAATATGTGGTATTGAAAGGTACCTACCCTGTCAGCTTTTGACAATTACTATAATTAGAAGAGTGATCAGAGAGTTCCCGCACAGGCGCACGCTGTGTCCTCCTCTTCTCCTTCTCTTGTGCTTCTCTTGTCCTTCTCTTGTTCTCCTGTTGTCCTCTGGCTGCGCTGGCCAACCTTGTTTCCTCCCCTTGTCCTCCTGTTGTCCTTTGTTGTCCTTCTCGTCCGACGCTTGTCCTAGACTAGAGCAGGTACATGGGACTGGCCAAGTCCCATATCCTGCAATATCACCCAGCTTCGTTGGTCAAGGTTGGTGATATCGCGCCTTGACCCCCCTGCAGCTAGAAAGTGAGTAAAAAACGAGGAAGGAGTAAGAGTAGAGACCCTGGAAACGGGTGTTGACACACACACACACACATACACATACACTTAGTCACAGGGTTTGCAGTTAGTCATAATCCTGAGGGAAACGAAAGGTGAAGCGGTCAGCGCAACTGAATTGTTGAACAATCTGTTCACTTGTCTGCAGAACGCGGCGGTGAGCAGCTGTAAAGCCGAGGAAACCTGTTTTGGGGGATAGCATGAGAAACGACCATGGAAGCAAACCAAGAAAGGGACAGCGTGGGCAACAGTTTTTTTGGGCAGGTACGTCGAAAGAGCGTCCTCTTTCGATATCCTAGTCCGAACCTGGAGCTTCGTTGGCTCACGCCAGGAACAGACTCGTGAGCCCCCCTGCAACGTGAAAAGTGCTACGTCAAACTCCTGGAAACGGAGGGGGGGCACACACACACACACACCCAAATCCAAGTTGATCTTTCCAGAGGTGATTCGTTCCATTTTGCCAGAGGCGAGTCAACAACCAATATGGTTTATTCCATCTCTTATCTTGGCTTCACTTCCTTAACAAAAAACTGCCACCTGATGAGCAGCTTCACTTCATCTCACGACTCTGCCGAAACTTTCTGAGGTTTGCTAAAGCCATGAAGGTCATGGAGGAGCGTGCTCGGGTGCCATTGTTCCTCACCTACCGTGCTGTTGGCAGCGGCACAGGGCAGAAGGAGTTTGTGGGAAACGCAGCCAACATGCACCGTGGATGGAAGGGAAGAGGCGTCGATGTGCAAGGACTGGCGACTTCCAACAACAGGATATTCGGGTGGCCTCCATTTTTTGTCAAATGTGGATAACAAATTCAATATCTTCTCAGAGTCAAGGCTGTCCGTTGGGAGCGAGTAGGCCATGTGGAAGAGCGAAGAGGCTCATGTTTTTGGTCCAAGAGAACCGTGCGCAAACTGGAGAAATGGTCCACGCACCCTCAATAAATATGTGTCGGATGTGGCTACATGGGCCATTCCGCCGTAAGGTACAAGAGCTACAGCCACTTTGGCGCGGGCGACATCCCCATGTCCTCCACCCACTATACCACCTTGATGGGCCAGTCGCCACCTGAGAGCATGGCGACATGGCCTGAGAACACTGCTGCGCGGAGCACGGCGCGCATCACGAATTCAGCAGAGTCATTTGCTGGAAGGGAGGGTTTCTTTGGGCCACCAAGGGGTTGATAGATGTTTCATCAGGCAGTTTGCTGTGCCACCCCGAAGGGAAAAATGGATCCACTCCGAGGGCCGCAGTTGATTCAGTCCACGTCTTGCAAAATACCAATGACAAGGCCCTCGACGCAACTTCCCTTCGTGTCTTCGTGTTCAAACTGCTTCGATGAGTTTGTGTGGATTCCGCAGGGGCAAGAAAGACACTCCATTTTTTTTGCCAGAGAACTTGGGTGTGGAGGAGGAGCATTGTATCTGTATGATATTGTATGATAGTGAAACTGTAAGAAACCATTGGCCACTGTCCCTTTCTTTTGCTTTTGACGAAACCTCGGGTGCAATTTAACTTTGGTGCACCTCAAGGTCCTTGAAATATCTCTGGTTCCGAGAGACTTAAAATGTATAGAAAGATATAGAAAGACTGTGTCAAATATTGACAGCATGGCTCTTTCTTGTTGTCAGAAGCAAGCCCAAAAAGACCTGCAAAAAGCGTGCGGAACCAGGTGCACCTTCCTCTGGCCTTGGGCGCCATTGCTGTCTTCCACTCTGTGCCATCTGGTGAGGCGTGGCCGGGCGGACCAGCGGACAAGTGACGAGGTTCTCTCAAGGCTTGTGGAATTTCCAGCCATCACTTCGTGGAGTTGGGTAACATACACTGCTTGATATAATCATTGTGGAAGTGAATGCGCCCCGCAAGGATGACCATGAAATCCGCGTACCAAACAGATGGTGCCATCCATGCTACCCCATGTGTACATGACTCGGAGTGGAGTTTGGTCAGGGTGAGCAGCCCTTCGCACGAAACTCCACCAAGAAGAGTCTGTGGGCACCTCAATACCTGACACCCACGGTTCGCCAATGCAGGTAGGAGGTGCATTGGCGCTGGATGCCTGCTTGTTGGCCAAGATCTTTGATGGTCAGATCACCACCTGGGATGATGCTGAAATCAAAGCGCCACTGGGCGATGACGTGGGCCGATGCTCGGGGCGGTTGGACCCAGTTTTGGCTTTGCGAACCTGTTCAATCCAACTCGTGCGAACAGCGAACGGGGAGAAACGGGCTTGTTCTGAACAGCGAATAGGTTTCCGGAGTGAAGGCGGAGGAGTGGCCACCAAACATGTTGCACCAGCTTTATGGACATGACATTCCGAGCGCGCGGTTGCATCCAAGGCAGAACCCCAACATGCAGGTGCCTGCGGGACAAAAGATCACTGCCCAGACCTTAGACTGCTCAAGACTGTCCACAGACGTCCGGGCTGGGTGGATCAAGTTGCCATTCCCGCACTTTTATGCACACGGAGAGCACCAATGGCAACTCGCAACCAACAGTGTGCTTTTGTGCTTGTGCTCGACTGGGAACAAGGACGTGTGCCTGTCACCCGCCAGGGAATGACTGCTTTTTCTATTTTTCTATTTGTTTATTTCCTTCCTTCCTTTTCCTTCCTTTTCCTTCCTTTTCCTTCCTTTTCCTTCCTTTTCCTTCCTTTTCATGCCTTTTCCTTCTGTTTCCTTCTGTTTCCTTCTGTTTCCTTCTGTCTCCTTCTGTCTCTCTCTCTCTCTCTCTCTTCGACATGGTGAAAAATAGACACATGCCCCAAAGCTACAAACAGATGAGCATGCACCAATTCCATCCCATGTTCTCCATTCCATGTAGATCACCTCTGAACTCTGAATCCAGCCGCTCTGCCGCCCCATCCGACCGAGGTCTATCGCCGTAACCTGGGCTCCAGCAGCACGGGCGGCTTGACGGGCTACCTGAACAAGAAGCGGGACACTCAGGTAGTCGTGGGCTACTTTGGCGAGCCCATGCGCGAGTGCGCGTGCGCGTCCGCGTGTGTGGGCGTGCGACAAGGACAGAAACTTCTCCGGGTGGGTTGGGGGAGGCTACTTCCCCAAGCCGAACCACCGAGATGCCTAGCGCTAGAACGGGAATTGGGGGAAGCTACTAGATCGATTATATAGGCCAAACGATTGTCTAAAACTGCAGTTCTATCGTGTGATTCTTGTTTTGGGTTGATGAATCATGTGACACTTGCTCACAGATCTCGAACGAGCTGTTTGGAACTGTCGGGCTGTAGAATTTGCATGCCCGTGTTATTTTTTTTTCTGTGCTGGTCCGGATGGCAAAGTCACACAGAGCGGGATTGGGGTAGGCGATTGGAGGCCATCGCTAGTAGGTTGGGATAGTCCTTGTCTTCGCCATTGCCCACGAATTGATCTTGGGCCTTGAGGCCTGAGGAGTCTGATCAAGTCTTGTTACTAGTAGCTTCTTGTTACGTTCGTAGCGATGGCCCCCAAGCTACTTGCGATGGCCTCCACCGAGCACAGCGTCCTTCTTGGGGGGCCAAAGGGACCGCTTCTTCTCAGGGCGCCTGCTTTTAGGGCACTTCAAGCCTAGGCCCGTAGTTAAGTTTCCCTAAACATCTATAGGAACCAAATCAGCATTGTGAGCACTGTCCTGCGTCCTAGCCAGGAGCTTCCTGTTGCTAGTAGCTTACTCCCTTACTTAAGTACGTAGGCGTCTACTTAATTAAGATTGATCAAGTAGGGGTGGGCAAAAAAAAACACACATAATTCCAGGCAGAGAAAGGTCTAAAGAAGAAAGGCAACAAAAAGGGAATCAAAAGACCCGTCACTCTCCAAGGTGCGCCACCCATTGGACCCGCGGCGCCGGATCCTCGATCACCTGGCCCGACAGCACATCCTTCGTGGCCGTCGAGGGATCCCCTGGGATGCAGAGCGCCCTGAAGGAGCGGCTTAAGGGTGAGCATCGTGCGGTGTTTTTTTGGGGTTTCCTCGTAGGAACTTATGTTGTGTTCTTTGATTTATGAAGGAAAAACGAATGGCAGGAGGGTGAAGCAATGTGAAGCATGGTGCCTCCGGACTTCGTTGGTGGAACTTGGGGAAGACAGCTCCAAAGACAGCTCCAATGCCTTGTCTCCCAGACGTAGCTTCTTCTCCCAAGCGCCTGGTGGCCACAGATCAGAGGTTCTGGAATGGGCGTTGAGACTCTCTTTCGTGTGCCCTGCTTGCTAGAATATCCGATTTGGATGAGTCGAGATTTGGACAAGTCCTGAATTTGAGTGGTCAAAGGATGTATACCAGGACCTTCAGTGACCTCTTCAGGATTGGTAAGTGACCTTTTCAAGGCCTAAGTGACCTCATTCGGGGATCTCAAAAGGTCACTGGGAAGGTCCTGGTATAAAAGGTATATATCACATCTCTAAAAGATATCGCTTCGAGCTCGTGTAGCCCGTGTCCTCTCCTCTCTTTTGTCCCTCTCTCTCGTTCTCATCGGTTCTCATCGTTTGGTCGAGGGCTTTGTCATCGATCCTGGCCGGACTGTCCGATTCGGATGGTCGCGACTGTAGAGGACAACAGCTATGGCATTGGCTACTTGGATGCTGGCCACGGCCACGACTTCGGCCTCTCTGAGGCCGAGACGACTTTGGGGCTTTGGGTTCTGGGACGGTCCCGTGGGCCGGCGAAACACAGGGACCAAGTAAAACGAGACGAAGGAGAGATCCGAATGAGGAATGATACACCTGACAGTTAAGGAAGAGTATGCTTGGATGAGAATGCGCTGCATAAGGCATAAAGTACAATAAACAACTTCAAGCTTGTGGGTGCCAATCTGAGATAGGAATCGGAAGGTCATCTTTTGGCTCAGAGGGTCTAGCCAACTAAGTGAGTTAAAAGCGTGCAACAAGGGTGTCCACATTAAAGCAATGGAGAAGTCCGATGAACGCAGCGAGCATCTCCAAAGTTTCGAAGCAGTTGCACAAAAGTGACTGACAGCTTTGTAGCCCTAGGTCCTTGCACAGGTCCGAAAGCATCTCACGTTCTTTCGCCCAAACACCCCTCTCCACTGATCCCAACACCCCTCTCCACTGATCCCAACCCCACCGAAAAAGACGGCTCAGACCGGCGAATCAAAGCACCTCCTTCGAACGATCGAATGTCCGGCGGAGGCGAACACCAAGTCAGTGGATCAGAGAGTTTCCCCACGAAGACCATTTCGACACCGGTGGACCCTTGGGCCAACACCGACTTCGGTGGCTTCCCTTTGGGCGAACACCACAGCCCTTCCATCCTTCTCTTCTCCGATCCGATCCGCACCGGTCCCGGGGGGGACGGCAGGTGGCGCTCAAGAACGCGGACGGCACCATCCAGACCTCCAAGGAGTCCATCGCCGCGGGTGGCGTGGCCGCCGCCGGCACCGCCGCGGCCAGCGCGGACAACGTCTTTCCGGCGGACCCCTCGGGCGACTGGTCCAGCGGCTCGGAGGAAAGCTGGGCCGCTTTGGGTGGTGACTGGAGCTCATCAGTTTTATCAAACCTATGAAACTTATAATCTTCAAGCATCAATTCATGCGTGGAAAACAAGATGTAAGCACCCTGAGAAATTTGCTCCATATTTTCAAGCAATTCCCGAGATCTTGGAGAGTGAATTTTCTGACCGGCTGGGTGGTGGTTTCAGATACGTATGTTTGTTTTCAACCTTTACCTGGGATGATGTGTTTTCCCACTGGGGCGACGCCGCTTGAAGCATGAAGCCTCGCACGGTTGTGCGGTACTCGTGGTCACTGAGGCGTGAACCTCTATGACATGACGGGCCCAAACACCTGGCCTATTGTCCTGGTGAGCTACCTCTACGTCACCTGGTATGGAATTCTTTGGCTACACCAGGCTTTGTCCTTCTCATATAGCGCACCGAGAAAGGGGGAGCAGCACTAGGATCAACAAGATGTAAGGGGGAGGGAGCTTTTTGGTTACGATCGTTGATGGCGCACATTCTCAGCCCAAAGACGAGATCATTCGGGACCATTCCCATACTGAGCAGCCCACGGCAGCCCTGGGCCGGTCTTCCGGTGGATCCACGGCACGCCGATGCGGCGAGAGGCGGCTCGTTTCAGAGCACAGCTCGGGGGGTGCCATGCGTTGGCACCCTAGAATACATACCTGGGAAGGGCCCTGTGCAAAGCGCAACGTGAAAAGGTCCGCAAGGATATGGTTTAAGTCACCAAAACTCGAAAGCAGGGGCGCAATTGGACGTCTCCAACTGTATCACAGGTCATCAGTCCGGTCTCATCAGCACCTCCGGCCCCCCCCCTGCTGAGTTAGTAGTTGAATTATCGAGCGTGTAAACAATGTAAGCCCTTAGCTAACAAGCCTTTAGGAAGAGAGACAACCATAGACAACCAAGGACAAGAGAAGAGGACAGAAAGGAAAGAAAAAAGAAAACTCTCTCCCCCCCGCTCCCTCCCTCCCTCCCTCCCTCCCTCTCTCTCTCTCTCATTTTTTTATCTGTCTTCCGAGCATGAGTGCCGAACGAATGGCATGCGTGAGAGATGACTTCACGCTAGAGCCCAGTGAGGTTTCCAGTAGTCCTGCAGCTAGATTTCAGCACTTTGAAGATGAAGCCAAAAATTCAGACAGTTTCAAGCAGAACAACAAAGTTCATGCAGCTCACTCCGGTAGTTGGAGTGTGATTTCTGCGCCCAAAGCTGGGTTCACCCAGCGGATCACTGTGGGACGTTGCCGCGAATACACACTGCAGCAAAAAACGTACAGTTCATTGTTGTCAGGCGTTAGCACTTTACAATACTGCTGCATTAGACGACCTGTCAAAAAATACCTGGAAATGGCCCGCAGCAATATGGTTTAAATCACACAAATTGAAAACAGGTACGCGGTACTCACTTGGATGTCTCCAACTGTATCACAGGTCACTGATGAGTGTCTTTGTTAGCACCCTCTCATCAGCACCTCCGGTGCGCCCTGTTGAACTAGTATCAACCATATCGAGTGAATCGAATGTGAAAAAGTAAGCGCTTGGGTACAGGGAATGACACACACACACACACACACACACACTCAGACACTCCATGAGACTACCGTGCTTTGGGAGGTCCCAAGGGACACAGCGAAACGGCCCAACCACGTGCGGCGTACGACGTCCGTGGGACTGGTCCCACCGGGGTGTCCCTCGGTGCAGACCGCGGTCCGATATTCAGGTGAAGAAGGACCAATCCCAGACCAACGTGAAGACTGCAGCTGCCTTGAAGGCGAGAAGGAAGCTGAGAGAAGTTCGGATCCGATGTTTTGTGTGACTTCTGATGTTTCGGCTGACTGTTGATTCGTAAAGTTCATACAGTTCCCCAGATGAAGAGGTTCTACAATCCAAATGGGGAGGTTTATCAATTGATCAAGATTATAATACAGTAGACCGACCACTCTAAGACATCATGTTCCACGAGGAACGGCGGAAACAGCAGCTTGGGGCAGTCAAACTTTGTGATCAATTGTGCGCCAGGCATTCTGGGATGCGAAAGACACCCAGGGCTGTTGGCTGGACCACCTGAAAAAGATACTTCATGACTAACAATTATGCATCCATGGAGAGTGACCCTGAAGACAGTACAACAATCAAGCCATTCATTCTCAGTTCATGCTCCGAGACAGTAACTCCAGCTGAAAGCTGGAACAAATGCAGATGCATTCAGTATGTCAGATGATTTCAATCTGGCCCTGTTCCAGTGCCCTTATGATCCAAACTTTGCTCCAACTTGCTCACCTGATCCTTCGTGGCTATATTCGGTGTTGCAAGTCTTCAGAAATACTGTTGAAGTCCTCAAGCCTGTCCTGATCGACTTGAATTCGAGGATGGCTGATACAGTATATAGTATACATACCTGGAGTCTCAAAGTAGCTGGAAAAAATCAGACTGGGCACAAGTACCTGCTTGTATCGGGCCATGCCGCTGCCCGATTTTGGAAGGTACTTTGGAGGGTCCGTGCAATGATTCTATATATGACGACTTCTGCTGGATTACATGGTCCCGTCGGGGTTTGAAGAGTGAGGAAGGCTTCCCACAGATCTGAAGGCCTTTTCCATGGCATGAAAACAACTTCAGCTCTCAGGCCTTCATTGACATGGTTGTGAGCGACACCGATGGGATGGCCGCCACTCGACTGATGGACTCGAACTTGGGGAATGCACACTTGCAGATGCTTGCATGATCAGACAGGAACTGATTTGGCTGGTGCTGCTGAGGATATCCCCCCGGTTCTCTCTCTCTCTCTCTTTCTCTCCCTCTCTCTCTCTCTCTTTCTTGTTGCTGCACAAGCGAAAGTGAGCCATCAACAATCAAGCTACAAACAAGCTATCCACCAACATGCTCGTGTTTTCTTCGCACAAGCTTGGACTGATTCCTGACAGAGACCGTTAGTGAGTAAGAATAGCACATTTCTGCGCCAACACCATCTATCTCTACATATATATATATAGACCAGTTTGATCTCCACATATTTGTTTCACCCTGCAGTTCCAAAGGGTCTGTGGCCCATCGGGTTACTCTCTTGATGACCCCCCCCCTTCTCCACTCGACTTGGCTGGGTTGCTTTAGGCGGAGTTCGGCTTCACCCCGCCCAGCACCAGCCTGCGAGCTTTGTCCCAGAGCGCCGCCTCGACCATTGTCTACCCGGTGGGCATGCAGAGCTTCACAGCTTGGACCTCAGCAACAGGTTGAGACCGAAGGGAGGCAGTCCCTCGAAGTGTTGATGTTTGATTAGGAACCCCCTGGCACATCTAGGTCCATGTTCTCCAAGCAACAGGTTAGTGGACGTCCTGGCAAGTGGGCAGACGGTGTTTTTCCTGTGCTTCTGTCTCATAGGCTGACTATTGGAGGAGCTCGTCAGGTGACCAGAGGGGGTGATGGACCCCCATGTTGCGCTTTGTTTGCCCCACAAGGGTGGCCAAGCAGGTTTTCAAGGGGCGTACGGGCGCGCCTGTAGCAGGCTTCATTGAACAAACATGCTTGCTTGATGGAAAGAAGGTTCTTGGAAGAACCCCGCCGCTTTACGACTGGTCTGTTTGTCAGAATTATTGGATGTGAGAGAGCAATTCCTTTGCTTTGCTCACCCAAAGATCACGATCCTGAGTTTCACAAACCACTTCCGAGGAAAGGTCGGAGCAGGGTCAACATTGCCACAAACATCCACGGTCGTCTGATGGGGGGAGATTTTCACCAACATTCGTTGTCACAGTCTCTGTCGAGTCTTCCACTTTTCACCGGGTTATTTTCCATGGCAACTGGGCAACTATGGACGGACGATCCCCTGCATGAAAGCATCTGAACAACCAATGGACATGTTTCTAGGATTTCTAGGGATAGAACCGGCCCAAGGATTCATTCCAAGTGGAATGGAGATGTCCACCGAGGTCAAGGGCAGTCCCACCAGAAGGGAGAATTCACCGGTCACTTCCAGCACCTCCGGCACATCCCATCATGGTCCACCCTTTGATGCCCCAAGTACCACACATTTGCCCTGCTGCTAGGGGACCTTGGGCCCGGCTCCCGGCTGCGCCTCCGGCGGACCTTTGGCCATCCCGTCGAAAAAAAAGCGGTCGAAACACATGAAGTTGGAGCCCTGAACACTCCAGGCCCTGAATGTTTTTTTTTTTTGGATGGTTTTCGCACTTCACTCGCTTCGTTGCTTCGGTGCCGAACAGGTGGAGACCAGCACGGACCCCTATGGTGGTATGGCGACCAACGTGTCGCGCGGCGATTCACTCGACGTGTTCGGCGACAATGTGCGGTCTGCGGTATGCCTTCTTATGTATGTACTTGTATACACTAAAAACAGGGCACCATGAGATGGTGTTCCTACCTGAGAATTCTTGCAATGAGGTCATGCAAACTCCCAAGTTGGGTAATTAAATGAGACCTGGGATGCCAGCATCTCCAATCATTTGTAAACATTCATAACTGATAGAATATGATTATATGATAGAATCATCGAACTGGAGCTGCACATGGCTTTTGTGCAGGGAACTTTTCGTCCACAGCGCCCACAAGGGTGCAATTGCATGGAAGTGCGACGTTTCAGATGTGCATCCACTTGCAATCCTTTGAGAGTCTATGCTGTGCAACAGGTGTGTTCAGCCTACTTTGTGTAGGAAAAGCACAGAATTACTGTAATCAGATGTTAAGTCATGTAAGCATATGGTCATATGGTGATGGCGAGTCATCCCCTGAGGGCAACGGGGCAGTGACCACCGGGTCTGTGGCCCGGAACCCGTTCGGTCGGAATCGGAACCGGTGACCAGCGTGGTTTGCCTGGATCCATTGGGGCACCGGGGCACCGTAGCCTGCCTTTTGGTCGGGTCGTGGACCTTTTTTTCCCGCCTTGGGATGACTGACTGTCTCAGGATCAGCAAGAAGCGTCACTCGTACGACATCTATGACAGCGAGGTGATGCAGGGTGCCATTGACAAGCTCCGAATGGAGATGATGGCGGAGGATGAGGAGGACAAAGAGGAGAGGTCTCCGGCCCGCTAGGCGGTCTGACGAGAAATTATCCACCTAGAGGATCAACCCAGATCAATCCCCAAAGCAGACTAGGTGTGCAGTTCCTCACAAGACTGATTGTCTATGTCGTTGTTTTTCACTTTTTCAGGCATGTGCAGCGACCGCTGCGAGGGGTAGAAAAGGGGTTGATGTGGGAGGCAGAATTCGAACACTCTTTTTCCGCCCCCACAGAGCCGCTGGGACTGTGTTGAAATGAATTGACATTCTTCCACACAGCATGTGCAGGTCCTTCCTTTCAAGCTGATTCCACCCTAATTATGTCGACTCACATGCTTCTTCTCAGCACGAAGAGACACATGATGGATCAAGATGAAGGTCAATTGACCGATCGTGTTGAAGGACAACTTGATAACTGTTAAAACTCGCTCAAACTTGCCGATCGCCATTGATCGCTACAAATTGATATTCTGCTCCACTTGGGGTCAAACACTTAGGTTCAAAAGAGATTCCATCCAATATAGTAACCCAGGTTTTAATACAGTAAAATTCGCGTCCCCTCAAGCTCCACTCAGAGGTTTGGACTCGCAGACGAGCGCACACTGCCTGCACCCACATGTTCCCAAACACTCTTGGCCGCAAGCCACTTCGCGACATGTCAAGAAACCGTCTTCCGTTTTGCCATTTTCCCCCGTTTGCCCTCCGGATCAAGCTGAGCGGCAGTGCCAAGATCGATCTCGAGCCTCAGGATCACGACCACGACCACGACCAGGACCACGATGAAGAAAGCTCCGAAAGCTACAACTACAACGACACGCTCCCAGTGGCCTTGTCCATCACTGCAGTGGTGCGCCTTGGCCGAGAGCAGATGTGAGCAGATGCGAGCAGATGTGAGCAGATAGCGCTATGCTTCAGGTTGTATCTCATGAATTGAACGAGGCAACATCATATAAGACCATAAGATATACTGTAAGTAAGAAAAGTGGTAAGGAAAGCAATCAGATTCTATTGCCATTTACGGTATTGCCCAATCATTTGCCAACCAAACCCACCAAGAAAAAAAACACAGAGGACCGGGTGACTTACGTGACTTTCCAAGGCCCTGAGATCGCACAAAAGACGTACTCGGTCTGAAGATGTCTGAAGTGTTTGCTCAAACGAAGCAGCACCGGTTTCTGAAACCGCCTGGTGCTTCTCAGACTGCCAAAAAACTCTTGTTTCTTGACTCGCCTAGAAGACACACGCTTGACACCTAGCCAATAGCCAGGCTTTGACTGTTTTCAAGCTCAGGATCTCCATCCTCTCCACCTGCTTGGGCTGCGTTGCCTTCAGCAAAGCCCGCGCCCCGATGGCCGCTGCGAACCGTGCCTAAGCCACTTCGCTGCAGCTCCGCCTTCCCCAGGGCCTCGGGAGGCCGATTTTGGTGCCAACCCCAATGGTCTGGGTAGACCTCCGTCTGAAAGGTTAGACCTGACGGTGATGGTTTGAATCTCTATCAGACACCGTAGAAAAGAGACGCTTACGCGCATACAAGATCATACAAGCTACAAGCATGGCCTTTGCGACTCTATGTTTGGTGACCCAATCACGAAGGATAGGGGGATGGGTGGTAATGGGTGGAGAAGAGGGAATGGTAAGGCTCAAGGCTCCGAGAGTTCTTAGACGTTTGTCTTTGGGCGTTGAAGACGTGCTGAACGGCTCGAGATACTGGTTCTAATCTTATACATATAGTATCAGTATCATATAGTGGATATCTATATCATAGAACCATACATACATATATATATATATACACGCATCAACGAGTCCTTTTGCGTATGTAGAGAAAGACAGATAGATGGACCGAAATGGCGTATTGTATGTAGTATGACAATGAATCCATAGTCAATGAAGTCTCCCTGGCCCAGAGTTCATAGATTCTCTTTGATATGGCACTGAAAAGCCTTGGTGGGCTCAGATCTTGTTGGTGCCACACACAGCCCAGGATGCTCAACGCCCATGATACACTCCCTGCAAATCAATCGATGGTGGAAGTGGAAGATTGGCCCGACCTGGATGACCATGAAATTCTCCACAAATCGATGGTATTCCACTTCCATGATTCCAGCGAGTGTAATGTAGTTATGTACTAACCCCCCCCATATGAAAAGGACTTCCAATTCACATGGGGTGGTTTATTCATCAAGAGTCGACATGAGTGGGTTCGTCGGTTTGCACCACCCCTCTCAGCTGTTGCCACCTCAGGTCGAGATGATTGGAGCCAGTCGCACCCGGGGGGGCACCAGGGAACGGGTTTTGAACCAGAACCATTTATTTAGTTGCTAACACTTGCACATTGATTTGCCCACTTGGGTCATGTATCAGATACTTCACTTCGCATGCACAGAAGTGCGCATGGAAGCACTAGTGATATTGCATAGCAGATGCATATGTAGATATGATATTTGTAATTTGTTTTGCTTAGGCCTGTCATTTCCTATGCATTGTAAAGCATGTTTGATAAGGCAATTTTGATATCCCTTTGATGAGCATGGCATGGGATTTACATTGTGGCAACAGTCCTCTTTCAGCAATGCGGGTTTTCGTATTTTTCTTTGACTGGCAAATTCTTTCTCATTTTCTTTGAGGGGACAGGTACTCGCAGGTGCTTTTTGGAATATCAGAGGTACTCGCAGGACTCGCAGGTGTCCATCAGTCAAAAATTGACATTGGCGTCCCAACCCAGTGACTGATATTTTTCCTTTTCCCCGTTGAAGGGGACATGAGGTGTTTCCCTCCTTGCGATGGACAGTTTAAAGCTTGTGCCGTGTCTTCCTACTCAGTGGAACGCTGATGGGAACACAGTGCAGCGCTAAGAATTCGTCTTTCATGAGAGGGGCGCCATTTTTGAGTTTTGGTCTAGTATAGCGCCGCTCACACATGGCAAACGCTATGATGTGTACGCAAAATATTTCCTTCGGATCTGGTAAAACATCGGCGATGTCAAGATGCAGAAGACAATGAGATTGTGTTTCGTTTGTGAAATACACTTGACTCTTGTTGTTCCTGGACATTTGGGCTGTGTTTGTGTGCGACTTTAGTAACTTAGTAAGCGAGTCGCAGTGTAAGCAGTCCAATCTGTATTTAAGTATTTCCCTGAGTTTGTTGGGTTTCACGCCTCAGGCATACATAGATATGGCATGATATGGCTATGAGCCGTGGCACCTCCCCCACCAAACCATGGTAGGTTGATCTCCCTGATAGAGTTTGGTCAACCACCCATATATAGGTGGAGGATGTCCACATGGGGCCTATGCCGCTGGTTTCCGATCAGACTCCACACGGTTTCGGGAGTCGTCCATGGACACTTGACGAGATGACAGCATCAAAACCGAACTGCGCGGAGGATTCCGATGAAAAACACCCAAGAATGACAATGTACAAATAATTGTTTCTTTACAATAGTCATAGTCACACATGGTATATATATATACATGTGTTTTTCCTATTCACATACAATTACAAAACAGTATGGTATATCGGTGAGGCACATGCCGATGTGCAGTAGGATCCCCACTGCTGCTTCTTAAGACACTGAAAGCTGGCACTTGAAAGTGCGCAAGCTACGTGCGAAAGACCAAAAAGGGGAGCTGGGCATTAGCTGTTTCAGCAGAGCTGAGAGAATGTCACTTGAGCTGAGAGGCTGGCAAAATGCCGCTGCTTTTGGAATCAACGTGGGATCCAAATAGGCACTCGAATGCACTCAAGTAAATAGCTGCAGGCAAAGAAGGCCCTGCTCAGAACTAGCTCCGAAGCATTCCAAGCACCGTTCAGAGATCCTGGCAAGACCCTCAATACCATCTCAAAGAGATGTGACCATGGTCTTTCACCCTTGGGAAAGCCAGCTACTTGGTTCTTTCTTTTGGGACCCACCCAATCCCCCCCTCATCCATCAGATATCCATCCATCAATCCATTCGATTCCAGTCAGAGATCTCAGGCAGTTCTCGTTCCTCCCTTGTTCTCGCTTCGGACGCAGGTCGCGACGGACTCAGCGGCGGACGAGGCGTGTTTTTGGGAGACACACGGGAGGGGGGGGAGTTGGGGTGGATTCTTTTGATCGCCATGGCTTCAGTTTGGAAGATCGAAAGGGCTCAGTTCTTCCTGTTTCTGGACGCCAATGCATTACGATCCCGGTACCTTTTTTGTGTAGACCGAGACGGATCCGAAGCATGGGGTGCCTGGATCCGGTTGGACCGGGTGCGACCTCACCCCATTCCGGGCCGTTGAATGGACTGGTCGGGGGGAACTGCCGACCGTTGGGTCTCGAAGTGCCGACCAGCACGGCAGCGACACCGAGCAACACGGAGGCGCGAAAGGCATAGCATGGTAGTACGTAGTGGGATGTTGGCCCAGAGTCGCTGACTTATTTGTTTGATCGAATTCCACATGCGACCCAGGTGAGAATTCCTTCAAGTTGTGCTGCTTTAGGATCTTACGTCCAGGACTGACGCCTATCATCCCAACACCAAACGAGATCGACTCAAAGCAACCACCCCTGAAACGAAACGCCCCGAGCTCACCCCCAGCGGGGCACGCCAGCAAGCGAACAGCCCGCTGAGCATCTGGTAGGTGGCCCGCCGGAGCAGCTGGTTCCACCCACCCCCACCGCTCCTGCCGGAAGATGTGCCCGTCATTGAGGCACACGAGAACGTGCGCGTGAACGCGCGAATCATGGTAGGTAGGCAGGTAGGTAGGGGTGTTTGGATGGCTCCTGAAGGCAGCGTGTTTCTGTGTTGTCGGTGTTTGGACTGTTCACAAATTCCCATGCTTCCTCGTTCCGTTTCTTTCCTCGGAAAGCCTTGAAGTCCTTGCTTGGCCTTGCTGGGGTGTTTGGTGCGTCGTGGAGAGCATCTCAGGTGATTGCCATGACACTGGATTTAATGCTATAGCGGCGGTTTCGGAAATTTATATGTTTAACATTTACTTGGGACGATTCAACCCACTGACTAATAACTTTCAAGTGCTTCGAAACCATCAACCAGAGTGGCCTTGGCTATAAGTTCTCCAGACCAGGGCATGTCAGACTGCTGAGAAAGGAAACCAACGTCGCTGACACTGGAGAAACAACATAGACGACTTTGCGGGGCTTTGGCATTTTGCTGATTGGAATTCTGCAGTATTTTCTTGAAAGAAGATGCTCTGCTCCAGATGCATACGCAGGATCGTTTCCTAGAGGTCTGCTGAACACCTGACAGGAAGACATGTTGTCCATCCACAGTCCTGCACATGAGGAGCTTTGAGCGCTTGCCCTTGTTTGGCTAATTCAGATGCTTTGTTACGATCTTCACCTGATTTCATACCTCCTCCTACTGACTGGTGTGTCTAAATCACTAAAGGGGACCCTAGATGAAATTAACACCTTGCAGGCCCATTGGCTCTCTAGTCACAATAGAGATTCCTTTCTCATTTGCTTTCACTGGCCGCCTTCGGCAAGACCTCACCCAACATGCATGGGGAAGCTGAGTCTGCTACTCACTCGCGTGAACCAAGTATATGGCTGCCAGGTGACAGGTGGTGACCAAAAAGGATAAGACCTGACAGACTGACAGAGGTCTTGGACTCTAGATATTCTTGGTCTCCTCTACCTCGGCTGCTGTAATTCCATGGCCTTCGCAGGTCCAGCAGCGTATCTCGCAACGGGTCATCAAGCGGTGCCCCTCTCGCCCACGTGCTCTCCTTGGATTCCGGGTTCGGGTGAATTAACCATGCTCACTTGACTTGCCCAAGCTTAGAGCCCTAAGATTAGAGACTGCACATGGTTAGCCAGAGTCATGTCCAGAAGCCGATATCGACGAAAGAGCACAACCACACTTTCGGAGGCAGACGCATTGACTGAACTCAAGCCATTAGGCACAGCCATTAGGCACAGCCATCACTTAGACTTAGCCCACCTTTGGTAAGCTTCCACTCAGCCAAAGTCGGATACAGGCCGCGGGATGTCAATCCTGCAATACTAACTCTGGCCTCCAAGAGGCATCAACAAAAACTACTCCTCGTTGCGGATTGCTAGACATCGCGGATCTGTGTGCCGTGCCAAGGGACTGCACAGCCCGCTATGCTGGTGATGTCACAGGCACTTGCTGGCAGTCAAAAGCTGGGAGTTGGCGGGTACGCTGTTCCAATCTGTTCCATATTCCTTTGAAAGGGATCTAAGGAGCCATGAGCGGAGTTCCTTGTTAGAAGGATCAACATTTGCACGTGTTTGACTTGATTGGAGCACATGACAAACACAGGCTTCAACGCTACAGGTTTCATATGTTTGTTTATTGCGACAAAGTGTGTCCTCATTGGAAGCAGACCATTTTTTAACCCTCATTTAGGTTTGCCTCAAGGATCACTCCACACAAAAGCTCTGTATGTTGAGTCAGCGTCCATAATTAAGACAAGTGAACCGGTGGGGACCAGGAAGAGCTACTGTAGTCTTGGAACGAGTCTTTGATCGAGCTTTTTCTACAGGAACACCTACAGGAGCAGTGTTGATCCTTCCTAGCCAAATTTCAATCTACTCCTGGATGTCCTAGCCTATATAGAACCATCCTAGGTCAATAGATATCAATCCCCACAGGTTCTCGACTCAAGCCTTTACACTCTCTGGAATAACTATGGAAGTGGACAGTCCCCTGTTTGGTATTCGGAGCATGGTCATCCATACGGGGCCAGACCATCCACTTGCACCATGATCCTTCCAGGGAGTGCCTTTTCCATTGTTTTTCTGGGAGTTCATTGCCCATCACCCTCTTTTCACTATTCTTCACTGCCTGTCACCCAGAAGCTGATTTCGTTGTTTCGTCATTCACAGAGAGGTTTTGGGGAGAATCCACCGAGCACCGAGTCTTGTGACATCAACCAGGAGTTTCATCCGACTCCTTTCGCTGTCCTCAGGCGCCCCGGCCGCACACGGCCGAGTACGTCCAGGACCGGGCAGTGATATTTTTTTCTCGCCAGGTGAGGGTTGTTGGATTTTATAAGAGCACTACGCCGCTGCAACTTCCTCCTCTCGTCCTCCTCTCCGCTGGACCTCAACAGCAAGTGCTAGATCGCCGAGGGCTCCGCCGTGGGCAACGCCGGACCTCAACTGTGGGCACCAGATCCCAGTGGGCACCATCGGATCTCAACCGCCAACAAGAATGCATGAATATTTGCCAAATAGAATGCCAGACTTCACGCCCGATAGAATGTCAGTATACACACCAAGAATTTTTGGCCAGAAAGAGGGTCAGAAAATATCAGAACACCGCCCAGAACATTTCCAGCCTTTATGTAAGTTCATGTGCCAGGCTGCCAGGGCTCGATGGCAGGATAGTCAGTCAATACATGTGCACTGCTTTCTTCAACATGCCTCTCAGGGCAGGGATCGCTCGAAGTAAAGTAATTCATATTTGTTCTATGCACTTCCTACGATCCTTGGCAGCCGTGCCTTTTGCAGGCGACCACTTCGCAAGGCGCAATCGCGCCGTGAGCCGATGCTGCTAGTTTGTTGTATTCTCCAGCCAGCGGGGGTTCCGGTGTTCCAACACTTCAGACTCACTGCGGGAACCTTCGCCCACCGGCCATGTGCGGATGGAATTGGGATTTGGACGCGATTCCTGGTGAGGTCCATGATGTTCAGGTGGTTCCAGATCTTTCCCCAAAGTCTCCGCATCAATCGTCGAGGAGGTCGGGCTTTGTGGGAGTCAAACTGAAGACGAGGCGTTCCCCTTCTGAAAAAACTTCAACTGAAGACCCCCAAATGGGCTTGCTATAAAACCCGCTTTATAGTCAAGCAACTGGAAATCATGTTCTGCCTTGCTTGTACTCTGCGCTATCATTTGGGGATAGATCAGACCCTACTGGGCGCCGAATTGATGTTCTCCTTGACCGCCGAGTAGTTCGTGGGAATCATCGGCAGCACACGAGCGCTGTTCCGTCTACAGGGACGACCAACCCCAAAGATATCTTTTTGGGGGTGTATGTGTGGGTCAACCCCCAAAGACCCCAGCTACCCTTAGTAGGTTGACATAAGTTGACCATGTTGGGTCGTTGACCGCCATTCTGGACCGGTGACCTCGTTCCCCACGGTGACCTCGTTCCCCACGAGTTCACCCGCGCTTCCACAGGTTCGTCTCCGCGTTCCTGGGACGGCGCTGGGGCACCCGACAGCGAAGCACCGGAGGAACAGTCTTGGTCGGTCTTGGTAGGTCTTGGTAGCGCTGCTTTCAGGGGGTTTCATGACATACACATTAGGATTCTGCATGTGAGTTCTCATCAAAGCCATATCTGATATCTAATATTTCCAGAGGTCTTTCCAGAGGTGTCGTCCTGGTGATCCTCGAAGCCTAGTCGAAAATTTGTGGCCCCAAGATGTATCGCCCAAACACATACAATACATATTCTCATTCTCACATCCTTGGATAAGGTTGTCATCGCTTACCCTAATGTAGGGCAACCCCCAACTGGTGGAGGAAGACTCTTCCAAACCTTCTGGAACTTTCGGGCCGATCTGTTTGGTGAAAGTTGACGACCGTTGAAGGACTTGGCTTTGCTGTTGCCCATCTCTTCCGTGCTTCCTCCAACGTCCCCACCTGCGACCAAGCCATGGAGGGTTGCCTGGTCAACCAACTTCTGTTCATCCCACGGGTCAACCGTTGGGTGCGCTGGATGATCGGGACTCGACCGGGGTTCCCCCACAGTTCCTCACGCAGGACACGTCGGAGCAACATGAGGAAGTGAGTTCCCTGAAGGAAGAAGCTGCAGGTGACAAGGCGGGAAGTCTAAGACTGCTAGCTCGGTAGGGAAGGCTTGGAGTTCTTGGGGAGTTAGATAGGACGTTTTAGATTAGATATGATTAGATGGCATGCAGCCAGATGCTGTTTGGATATGTTTGGATCCCATGTTGATCCATCTGAGGCTGCAAAGAGCTTAACATTTGATTAACTTGATTCCATCTGAAGGTCCTCATCCGCAGATTTAGGGTAGGTGATTTTGTCGTTGGACCGAGCCTCCCCGCCGAAGTGGTGTCGCTTCAACCTTCAGCTCCCTACCTAACGTGGCACTGGGAGCGCTGGTTGGAAGGAATGATCATGGTGGCACACTCGTGGGCTCAGTGCCTGATTTTCTTTGCCTGCCAGGAGAGTGATGAGGCTGGAAGCAACGTCACTTTGCAAGCGTTGATGGATGCGGATATGTGGAAGGGTCAGTGGCTAATTGGTGAAACAACATGCAGAGAGATTTGCAAGAAACTGGACTCAGGTTTGAGAGCTGCAGAGTTCAACAAACGGGAATCAAGGAGAATCCCTCAGTGAGACACTTTTTCAGTTTGATCTCTCCCAGGTCACTCTGGGGCCCTGCGGAAATTTTGGGCTAGCAGATGAAGCCTACCAGACCTGTACCGTATTTTGTATTTCACAGCACGCACAATGTGCAGATACACGCCAGTCACTCAGACATGCCTCCATATGCCACAGCTTCGTTGCATGCTTCGTGGCGTGACCCATACCTTTAGCCATCTCCGGGACAGCTATCACCGCAACACTTGGGACAATTCAGTGGGTGTGACTTTGAACGGATTTCATTAAGCTATGATTAAAGCCACAGGTCTCCCATTCGATCGATCCTGCTTCGCCAGGATCGATCGGAGGCTTTGCAGTGCTCGTGGAACATCTCTTGATGGGACCACCCGGAGGAGGTTGACAATTCCTCGGGTGAAGCCTTCAGGTGCAAAAAAGCGTGGAATTCCCAGCATGTCAGAGGACATTTGCACAGGTCGTTTGCTGCTTGAAGGAATGAATCATCATCCATCACCCACTTGTCTTTTTTTTCAAGAATGGGCCGCATGGGGGTAGACCATGGTAGACCCAGTGGGAACAAGTGGCTAAGAGTTGCAGCACACACGACACCTAGCTTGGTCAAAAAAAAGACACCTGGCTTGATGAAGAACATCAAGGCAGGCCTGGGTTTGTATCGGATACTGCATGAAGGCAGGCCTGGATTATTGTATCAAATCATAAGAGTTGTGAAGTAAAGATATGATTGATAGTCTCATCCGAGCAAACCGGAGGAACTCTTTGAAGGGGTTTTCTCTGTCCGCAGACGTCGTAGATCCAACATCTGCGGGAAAATGGAGACTTGCCTGGCTCACCTTGGGTGTCCACTGCTTTGTTTGTCGTCCAAGGTTACCAGGCTCAAGAAGTTACTATAGGGGATTTACACATGTATAATAATCACACATATATATATATATATGTAATATACAATTATACAGATGTATGTATATGCACCTAAGTATGTATAATATAAGTGTATCTATATATTATATTGTGGTATGTAATGTTATGTCATGCATGTCTGTGAAAAGAAATATATACACACTACATACTACATACATACAAAATTCTCCATGCCCAGCCCCCCGCCCAGGGTTGAAGTCTTTTCTGCCAGTGAGCGGTTTTTTCACTGGCCTCGAGCGTTCTGACTTCCCCAGTGCGGAGTTTCAATCCAGGTTGTTTGTCGGGAGTAGTAGACTCCCAAAGCAGCTCTTTGTGTCCAACGCCTAAAGGTTATTTTTCAACATTCTATGAACATGTTTGTCGTGGAAGCCAGAATGGCTGAAGTAGCAATGAGGGGTTAGAGTCCTTGGGTGGTAGGCAGGGGTATGAATGTTTGTGGGTACCAAGAGCCAGGGACCCATCCCATAGGGCCAGCTTAGATGCCTGGAACACCCTGATGGCGTGGGCTGGAAGTCGGAGTGGTGAAAAGAGCTGGGCAATCAGAAGCTTTAGCTTTGCACATTTTAGCTGTTATCCCCTCAGACTTGTTCGAAAAGGCTTTGATCAGCGCCAAGCGTGGGACACGGGGATTTGCTGAAGCGGAAGGGGCTCAGTGGCGTCTAGTGATGAGTGCCATCAGGGTGTAGTATGGTGGAGTCCGAATCTTTGCTTGCAGGCAATACACGAGCAAGCATTACAGACATTGTTGCAACAGATGAAGCGACCCCCGATGAGGAGGGGTCATTTTATGAAAGATCAAAATGCACCGGATCATCGATCAAGGATGTGACTTTGAGGTCGAGATGTTGCCATCAGTCGAGCTGCAACGGATGAGGGCCAAGTTCGTGATGATAGAAGGTGGCAGCCATTTGGAGAAGGAAGAAGTGACATCAGTTTCTTGCACTACAATGTGCAGAATGGCCAGGCCCCTTTTGTCAAGGGGCCACAGTGGTGAGCGGTTGCCGAGAGCAATGAAGTTTTTGCTTGGTTTTTTCGGGCTGCAGCGTTGATGGTGCAACTATCAACCTTAGAGCGTTACGCGGCAGAGTTCAGGTTGCGGGTCCTTCAGCATCCGGATGTTTGGCACTTGGCCACACATGCCGACATGAGGTGTCGGATTGAATCATGGGCAGAAGAGAAGCAGTCCATGCAACACATGAAACCCTTTGTGGATACGTGCCTGATAGGCCCTGGAAGTCGGGAACCTTGGCAGTCGACAGGGAGGTGCCAGGCCGGACGGCAGTCGGAAGAACTGTGTGGCGAGCGCTATGGTCAGTGTAAGTTGGTCAGTTGGTGCAGCTTGCGTGCTGGCCAAAGGGGACTCTTTGGACTAGAAGCTGATGCCTTGTTCCAAAAGAGTTGGGCAAAGACTTTGTGAACTGGAGCATAGAGCGACAGCTTGGCGCGCTGGTCCCATCAGCAACTCAGTACGCAGCACAGGGGCAAACTGGTGCCTGGTGCACGATCTTCGAAGGAGTGGTGTGAATGAGCAACACATTGAGTTTGATGACAGACTTGTCCTACCAAGGTTGAGAGACGCCCTTGAAGATGTTTAGGGGCCCAGAGACTCTGTAACTTTCTCGAGTTGGGACGTTTCGGGTGCGTTAAAAGATCTTCGCCTCAGGACAGCGAGCAACGATGTTTGTTTAGCATTCCCACGGGCCCCTTTAGTGTGGGGGAGGATGGCAGCATTGATCGCAAGGTCAACGCACGCCCTTTTCCATGCTGACAGCTGCAGGCTGCAGGTTGCAGTTTTTTGTTGAGAAACCCTTACTGTTCATGGGGGGGGGTACAAATGCGCGCCACAGTATTCTTATGTGGTGGATGGTGTTAGGCTTGAAAATGGCACACACAAGGGCACCATTGGAGTGAAGTTGAGCGGACTGGTGCTAAGTTGCAGATGGATGTGGCCTGGTGACCCCTTGGGCCCTTTGATCACGGAGGCAAAAAATCAGCAGGAGCTTTGTTGAAAGCTGGTCAATACAGATCACAGTGGAGCAGCGCTTTGCTTGTGTGACAAGGGGACACATTCGAAAAGGAGAGCTGTGGACAAATGCTTTGAATCTGGCGGGCAAAGACGCCATTCGATGCTGTGTGAGAGGCATGAGTGCAGATCAGCCGTGTGCAGTGTGGAGTTGATTGAGGCAGCGGACGAAGGTCCAGTCAGAACTGCTGGGCATGATTTTGCTGTGCTCGTTGTTCGCTTGGAGAGAGATGGCAGCAGCAAGCAGTGAGGAGGGCGAAGCGCGTATACTTGAGGAGAGGAGGAGGCACCGCCATGAGTATCCAGCACAAAGACGAAGGAGTGTAAGTTTGTACATGTGCGCGGGACAGGGTGCCTCAAGATGTCTGAGCACTACGCCAAGAATTTGTAGAGCAGTCAGAGTCAGATGAAAAGGACAAGGGCTGTCGGGTGTCTTGGAGGGAGATGAGAGGAAGACCTCAACAACCCCCCAAACCCAGCACCGCCTAGACACAGGTCAGCACGCACTCGAAAAGGACCGCTGTGGGTTTGGGCTGGTTTCCTTCTCCGTGGTTGTTAACATGTTTAGGGCTCGTCTGGTCCTGCCGGGCTTTGTGCCGTGTTGTCTTCCTGCAGCTTGGTGCTCAAAACAGCTGTTGAAGATGATGAAACTGTAACTGTACAATGTATGCCTGCACCAAATTTGCCTGCAAACGGATCAGGCAACACTGTTGATACAGAATGTCCTGCATACTTTTTGTCATGTTTGAGTGGTCATCCTCTTTTGTGTTGAGTAGAAATTGTGAGCTCCCGCGACTTGTCCATCAACAGTCAAGTCAGCCTGAGCAGATCACAGACATATGGCATGCCCCACAGCCACAGCCCAGCTAACGCTTGCAAGTATGGCCAACAAAAGTATGGCTGGGAGAAGGAGGACCTTCAGATTTTCGACCTTTGGCCAGGGGCCGGGGATCTAACTCCACACTGCGCCATGGTGCCTCAACAGAGGCTTGACACAGCGGCCAGGTGGAACCGGACGTCGTGCGAGACCGGAAAGAGAGGAAGCAAACAGCCAAAACCAGAGTGTGCCATGTTAGGTTGAGGTGGATGGATGGACGATTACTTTGTGCATGTTTCTGCAAAGAGGACAACCACCACTGGATAATGCTGGTGTTTTGGACCATGGCTTGCCCAACGGCACGCGATCTTTTTGGACAGTGTCCAATGTCAGTTTGTGTAGGGCGTCTCATGGTTTCACCATTCGGATCGTTGAATTTTTGTTGCAGGTGATCAGCCTAATGGTTGACATTTCTGCTTTGCGTTGCTGATTCAACATCAAATAATTGTTGCGCCCGCAGCCCCGAAGGCGTTTTTGCTCTGTTTGTGATCACCTCAGCAAGGAACACGAGCCGTTGTTCCGGCCAAGCCGTACTTGACGGCCAAACACGCGTGTTGCTTGTGGTGTCGGCCGTCGCGCGCCCGTTGCGGTTCGGGCTCTCAAATCTGGACAGGCCGACTCGTGACTCGGGATCTTTATCCAAGATATTACGACCAACAAGGTTGACAATTGTTCCTGCAATCAGTACATTAAGTGCATGCTGCTCTCATAGCTTGTGGCCGCCATGCCAACTTGTGTGGGAGGTTCTGAAACCGGCAACAAATTCACTCTCTAATCTAAGATCCATCAATACCAGCGCGGATACCGTGTAGTGGCCTTTGAAAGACATGTAGTGATAGAACGCGTTTTAACATGTTTTAAAGTCAGTGCAATAAGATGAGTTAAAGATGAATTTCTTCCTTGCATTTATCACACAGTTTCTGAAGATATTGGTCCCACCTTCGAAACAACACGAAACGAAACAACCAGCAGAACAACACAAACATTCGAGTATACCAGAACACATTTCAAACTTCAGCGCGAACCATAGAGATGCCCTTTTGGGGCCAAACGGCAACAAACTCGTTAGCAAGGACCAAGGATGGCAATTTGAGGTTGCTACTCCTATATAACAACATCCTTTTGACACAAAATGGGCATGGACACCAGGATACCTTGGTTGACCTACCGACGAGACTTGCGCAACATCCAACACGCTTCCCAAAGGCCCTTCATCTTGTGATGGGTGCCTGGGAGTAGGTGAAATATGACCAGGGTAAACATGTTGTATCGACACCCCAAAATCAATGTTCTGAAGAGCACACGATCACCATGCAATAAACAAATCACGACGTGACCCATCCCCAAATAGCCACCCTGAAGACACCTCTCCCTAGGCCACTGAGCCGGGGATCCTCAGATTGCGAGGGATTGGTGGCAAGATCTGCGATGAAGACCAAAGCATAGCACGCCCGAAACACATCGGTGGAGTTGCCCTGCGAAGGTCTGAGACAGGGAAGAAAACTCTTGGGGAGAGGAAGGGGTGATTTTTTCTTCACTTTGCAACAACAGCAAGCTTGCCGGAATTATATATATACATATGTATGCATATGAAGAATACATGTATGTATATATATATTATACGTATTACATATATATATATGCATTACTGTAATTATATAGACACACACACACACGCTTTTGTTCATTTTGTGTCGCATACTTTGTGTGTGTGAGATGTAACGTATCCCAAGGAAGAGTCAACCTTGCTGTATCACATAAAATGGGGCTGCAGGGATGAAAAAGGCATCCCACCTATGGCATGAACATGGCTTATGCTCGGCTCACATTTAAGAACGCTTTTTCAAAGCCTTCTGTCCTAAACGAAGATGTCAGTCCCCCTGTTGAATATGCTCACTGACACTTCTTTGGGGTCAGTTGGAATCCGCAGCAAGATCAGATTCAGTCAATTTAGAGTCTTTCTTTATACATTCCACAGGTTATGTGACCAGCGGACCCCACAAAATGCTCAACGAGACCGAATCATCACATTGTGCAGTGGTCTGGCCGAGGTCTTGACCAGTGGCCTCGCAGTCTTCGGCCATGCCACCCCAAATACTTCAGGCGAGGGAACCGCGCGTTTCGGTGTGGTTGTTGCGGAGGGGAAGGTCTCGAAAAGTGGTAGAAGATAGAGGAGATGGAGAAGCTCTTGATCCACGTCACCCTCGACCGAGCAGGGCCGAGCAGGACCCCCCCAAGCCGTCTCATGGGGTGAAGCAGCGCCAGGTCCGAAAGAGCCAAGAGAGAGGGTGGTGGTTGGGTGTGCGAAACAGGGGAGATTCGAGGTTATTTGAAGTGGATTTTGGAGACCGCATCCCACTGAATCCCACTGATGCATAGATTCCGCAGGGAAAGAGAGGTATCACTGGGCCTGTTCGGATGAGTTAGGCCCTCAAAGGGCTGGAGGGCGAGAAGAGATAAGCAAAACTCGTTTGGCCGTTTTTAGATTCTTCCCCTCAGCCACCCTCAGGTTCTGGAAGTGACATATGACCTACTGGACCTACTGCTGTAGACTTTTGGATTAATTCAACAAAAACACCATATAAGGTTTGACATATCATCAAGCGTCTACATTGACCCAACATGCAACCGAAAGGGTTGGCCTCCAGAGTTTTGGTCGTTCAACCCTGGGCGCGGACTGAGACACTTCCTCTTCCTCCGCCCATTCCTGGACTCTTCTCCCATACGACTCACCCGAAACCATTTGGAAAGGCAGTGCTTCGGAAGGTTCGGAGTCTTCGTCGAGCAACCAGGTCTACTCCTCCACTCCTATGCAACGCGCGCAGCGAGCGTCGCGTGAAGCGGGATTCGTCAGAGGCCAAGCTTCATTCGAAGCTGCTGGAATGCATCGGCGACGACCCTGCGCAGGAGGGGCTTGCTGAAGAGAGGCCCTCATGATGGTGCTCGGTTAAGCAGTTTGGTCTTGGTGTTTAACAAGGTAATTACAAAGTACATCCCATCTATGTGTTCATTTTTTCTCGTTTCAAGAAGCTCCAGTTCCGTGAACAAACTGTTGAAAGGTGGATTGCACCTCGTGAATCGTTCCTTCCGAGGGTCCGGTCCATGGTTTTTCCAGAGGATCACGGTATCGCCTTGGGGGGGCGACAAGGAAGGAGCCCATCCACCTCCCGACCGGAAGGACACAGACCTGGCGGTCGTAGAAGATGATTCTGAAGAGCTGGGGTACTCAGATGAGCTCAGACAGATCGATCTGTGACCGGTCTGTGACCCTTGCAGGTCTTCTGTCCGTTCAACAGGTCTTCGTAGATGGCCTCATGCATGCTCAGCGTCCCCCCATTCATGGAGCATGTTCTGGGGCCAATGCTCCACCCCACCGTGTGAGGGTGTCTTCCAAACGGCAGACACTGGAAACGAAACGAGGCTGAGCATATCAATCAGCAAGGCTTTTCCTCTCACAGGTGAAAAGTGCCGTCGCTGTGCACTTTTTGGAGCGCTCTTTCAACATGACACCACTTACATACTGCCTAGATGGGTCCATTTTTCCGGGCACTGCTCGCACTCCCAAAGATTGATGGGTACAACACGAAGCCCTGCGGGATCTGCCTCTACTTCCTCCACCGACTCCCGAAGTCTCCATGCGGAGGTGAACGTCACCGGCGAACGTTCGAATTCGGGTGACGTTTTGGGGGCCGGGTTCATGGTCATGGACAGCACATCTGAGCTGTTTCTCAAAAAAAAGCCTTTGGAGGCTCCAGGGATTTCCTGTTGCATCCTCCTCCAAAAATGGATCTTTCGGTTGGACACCTACAGCTGCATGAAAACCAGGGCGGGACCAGTTGTCATATGATATAATGCTACAATATATATATATATCTACATTGATCAAAAGTTACCTGCTGCATGGTGCAGATGAATCTGATCTGGTTTCAGCGGCTTGTTGTCGCAGTACACAGATGCTGCACCCCGGCATCCGAGGCTAGCAAAACTAATGGATTGCTCAGGCCTGGATTGAGAGGTTTGGCAATGAGAGTGCTGGTATGTTTAGTTCAAACAGTTTTTGAGATGTTTCTTTGGGTGTGTGCTTGAATAGGGAGACTGCAGAGACCCTCCAACCAATGTGGTGCTGATGAGGTCTCCTTGTTTCAATACACAATCACGTGACACGTATTTAGGGTGTCAGACCCTCCACAGGTTTGGGCAACGTTTTCCTTCAAGATCAGCCAATATACGTTGGTTGTTTTGAGCAGCAATGATTTGCCGCATCAATTTGCAATGGTGGAGACAGTCTTCGGATGTGACTTGTGCCACATCCGACCAGAATGCAGTATGCATGTAATGTGGCAGGAGGAAATCGACCATTCCCATGAAAATCCCCAAACGATCCCAAACGCATGGCTTTGGGTCTACTTTGCAAGACCAGACTGGTCCAAGGACATGGTTTCGGATCGCTTTGCAGAACGTAGATAAGATTGGCCTTTGCGATGTCCGATTTCCATCTGAAATGGCTTAGGGACATCACTTGTGATCTCACTCCTTGCGGGGTCCTTTCCACCCCGTTCGACCGCCCAACGTTCGCCCCGCCAGGCTCGTCTTCCCAGTCGACTGACGAGAAGGGACAGTTGCCGGGCTGAAGCCGAAAGGGAAAGGAGCGGAGCTGAGGTGGGGACGGGTCAAAACCTGGAGCCTGACCAGTGACCAGTCCACCGTGTAGCGAACAACCTTCCAGGTAGGTCAACAAAGGCCTTCTGGTTTTGACTCAGACAGGTGAGGGCCTGCCAAAGAATTTCTACTTCTTGTGCTTTTGCCTATTTTACTTCGTAGTTCTGAAGTTCATACCAATGCCACCCTTTTCTGCTTCACGCGTCAGAGGTTTATCCATGACTCCGATTTGCAAGTTGCCTCCTCCGTTTCCAAGTGGGCTGAAGCTGCCCACTGCCGGAGTCCCTTGCGCTGCCGGATGCCGAATATCCGGAGCACCACGGAAATGCCACTGTTGGTCGTTTTTGCGTTTTTCTTTGTTCTTGGCAGAACTTGTCCACAGGATGGCATCGGTCTCGCCAAATATACAGAGGAGCATGTCCTGTGAGCTCCTGGAATATTGCTTGTTAGTGTTGGGCTGTCCCTCAAAGGGCCCCTTCACACCTGCAACAGCTTCGTGCAAGCTTTTGCTGATTTTGGTTTTTGGCCACCTTTGAGGAGAACACCTTGCAAGATGCCAGCCTTTGTGAATTGTCTGAAATAATACGGTTAACGTGACTCTCAACTTTGTAGATCTTTCTTAATTACCTGTAAATTTTGAATCTTTGATTCCCATAATCGCTGTGTTCTTGGATCTTCCCCAGCATCAGCAAGCACCGTTGCAGTTCACTGCCCAGGTTACCAGTACGAGTAGTTCATCCGAGCAGGGGGAGTGAGAAACATCACAGCGCCTCAGTTGCACGGAGTGCCATTGGGTCCCTACTAGCTTGAGCCGCAAGATTGGCGAAGCCGCTCGACGTATGAGGTGAGACAAAGATACATCAACATCCTATAATCCTATAGATTTCTATAGCATGTCTGAAGCATTTCCATAGATTTCTATAGAAGGCAGCAGCTTGCGCAGCATTTGACGGTTCGTCTTCCGAAAAAAGCACCCCGAAAACGCGTGTTCGACCCGTTCCTTCACCGCCTCCGAAGCCGTTCCGCCTGTGAGGCTCGAATAGGGAGAAACCAGTTCGACCCCCCCAAAAAACGACCAAACCTTTTGGGGCCAAGATAGGCCCAAGGGCTCTTGCTTCAATCCACAAATCCTAAAACGGTCCAAGACAAACAAAAGTGAAGTCCTCTCAAACAACTCGCCACCGCTTGCCCTGTTTTCTTTTTTTGCGTTTGCGATTGTGTGGTGGTAGTAGTAGTAGTAGGAGGAGGAGGAGGAGGAGGAGGAGGAGGAGGAGGAGGAGGAGTAAATTTCGTTGCCTCATCCTGGCAGGTTGAGTTCCCAGGTACCCAATTCCGCCCACTCCTTGTTCCTCATTTCATTTCTTGTCTTGAGGCGCCTCTCTCGGTGTTGAGAAGCGATAGTCTTTTGGTGTGCGCCTAGTGCCTGGTTTACATTGATAAAAATACACTGTACTGTTTACGGGATCTCTCTTACGACTCTTCTTTTTCCCCAACAGCAGCATGCTTTGGGGTCTTCAGCCATAGTAAAGGTTTCGGAGCAAGCCGAAGCAGCTCCCAAAGACATTCCCCCAGGTTCCCACAAGGTTCCCACAAGGTTCCAAGGTTCCCGCCAGGTTCCCACAAGGTTCCCAAGGTTCCTGCAAGGTTCCTGCAAGGTTCCTGCAAGGTTCCCAAGGTTCCCACAACTTTGTTCCACAAGGTTCCCCCAAGGTTCCCACAGCTTTGCTCCAACGTTCCCACAAGGTTCCCACAGCTTTGTTCCACAAGGTTCCCACAGCTTTGTTCCACAAGGTTCCCACAACTTTGCCCCACAAGGTTCCCCCAAGGTTCGCAAGGTTCCCACAGCTTTGCCCCAAGGTTCCCACAAGGATCCCACAAGGTTCCCACAAGGTTCCCACAACTTTGTTCCACAACTTTGCCCCACAAGGTTCCCACAAGGTTCCCAAGGTTCCCACAAGTTTGCTCCAAGGTTGCCACAGCTTTGCTCCAAGGTTGCCCCAAGGTTCCCACAGCTTTGCTC
>CAXAMN010014446.1:1475348-1502655 GCA_963970005.1 Durusdinium trenchii
CAGCTTTGCTCCAAGGTTGCCCCAAGGTTCCCACAGCTTTGCTCCAAGTTTCCCACAAGGTTTCCACAACTTTGCCCCACAAGTTTCCCAAGGTTCCCGCAAGATTGCTCCAAGGTTCCCACAACTTTGTTGCAAGGCACCCCCCTAAGGTTCCCCCACAAGGTTCCCACAATGTTGCTTCACAAGTTTCCAAACAAAGCACCCAAGGTTCCCACAACTTTGCTCCAAGGTTGCCCCAAGGCCAAGGTTCCCACAGCTTTGCTCCAAGGTTCCCACAAGGTTTCCACAACTTCGCCCCTCAAGGTTCTTCCAAGGTTCCACAAGGGAGCAAAGGTCCCCGCAACCTTGCTCCAAGGTTCCCACGGCTTTGCTCCAAGGTTCCCACAAGGTTCCCATGCTGCAAGGTTCCCAGAAGCTTCCCACAGCTTTGTCCACTTTGCTTCAAGGTTTCTACAAGGTTCCCGCAACCTTTTTGCAAGGTAAGGTTCCCACAACTTTGCCCCACAAGGCTCCCAAGGTGCCCACAACATCGTTCCACAACTTTGCCCCACAAGGTTCTTCCAAGGTTCCCACAGCTTTGCTCCAAGGTTCCCACGAGGTTCCCACAACGTGGCCCCGAGGTTCCCACAAGGTTGGCGCAAGTTTCCCACAAGGTTCCCGCAAGGTTCCTAATCGACAGTCAAGGAAACGTCATCATACCTCAAGTCTATTTCATTGTGCTTCCTACTGTTACCTTTTACCTTGCTAACCTTTTGGTATCCTATCCTCTTATTTTCCTCCTGTTCTTCATTCGGGCCCCGAAGTCAAGGACACCTCATGATATTTCAAGTCTATTTCATTGTGCTTCCTACTGTTCCCTTTTGCCTTGCTAACCTTTTAGTATCCTATCCGAATCCTTGTAGTTTCTCCATTCGGGCCCCGAATCCGGTTTCGGGCCCCGAATCCACTTTCGGGCCAGTCAAGGACACCTCATCATACCTCAATTGTATTTCATTGTGCTTCCTACTGTTACCTTTTACCTTGCTTACCTTTTAGTATCCTATCCTCTTAGTTTCCTCCTGTTCTCCATTCGGGCTCCGAATCCGCTTTCGGGCCCCGAATCCGGTTTCGGGCACTGAATCCGGTTTCGGAGCCCCAATCCACAGTCAAGGCAACCTCATCATACCTCAAGTCTATTCAATTGTGGTTCCTTCTCTTAACTTCCTAACCTTCTAGTATTCTATTCTCTTAGTTTCCTCCTATTCTCCATTCGGGCCCCGAATCCGGTTTCGGGGCCCGAATCGACAGTCAAGGAAACCTCATCATACCTCAAGTTTATTTCATTGTGCTTCCTACTGTTACCTTTTGCCTTGCTAACCTTTTAGTATCCTATCCTCTTAGTTTACCTTGCTAACCTGAAGAAAAAGTGTTGCACTTCGCGCTTAAGCTGTTGGGGATATTCTTTGGGCCTATTTTCAACACATTGAGACACTCGGGACCGGGTCTTGCGTTTGCGGTACCCAAAATGCGTTTGCGGCACCCGGTCTTCACCAGTCCGCCGTCGCACCATCTTCGAAAGGTGGCAACTGCCAGCCCTGCAGCTTTTACCTGCGTGGCCGGGGAGCGAAGATGAGAGAAGGAACCGTTGGGAGCGTTGGGAGCCCTCCCAGGGGGCTCACCTTGTAGCTTCTCAGAGAAAACCTTATAGTGATATGATAGACTTCTACAGAATGGGCATGAAGACACTTTACCATGTGGGATCATCCAATGGTGCTGGAGATGCCCAAGAGATCGTCTTTGCCTCACCACCGAAACTGCTGGATCCGCCACCTGCCCGGATTACCTAGCTCGAGAAGAGCGGAACTGACGTCATACGTCGCCAAGCAATAGGTGTCCAGCCTGGAACACATGGGATTAGATGGCCCATGTGTTGATGCACCGGCCATGCACAGCCATCAACTCTGGGCGACGCAGGAGTCGCCCTTCGGAGCAAAGGGATAAGTCCTCCAGCACATTGAAGCGCAGGAGGTGATTTCAACTGGGTGCCCACCCCCCCAACCGCCCGTTTTGCTCAAGACATCTCAGGACCTTCCTTACAGTAAACATCCGAAACATCCGATGTTCCGACCTGCAGGTCTTGTAAACGTTTTTGGATGAGAGGCATGCAGCATGCGATTGGCACCTCCTTCTTTGTTGAGGCAAATGCACTGTTGCAGAGGGATGCCTTTATTGCCACTACGAGCATGATCGGTCGGAGACCTGAGTTGCCGAGACTGTCGCCAAGCGAAGGGACATGGTCATCCGCGTATCGGCCAAGTCGTATGCTGCACGTGTTCTTTTCAAACACACCGGATTGTTCAATCTTTGAGGTCATGAGTCTTTAAAGACTGTAGACTGTATGGAAACGATACAATTCAGCCCCTCCGGCCTGGACATGCTCAGTTGGCCCCTGAGAGCCCGACTGAGATGCCCATGTGGCCGGTGTTCGAAACGGCCACTCAGGCCCCAACGGCCGGGCAAGAAGTCCCGCGAACGCGCCAAGCGCCGCATCGCTAATGCGAAGGTCCGGTGCCGGGTTCGGACTGGCGAGGAGTGGAGGGAAAGGACCACCTCATCGAGTGGAGGGACTTGGGGGATAAGACCAAACCTCTCCGCCCACGACCGTTTTCCGCGCTTCTTCCACCTACCTCCAAGAGGGTTTGATGATATCTGATTATAACGACGTATAGATCAGCTCTGTTTGAAGGCGAATCTCCAGCCATAATAAAAACTGTGCTTTCATGAACTTGAGGATGTCAGACGGGTCCTTTCAACTGCAGCCGAACTTCCATGCCGTCAACCGTGACACACCAATTCTCAAATTTGAGAAAACGTATTATATACGCAGCTGCATCGAGCACCAATTCGAGGCGTCTGAGCCTGAATCCGGAATGGTCTATGCAGGCGGGAGTGGATCGTTCCACTGCCATCTCTGGTGGATCGTTCGGTTGGATTCGGTGGGTTGGTGCCTGGAGGCGCACGAACCGGAACCTGCGCCCAAAAACCCTTCGAAAGAAGTGAGGATCCGTGATGGATGAGCACTCGACATGGGGAACGCCTGGGACACCGGGGCGCCCGGGTTTTCTCAGCGAATTCCAGGAATCGTCCAACTGCTCGGGGTGACGCGGTGACTGCAGAGCAGTCTGGGATGTTCATAAGCTTCAGCTTCGATGGCACCCGCCGGGACGGCGAGACTCTCACGATTCATTCGGCGTTTGAAAGATCCCACTAAAGGAGTGGTTGACCTATGTCCGAAGGAGTGGTTGACCTATTTCCCCTTTGGTTCCCCATTCGGTCGCTTGTGTACTCGTGGAATCCAACAGATCCGCGTGTTCTCCAGGTGAAGCCATGAACAGTGGATATCGTGGTCCTGGGCCACTTGCTGGCACGTGCGTGCGATGAGCTGCCGCGGCCAGGGGGCACCCGATGTCGAGCACCCCAAACTGTGGCGATGCCATGAGTCATGACATCCGGGTCACATCCTTGTGCGCCACCAATAGCAACATGTAACGAATTCCCTGTGGAGGACGAGTGGCTGCCAATGATCCCAAAGCTGCGCAATCCCTTTTCTCGTGCCCCAGGCGTCGTGCAGTGCATTGGACATCCTGCAAACCTCCTAGTCTGCAGTGTTTTTCTCATCCGGTCCACTTGTAACATGTAAACATATGTAAACTGTCTGATCGCACACCCTCCAGGGGAAACTCCACGACCGTCCAACGGGCACCGCGCTGGAGCACCGAGACATCCTGAGGCACGGCTTCGGCGGCATTGGACAAATCCTTGACAGCTGGGGGCCTTTGAACGCGCGTTCTCGCGCGTTCTGCGGCAGAAGTGGCCATGGAGAAGTGTAATTAGACATGTGGCTGGGCCAGTTGTAATTGTATAAGCACCTGTGAATCACCCCTGCATGAATGGAAGTTGGTTCAGCACAAATTCTCATCGGGTTCTTTCTAGTTGACCACCCCCCTTGGCTCAGGCATACAGCCGCTAGAAGTGGCCCATCACCTACCAGCCGGTGTTCCAACGGTGCAAAGGTTATGCCTTTTGGCCGGTTTTATGGACGAAAAGGCAGAACCTCTGCACAGTTGGAAGATGCAGGTATATTAATTGGTTCCAAACAGCTCGTTTTCTTGGCCACTCAGTGCTGATTTTGGGGCAGAAAGCACCACTGGTGCTGAAAGCCGTGCCGAAGAGATCAGAGAGCACGACCAACAGTCCCGTCGGCACGTTCGCCCCATTGGTTTCACCCGTATAGCTACGGATGTAACGTCCTGACGACTAAGCGATGGCCTCCACCGTAGGGACCGATGGCCTCCAAACATCTCCAAAACTACTAGCTTCTAGCCAACCTTGCCAACTCTCGATGGTTCCGCGTCCAAAAAAATTGTGGCGCCACGCCACCACCTCCACCGGTTTTGGCCGATCGTGTTGTTTGGAGGTCGGGCGAATGGAGGACTTGATTGGTCGGGTCCGGTGTGTTCCAATCGCCTGCGCGGCCTGAGGTGTGCAGGATGCATCTCAGCTGCACTGAGGAGTCGGTCAAGCACTGAGGAGTTGGTCTGGTCGGCCCCCCCGACGAAAGAAGAAACACCCAGACACCCATTGACACCGTGGCTGAGGAACACTGAGGAACGGTGCCGGGCAGATCGGACTATCCATTCCACCTCGGACTCCTAAAGTGTGTGAAGGTTTCTTCATCCCCAAAAAGCCCGGTTTCAGCTCCAGTTGTGCCCAGAAGCTTTTCTCATCTTTTTTCGGTTAACCGGGTTTGGGGGGCGAAACTAGGCACGCCAGCGACACGGTTCGGTGACACCACCGGTGGGCGACGCAGACAGGTCCTGATCGCCGTTGGTGCCTGCGGTTGAAACTGGGGCCACTAATTAACAGCTTCTTCAAGTTGCAAAGATGTCACTCTTTAACAGACCTTGAAAGGATATTAATCATACCATCCAGACGGGACCGGACTTGACCTTCATGCTTTCACCGGTCGCACTCGGGCGGAGTGCGACACCACCCCCCGACCTACAGCGCCGTTTCGCGGCAGATTCTGGAGCGAGATGAGAGCCTGCTCCCAGCTCTCACTCAACTTCCTCGACCGGACGCGGCCCGAAGGGATGCCCGAGTGGATCCTTGGCTTTTGTGAAGACGGTCGATGGGGGTGGGTGGGAAGGCGATGCAACGGGGGACCACGACTTGTATGATCTTGTATATATGTATGTCATCATACATGCAATATCATCATCCCATGATATCAGGTATCCCACGGTTTTCCAAGGCTAAAGTCGTTGTTGCGGCGTGCCGGAGTTGTTTGCTACTCGAATCATAACAACATGGCAAGGACTTTTGCGTCTTGTGTGGCATCATGATTTGCAAAGTTTGACATAGTTATTCTCAATCACCCTGACACAGATGTCCCTGGCAGAAGCACCACTTACTCGATGTCACCAGCCATTGCAGATAAATGACTTGACCCTTTCATCTCACAGCAGCGTCGGTCTAGGAGTTTATCACAGATCAAGTTCCCAAGTTGGTGTCGTGCGAAGTTCAGAACTTCTCTTGCAGCTGAAGTGCCCACACCAATCGGTGTCGCAAACTGGCTGTCTTTCACCAATCCTAAATGGTTAGACATGGACTTCACCTCTGGGGAAATCTGGTTTTCGCTTTTGCACGCATCTTGTAAATTTTGTAGTCTCTATAGACACGATCCTAAAAGCTTCTGAATGAATCAATGAATCCGCATGAGTCTCGCGTTTCCAACCGGCAGCGTCCAAGTCCGGTCCAAGTCCGTCCGTGCCGCATTCGCCGGGGGTTTCACCGCTGTGAAACCGCGGTGTTTTCTGTTTGGATCTGAGGATCCCCTACGACACCTTCCGGATCCACCACCAGGAGTCATTCGGCATGGAGCCCCAGAGGTCCCGGGCCGGGAAAGTCCGGCGAGCTGGTCCCGGTGCAGGTAGCACTGTTTCCACTTAGACTTCGAATTGCCAAAGCTGCAGGTTCTGAACGTTTAGGTTCTGACTGACCCATGTCCAATCAAGGTCCAAGCTCCTAATCGCTATCACTGGATCTGAGGGATGGCGCGCAATCCCTGATTTTGGTGGGGACTATGGGATGACGCACCGGAAAAAGCACACCTGTCATTGTGCCAGTGTGACCATGTGTTGACCTCACCAACGTCCTCAATCTGGAAGGGACAAAGTTGGCATCCTCTTCTTCGTAGGCAGGACTTGCCTGTGCAAAGTGCAAAGCAACAAGACACTTGCATTGTGCAGCTGTTTCATGATTCTTCGACAAAACACTCACACTCCGCTCCGAGCGTCTAGATTGGACAGCCTCCTGGACAAACAAGCCAATGCGTGGAACGCCCTTCTTCTGAACTTCCCCTGCAGCTGAAAGAGATCGTTGCTCTTTTAGCCTACTGAGCCTACACGTATTTTTTGGTTTGCAAGGTGTTTGCCAGCACTCGGATCTAGACAGCTCCTCGCTGTTTCCCTGTCTGCTGTTTCTACACTTTACCCTTTGGTTTGCTCATTGCTACTCGTACTTCGTTGCTACCGAAGCTGCTACAGTGCTACAGTTCAGCACTGGAAATTGTTGTCCTCCATCTCCTCCAGTGCCACCTACCCCAAATGGCTCAGACACACGGTTGCCATCACCAACTTGCAAGGTTGTGCGTTCGCATCGATCTATGCACAGGGTGCCAAGGTTAGCTGGCTTTTCTGGTCACTTTTCCATAGAGGTCCTGAAGACCTCACTACCTTGCACATCATTGCACTCAGTACTACCCCACCTTCTCCTCAGCGACCCGCCAGCGGCCCTTTGAGCGCTCAGCGCTCAGAGGGTCGCTGGCGGTGTCACCTGTTCCAAGGCTTTGATATCCAGGCTGGGCCCGGTCTGAGCCGAGCTCAGACCGCCGAGCTGTGAAGCGCCAGGGGGTGTTCCAATCGAAAAGACCCAGGTCGCTATATTTCTGCTATATAATGATTCCTTTGTGTGATGTGAGAACATGATGTCTTCGTGAAAACGAGCTCCCATCAACTGGCTGTGGTCGTTGACGTTCCATTTTCGGTCCACCACCGTTGTCGGTCGATTCGATGTCTGGTGACCGTTTGGCATCCGTTTTGGTCGTGACTATGATACTGCATGATATTATAGGTTGACCTCTGATTCATCAAAGGTTCCCCTTTTTTTCGGGTCCCTTTATGAATCATAGGTCAACAAGTTATAAGCTTCCACTGGGTTTTCAATGTCCACTGCCAAGCTTCATTCAGCTCTTTAACACTGTTTGTTGTGATATGCTATTGGCTGATATGGTGTCTTTGAGGGTGTTTGCTTCGCCGAAGTCACCTGCACACCAATTCATGAAATCACCCGTCTACTTTCCAAATCCGGTGCGTCTACGAACAGTTCACTGTCTGCAGGTACTTCTGCCCCCGGGGGGTGGTACTTCTGCCCACCAGTTTTGGTGCCACCTTTCGACGGACGACGCCGCGGGTTGCGTCGCAGGGGGCCTGGCGCCACGACGTTGTGGATAGACTCTCCGGCGGATTCGCAGCTTGGCCCCGCGGGAGGAACGGCCGCCAGCGGCCGCCAGAAACCGGTCCGACGGAAGCCCGCAAAGGATTTACGAAAGCCATTCATGGTACTGGTAAGTTTGGCAGCCATGGCGCAGAGTCTAACTTTAAACAATCCGTAGTCTGATATGAAGCCCCTGAAATCAACACTTTGCCTGCAAAATGCAACCTGAAGACGCTGAAAACAGAACACCTCAACATTCAAAGCATATACAAAGCAGCGGGGACCAGGATTTTGGTTTCAGACGGCCTCATAGAACAGCAAACCATTTGGTGAGTTTGGCTCATCTCCCAGACTTGCGTTCTGTTTGTGGAGCTTGTAGAGCTTGTCACATACTAAAGGTCTAAAGGTTCAAGCTTCGGCTTAGCAAATCCATAGTTCCAGTGGGACTGGTGGCTGATAGTGGCTGCTTCGCTGCAAGAGTGTAAGCTTCGTGCAGGTTGCATAAGCCCCTGGAAGTTTTCTTGTGAGGGTCCAGCGCTGGAGAGGAATGAGACCAGTCGCACACTGGTTCCGACATGAACATCATCCCCGAAAAAGATGGACATGGGTGACGGGTGTTATATATTTTTCTGATGGATGATGATGACGATCATTAGCCGGAATCGTTGCGATGTATATAGCTCCTTGAAGGTTCTGACTTTAAAGGAAATCCAACAAGCTACTATGGGGTGATGTCCCTCTTAGACATGTCCAACCTTTGAGCAAAGTGGAACTTCTCAGCCTAGCCGACTGGAACTAGCGGAACTAGTTGCAACGCAGATGTCAAGTCTACCTGGCCAATCTGAGTGAATAGACTCAAGGCCCAAGATCCTGAAGTAACTGAGCATGTCTGAAAACACGGGAAAGATGGTTGCGAATGTGTGAATGTTATCCTCAGCATTTTGTTGGAAGAGTCCCAGGAGGCTCAAGGAATTCCCCCCTTTAGCTAGTCAGGCCTTTTTCTTTGAAACAAGCTTGGAAGACCATCATCGTGCACCGTAGAAAAATTGGTCTTCTAAGCTGCACCCAGTGGACATCAGGCGACGCGCCTGAGGACATCGTCCTCTTCCCAAATGTTAAACAAACATCGAAGGTGTTCCGAACAGGTTCGGAAGCTGACATGCGAACGTCGAGACTTTACTTTTGAGAACTTGGAGCCTCTGGAAATGGATATATAGACCTTTATATGATGTTTTCGACTTCTGCTAAAGGTGCTTAGCCCGCTCAGGAGAAACCCAAGTCGATACTGAACTTGCTGCTTTTCTTGCGCTCCCCAGCTTCTGGGCGACATGGATCAACTAGCTTCCCAAGACAGGAGCAAATCCGAAGAATCAAGCAGTTTGAACATGACATTTCGCCCGTCATCGGAATACTCGTCTGCCGTGCGAGATGTAGAACGGAAAACTGATCGACAGGGAGCAACCAGGCGAAGATGTAGATCGGTTTTTGGCCCGTGTCAAACCTTAGAGAGCCTGTGAGAGCAAGATCTCGACCCGCCGAATGATCACATGAAGGTGGAGACGTCACGCACGTCGATAGGGTTATGGGTGCCCCTCTTGTCATTCGATGTGTTTGTATCTCACATCCTGCAAAGACAACACACTCTGACATTGGTTTTCTGTTAACTCAATTCCCAGGTGGAAAGACGGTGAGGGAACGGAAAGGCGCATGAGTCAGCAAAACAGTGTTGAACCAGTGTTTCTCACAACGCTCAAAACGCTCAAGTGAAAGCGGCGATCAGCTGCGGCAAAACGCGGCAGGAACGGGTTTAGGGAGATAGCATGCAGGAACCACCATGAATCAAATCGAAAGTGGAAAAGCTTGAGCAACAGTTTCCGGTGCAGGTACGTCGGAGTGATCATCTCCGATATCCTCTCAACTCATGAGCAGCTTCGTTGGCAGTAGACTCATGAGTGGGCTACTGCCCCCTGCATTACAACATGGACATGGAAAAGTGGAGTAAGACCCTTAGGCACAGGGTTTGACACACACACACACACATTCAAATTGATCTACTAATAGTTTCAGGTGTTTCGTTTGGTTATGATTTCACGCAAGACCAGTACCAGAACATAATGTACTCTTGAAGTGCTTTGATGAGAATAGAACTCGTTCGCAGGGAATTTGTTTTCCAAAGGTGTTTACTCCATCGGTGCTAGTCTTGGTGTTTGCCCATGGTCCGCAGGATGATACGTGGTTGTCAACAGCTGTTGATGGAAGGAAAGATAAAGAGAAAGGGCTGAAGAGAGAACAACCATCAAGGGCATGTAGTTCAGCCTTTCAGTGCAGTTGATGGTTCTGGAAATCAGTATATAGAGATCTGTTCTTATTTGCCCGGACGAAAGAGAGAGAGAGTTTTGGGGGGGCGGATTGACCAAATGCTCGCGGGCCGCGGGTCGCCACCAGGCCACACGGAAATTTCGACTGGTGAAAGACCCACGTGTTGTGGCTCTGCCCCAAGAAGAAGCCATTTGATCTCAAGCCAAACGCTTGCACCAAAGGAATCAATGAACAAGTGCTTTGAAGCAGGGTGCTTATTCCATTTGGTGCTAATTCCAGGGTTGAACTGTCTTTCCGAGCAGAACCGCTCACAGAAGGAGCGTTCCAGGCTCTGCTGACCAAGCACCTGGACACGCAAGAGTTTTTTCAGAACATCCATGCGAGTTTCAGCAAGAAAGCCGGCTGAAAACAAAAGCAAGAACATCCAAGGCAAAGGCACAGCATAACTACAACCCAAGAATCTTTACAACATACCACTACAGCACAATTGTATCTTACAAGCCACCAACCTGTGAGAGAGAGAGAGAGATTGCAGAAGCAGCCTAGGTAAGAAGTTATCCTCCTTTTGAACACAAAAGTCCCCAGACGCCCGCAAGGCAAAAGCAATCAGCAGGAACAAAGAGTGAACCTCAACAAAGACCATCGAAGATAAGGCAACATGTGGTTGAAACTCAAATTCCGCACCCGGAACCTTTTCACTATGTTCGGCACATTTGGACGCTTGTTTCTTTTGCCAGTCAACACGAAGAAGGGTCACCAGTCGCCAGTGAGAAACCATGAGGTCTCTGGCCACAGGAGGGTGTTGCCCAATCAAATGGCCTTACATGAACACCACAGGCAGTGTGTGGGATGCTTTCCTTCTACCGTGGGGCATGGGGCCTCCCGAACTCCCGAAATGGGCCACCCCATCGGACAGCAAGGAACCAGAGTGCGGCACCTCTGAAGAGACTCCGGAATCTCTGCGGTGTCAAACCTCGTCCGGGTAGGTGAGGTTTTTGGGTTGCGAACCACTCCTTTTCAGAATCTTCTCAAGCCAAGAGGTGATTTTTGGTTGTGAGTCTCCTCGATACAGATGTGGAAAGATCCATACAGTAAATACAGATGTGAATGATGTGGATGAAGCTGACAATCAAGCTGTGCTTAAGAGCTGTAAACTTGGTACTACACAGTTTCATTTGTGATGCAGTCTCCCTCTCTTTGGAGCTGCAACATGCTGCAAGACACGGATGAAAAGTCAACCTCCTCCCGTGGCCTTCTCATGGACGCTGCAAGATGCACAACAATTTTTCTCCTCGATAGAGCCAGAACTGGACCACCTGGCAGCTGTGACCGGATTTGCGAACGGCCCTGTGGCCACGTGACAGGGGTTCATGAAGCAAAGCGGACTGTCACACTCCCGCGAACAAATCACATGGAAGTGGAGTGAACACCGCCTGTTCGTCGAGGAACGTATCGTCTTCCATTCGGGGCCATGCCATCCACTTCCATGTTCGTGAGGAGTATTCTTGTTTTTGGACGAATCCGACCAGATGAGCACGGACTAGATGTCCAAATGTACGACGAAGTCGCCTCGCTGGCAGGCGTCCGCAGGCGGAGGTGTTTCTTTTTTGTCGGGAAGCAGGGCCGACCAGTCGCTTGATGAAGAGAGGCTAACAGGAGCCAAGCCATGATTTATCAGGATTTCATGTAATTTCATGTAATGTCTTAGTTGTTATGCAATAGTTTTTGTAGGGTTCCGAAGAACTCCTTCTTCCTTTTTTGCACAGCCTAGCCTTTGAGGTCACTTTGAGGTCACACCCAAAAGTGAGGCACTTTCTCTCGTGTTTGGGTCCGCCACTCTCTGTCTCTTTCTAATGCTCAGGTATGTATCATACAGGGATTCTGGATTTTGTGTTAGCAATCGCTCGCAATCTACAGGGGCTACAGCTGAAGATCTGAAGCAAATCCACTTTCATCAGCTGGCCTCCATCCTTGCACTGTGCACTACCACTGATCTGAACTGATGTGAAGCACGCACAATCACAGACAGCTGAAACCAAGTCCCAGAAGTCCAGGCATTCGCTTTTGCTCCAAACTTGTGTTGGCGTGCATCATTTCATATCATTTCCTAATTTGATCGATTTCCTATCCGACTGATCTACGACTGCAAGGAGATGCTGGTTGTCCCCTCTCCAAACTCCAGCAAAGCTGCAGATGATCCTGGAAAAGCCTTCAGAAGCTTTCCCACTTGTACACTTCTTGCCAAGTGATATAGTCCCACTTTAGCGACCCAACGGTTGGGTCTTGCAGTCTTCAACCAGTGCTGCGAGTCAGTGCAGCCGATCAATGGTGGTTGCGAAAAAAGACAGATGCTGATTCTGTTGGAATTGGTGTTTACAATCTCTACTGAAACATCCAACCTTCAAACCATTACATGTAGACTACACCCACGAAAACCCAGCTTGTGCAGATGTGCAGGGCAGAGGATGGAGTGTGGCGTTAGATTGCACTACCTCAGCCAAAAGTCCTGGAGTGCAAGCCGAGAGCAGCGCTTTGGCCGGGCTCAATGTTCTGTTGGTGATAGAAGTATTGAAATCTGTACGATGTATGGAGCGTGGCCAGAGAGTTAAAGCCAGATGTCATTGTCAGATGCTTGATGCCTATCAACACATTTCTATATTTATATATTTATTGATATGTGTTTTCCAACATGATGGCAGGATTATACAAATATTGTCTACCCTGTATATATGTAATATGATATATGAAAGGGGCTTCTGGAGGTCAGTCTGAGTCAATTGTTTGCGAGAGTGTGTTGAGACAGAAGAGATCAAGAAGCAACTCAAAGAGATAGACACAAATGTCATAGTTTTCCATCAAAAAACATGTAACATGTATATATATATATATATATTATGTATATATTATATATATAGATATTATATATATTATATATATATATTATATATTATATGTAGGGATGTTTTTAAAGTAAACAATACATTGTATATATTATCGGGTCTCCATGTGTGCTCACGTGCCAGGTCCTAAAACGAGGAACTACTTGAACGATGCTCACTGGTCCACATTTGCCCTGAGAAATGCACTGGTGGTTGGCCCCAGTTGAACCGGTTACCGATCAGTTTCCAGCCATCACATCCCAAAAAGAAGGATCACTCACCTGGAAATCTACAAACACTCCACGCAAAAACCTAGTCCTACCCAGTCAGTGCATAACCTTAGACCTTTCTTGAGGATAGGTTTCCGCTTTTTCACCGAGATGGGGTTCCCAGGTCAACCTTCATATTCCAGGCCTATGACGAAACCGGGACTTCGTCATAGCACCCGTCCACAACGGGAGCCGTGTGCCGAGCCGCCGAGCCGAGCCGAGCCGAGCCATTTCTCGGTGGAAGAAAGCACGTCCGTCCGAGGGAAAGCACCCCCGCTCCATGTGGCTGTTGGCTTCATTCATCCGCATATCGTTTGCTGGGAAGAGAGGCGAACGCCCCCGAACGAGGTTCACGCGAAGAACACAGGCAAGAGTTTGATCGCATTAATTGGGTCACGTGGAGATGTACTAGTCATGAGTCGGTGTTTTGGCTTCAGGTGATAGCCACAAGCGGCTGCAAGCGGATAGACGTGTCGAAACCTGCCTTCAGGATTATGTCCTGCAACCCAAACCAGCCAAGTTCACGTACAATTCTTTCTGGGCGAGAAAGGGGGTTCCAGGATGAATAGGTTCGACACCTGATTTCTTCGATCATTGGATCCTGCATCACTAGCAGAACGAGTGGTCACTTTCGCTTCGCACTTCGAAGGGATCCCAAGGAAGCGCCACATCGGTACAAATCTGAAGAGCAATCTGGATGTGTATTGAAACCATAGAACCTCCCACCAATGACTGTGGGTCTACAGATTTTATATACATTATTTTACATTATTTCACTATATTTTTCTTCTTCCAAACTCTACCCATCTTGAGGTCAGTGCCTTACCCATCCCAAGAAATATGAACCTCTGTGTCATCTGGTGTTGGGGCACTTTTGCGGCTGACCACTCGGGATGTTGCCTTCTTGCATGCACGACGATGACCCTCGGGTGTGTCTCAAACGGGACATCCCCAAACCATAGGAACATGTTATGTCGTTTTTGGTTGTTTATGTTTGTTCACGTGAGTGGTCATGGGTGAAGATATAGGAACCTATCGCACATAGACATCAACAGAACTCGGGTGTGGATCCCTAACAAGCAACCCCTTTTCACAGATGAAGAGCAACGCCTTTCGAACCTAACGTTTTCGGTGGCTGTTCTGGACGAGTGTTTGTGATGTTCGCGTGTTGCGAGAGCAGCTTGCTTGCCGCTTTCTTGCCGCTTTGGAAGCGAATAATCAAGGTCTTTTGCAGGGCATTTTCCCATTCTAAGTGATACAGTGAGTGGTAGTTTCTCACTTGCTCAAGACTATTTTTGCCTCTCTTGCCTTGCAGAGATGGTTTTTGCGATCTGCGCAGTGGAGCCTAATCACGCCGCGGAGCATGTCATGTCCCTCTGAATTTCACCCACAGGGTGGCCCCGGTGAGACATGTTGGCCACTGTCGTGTCACAGCATCAAGAAGAACCTATTGTAGACTCTTGACGAATAAGCTCTTTCATATGGGGGTGTTATTCATCAAGAGTCTACATTAAAGCTCTTCAAGTCTTCTGCGAGGTGGAACTGGAACGTGGCAGTCTTCAGCAATTGAGCCCCACACTTTTGCGGAGCCAAAACGAAGCGTTTGGGGGAGTGAAGCCGAACAAGCTGAAGTAGCTGAAGTTTCTCAAACACGCTTGGAACTTGCTAGGACCTCAAGAAAGGCTCAGGCCTCTGAACTGGTCGTTCATCGAACGTGAAGGAAACAGGGCCAGGGCCAAGTACCAACCAACCACCAGTTCATCCACACCAAGCGCATGAATCGGTGTGTTTCAACCATCTCAAAGCCGGCGGATCCTTAGCACTGATGGTTTCAGCCGGAAAACCCGTGCCAGAATCGGTCTTTGAAGGGAGAGTCCATGGGGTTTTCCCATCGGTTTTGGGGTACAATGAGTGGTTGGGAACTCATGTTTCCCGCGAAGCAATCCATGGGAACTCATGTTTCCCCCATGGAACCAGGGGACAAATGGTCGACTTGGAACTCCTCAAGCCCGATGGGGTTTTGGGGTCCCAACAGTGGCGCTGTTACGGCGGGCATGGTCTTTGACTGGCAGAGACCGTTGTCCTTTGGGTTGCGGTTTTGCGCTTTGCTGTTGTTTTTTTTGGACTTGATGTTTGAGAGAAACAAGAACGTTTAGCTTTCCAGGAGATGTTTTGTTGGTCGAAAAGGAACGCTTTCCTCACCGGACACTGGGGGCCGGCTCCTTGGCTCCGGGAAGAGGAAGAGGAATCCTATGACAGTAGCGTCCTTGCTCCTAGCAGCAAGGCCAGGCCTCGGCAGGTAGATTCGAACCCTGGGGCCATCCTGTTTTTCCGCTCTGTGGGAGCTGTGCGACAATGCGGGTTTTGTGTCAGAGCTTTGGCCTTTCCAGAACCCCTTGGCTCAATGTATTTCTGAAAGCGCTTATCTGGCTCCACTGGCTCATCCTGAGAAGCCACAAGGCAATCTTGAAAAGAACCATGCTTTTGCTAAAGGCATTTATATATGTTCAGATATCGCATCGTTAGCAGCTAGCTCTGTTTCTTGGAGGTTCGATTTCCGGTGAGTTTGTTGCCTCAGGATGTGCAGAGCCTTTTGCACCCAGCCATCTCAGGGTGTCTTAGCCATGTCGTGAAGTTGCCTGGACATTTGGATAAGCCCCTTGTGTCCTGCCCAATTGGTCGCTTGAAGTTTCTTGGACTAGGGGTTGCCAGCAAGGATGTGCTTTGAATCTGGGTGTGACCCACCGAAGCCGTGTCTCGCCTCAGAGTCAAGCTGGCCAAACAACTGCATGGCAATGAAGTCATGGATGCCTCAAAACCATTCAAAGGCTCAAAGAACCTTGTTGCAGTATAACTTCGAGGCTAAAGTGCCCCTTATATATCCTTATATAATATATCATAATAGGGTCTCGGTGGCATTCTTAATTAAATGATGGTCGCTTCAGTGAACCATGCGTCGTTCACAGAAGGGGTGTCACTCGACAAATCCCAATCCTAGTCAATCGACCACTGCAATAGGGATCCTTAGTCAACGCATCCCCCCCCAAGAAGCAAATCAATCAACTGTTCCCCGAATTACACCACTGATGTGTGTCTTACAAATAAGGTGAACGCAAACACAACGAGATCATATACACACACTATCATAGTGGGCGATGATGGTTGGAGGGGACATCACGCACTCAAGAGAGACACATTATATCATTACTGTATATCAATTTAAAACTACTGTATAACACTGTGGACTAACAGCGCGAGGCCCCAAGCTGTCATTTTAAGACTTTTATGCTTTGGGATGTTTGACGTGATGTACGGGGGTTCGGTTACCGGGTACGGGGGTCTTCACTTCCAAACAAACAACTCAGACAAACTCATTCTGTTCGAAACGTGCAACTCGCAGCTTGTTGGGGAGATTTGTGCCAGATTGGGCAGGAGACGGCAAGCGGGTACTGAATCTGCGGACAACCACGGACAAGCCGCTCGTTTTGGGTTTGGCTGGCTGCCTGAACACAACACTGCCCTCAAGACATTCTCAATCCGGAGCTAACATAAAACGCGGCCGTGACCAGGATTAGAACACTTTCCTTTCCCCAGCTGCTGTATTTCCAAGTGGAACTCTTGAGTTTTTGGGATCATGCGCATGTGGCCACACCAACCCGAGGTTGGGTGCTTCCTAGATGTCGACCCCGAAAAAGGACCACCTACGACCGACCAGATCCAACCTACCATTCCTGGCTGTAAAAGGACCAGACTCTGACCGGCCTGGGGGCGACTAGGTGACCGGACGTAACGGATGTGAGATCCTTTTATCCGAATCATGTGGGACTAGGTGACCGGGGTGAGGTGTTTCGGGCCGCGCCGGCGCCAGGTAGAAAGTGTAAAACAAAACTCATCTTTGGCGCATGGGCGCATGGATATGACCGGGCATGAATGGGAAATGCACAAAGCAGCTGCATTGGAGGATCAGCTTAGGTGGGCCTTAGTCAGCCTTAGTCCTTCTTTGTCCTTTTCAAATGCGGCTCTTTGATATTCTCGGGATCCGCAGATTCAATCAGCTGACCCAGTCTATTCTTGAACGCACGGAGTTGCACGGAGGCCTAGTTGAAGTCAACATATCAGAAATTGACACGGACTGCATAATACTGGAAAAGATCGGGTCACCCAGACCCCAGTGTAAGGGCTGACAGTCGTCAAACAATGCCCCGTACATGACGGATTTGGATGCGCATCCCATGCAGATGGACACTCGTCTTTTGCAGTTGTATACAAAATTCAAACCAAGATGTCTCTAGTATAGGATATAGCCATAGCCTTGGTTCCCAGTGTGCATTCGGATTTTTGTAGCAACCTTCAGAGATTCTCAGAATTAGTAAAGCACTCCAAGAAAGACCACCAACAGCCCTTGGGAGGTCCACACAAACACCGACACCACCACCCACACCCGTCTTCTGACTCGCTCAGACTGAGCGGCCGTGCTTTCAGTCTCTTCTCGAACATGGGGACAATCTGTCCGATGCATTTTGCTGAACCAAAAAGGGCCTCCATAGAGGCACAAGGGGGCGGAGTCAGATGACACGGAAATTGTTTTTTTTTTTTTTTCTGCAGAGATGGCTGAAGTTCTGAGAGAGATTGTAATGGTTCCCAAGTTGTTTTTTTAATTGGTGTCCCCCCAAAGCAGTTTGGATTGAAACGGGGTGTGCAGTGAATACGTAGATGGTCTTAAGGGGGATCCAGGTTTCAAGTTGTCTCTGTTCGACGTGTTTCCTTAAATTTGAGTTTGAAGGGTATGAGTCAAGATAGTCCCTATCTTAAATAGTCAAATCAACATGACATCCGTGTAAGATGGTGGTCTATGTTCAATGTCGGACCATGGTCAGCTGCGCTGTTTGTTCCGGTGGACATACGGTTGGCTCGTCTTCCTCGGGTCGCCCCATGGCAGACCAACCGGTGTGACCCCGGGGAGCCGCTGGAACGAGCCACAGAGGTCGCTGATTCCATTCTGTTCGGGTCCACGAGGCTTTCGTTCTGTCGTAGGTCTACTATCGTTGAGCGACTCTTGTTGCTTACGTTCCGTATCTATTGGCCTCCACCTATATAGTAGCTTCCAGCTACCACATAGTATTGTTTTTGTATATTATGTTACTATCCTAAGTGGATGGTTACGCTTGAAGCCGCTGCAACCTTTGGATCTGCCGGATCTTCAGCTCCCAGATGTAGATCAGGGGGTTATTCTTTGATGTCCCGAGAGCCTGCTATCCAATCACTGATGTACTCATGCCAATTGACTCGTGCAGGTTCACCTGTTCAGGGGCCCAATGACCTGGGCACAAAGGAATGCGGGTGAGCATTCCTTGGGACGGTGGCACCCAACCTGAACCATTTGTCCACCCCAAGAGATCCCAAGTCGATTGGCACAGATTGGTGTGTTTCTTAGTCGCGAGACCCTCAAGCAATGAGATTTCGTCTAGTTCCCAGGAGGTCTTTGGGAGGTCTCCCCATTTTAATGCACACCCAGATGCCTTTTAGCACTACGTTTCATCATGCTTCCATGCTGCTTGATCATCGTGGGCCTTTTGGAATGGACCTTGATTTGAAGTATGCGCTGCAGGCTCTCGGGCGTGGCCAGGCTGAGCCTTCTGATCTGCGTCCGAGAGCCTGCTTGAAGGTGGAATGAGTTCAGGATTCATTCATCCATGAGCTAAGGAGCCGGGGGAATCCACATGGTTTCATTCATCAGGGATCCCAGGAGCTACAGGCAGTTCCCGCAACCCCTTGCTGATCCGTCCAAGGTGTCGACATTTACCAATCAACGAAATATAGTAACAGTCCCCGAAGATGTTCGCGATCTTCAGAACCTCCCGTCAATATGTCCAGTGCCACTGCCTGGCAGATTTCTTTTTTCACCCTACCTCACTCTGAATCCAAGCGCTCGCATGATTCTGTGTTCGCGTGCAGTTCTTCTATTGTTGAGCAGTTCTACAGTAGTACAGGTTTGGACATTATCCAAGTCATAATTGTCAATGCAGTTTGTCATCTACAATCACCACGCGGGATTTGGTGGAACTTGGGCGGCCCCAGTGTCTATATTTGTCAGAACCAGCAATGAATTCGAATGTGCCTTCGCACCAAATGTGTTGCAATCCCTTGAGATTCCTGGACCTTCACACCTTGGAATCCGGGATCCTTCGGTGTCAGAGTTCGGCCTCACGCCCGAGGCCTGGTGTGTCCTTTCACTGCCGAGAACGAACGTTTGGCCACTTGCTCAGCACAGCCGGACCATCAGGAGCCTCATCGTGGTGGAATCGAAGACGGTGGTTAGATGTTGTTGGCCTCCTTTCCCGGCCCCCACAGCGGCTTCGTGTCAGAACAGGGGGGCATTTGGTCGTGCGTAGTTCTGTGCCATCAACAAACTTCCTGTTTTTTCACGATTGGCATCCAAGACCGTGTCTTTGCCCAAGCAAATGAGTTAACCTCAGCAAACCGAGCAGCACATTGACAAAACAAGTGAAACCAATGGATACTGATGAAACAAAGGGTATTGGGTCAACAGTGTATATATGTTTGGCGTGCTTGTCTTTTTGGTTTCTGGTCTATTTCTTCTGTTTGGCTCACAGTTTTGCATTCCCTACACAACTTGACTTGCCACTCCAATTTAGAGACTTTGAAGTTGACATGGAAGTAGAAGGCGACAACATGTCCTTGACGCGATCAGAGCAACGAATCACGAGCTCCAACCGCATGTTCATGTTGGTCCTTTGCCCACTGGATCCTTCATGCCAGCCACTCCTTGAAAGAGCTGCTTGTCTGTTAAGTATGATCCAACTGTTTGGGGAGTAATTAGGGTCTTCTTTGCCTGTCTTACTGTCTCTCCTTCTTCTCAGCTTCAGGCTTTCGACCGCTACGCCTGTCATCGATAATTTCATCGACTTGACGTGGGACGTAGAGACTTCTGCTACCTATCGACATCGACAAACTGAAGGCCACCATCAGAGACAACGAGCTGCCCAAGGTTTTGTACTTTGAAGGAACGCCCGACCGTCTCTTTCTGGTCTTATTTCTGTATCCTTTTCGCAACACGATGGCAAGCTTTGCATCACCAAGCAATACTACATCAAGACTGAGAAGGTGAGATGTGCCCATGTTTCCAAGCTTGCACGTCCATGGCCAGGTGAAGGAAATCGCATAGTGCTTGGCCATCAGTTCCGTCATTTCTCTGTTTGCGGAGAAGAACTGGGCGAACTGGTCTTCCGCAGCCACAAATAGATTAAAGCGGACTGCTATGGCTATATGATGAGACGTCCCCGGTAATTAAGACGACCGCGTTCGGAATCGTTTTTATCCACAGAGTTTGGCTCGAACGCACATGCCCTGTCGGGACTGCGGGCTCCTTTGCGGGGAGCACGAGCCATTGTGCACGTTCTGCCGGACTCGCAACCGCTTCTGGTTCGTGCTCGACGATTTGCCGGTTCAGCTACGTTCCTGGGCCGTGAACAGCCTTCGAATCTGGACAAGTATCCTTCAGGAAGAGGGCGACAAGCACCAAGAGCACGTTCGCTTGCAGGAAGAGGCCGGCAAGACCACTGCACCCAAGGCGAAGAGCCCGGCTTCAACAGTTTCTCCTGGTCCGGGGAGAGCAGAGTCGGCTGAGGGAGAAGAACGCCCCGACAAGACTTGGGTCAAGCCGAAGCGCGAAGAAGAGGAAGCAAGGAGCCCCGTCAAGAAGGAGTTCAGTCCGAAAGAGGCCGAGGTAGAAGGCAAAGAGACCAGCTCGTCGAAGGCACATCATCGAGAACCTGATCAACGGTCGAGGAAAAGGAGCAGGACCCGAAGCAGGGGTCACAGAGACCGGAAGAGGGCAAGCAAGACCCGTTCGAGGAGTCGGAGAAGGCGAAGGAGGAGTTCGAGAGGTGAGGCAGCGGGTGAGGCCACCCTACGTGAGCGGGAGCCAGCACCAGCAGAGAGGAAAGCCAAACCTTCAGTTCGACCACCACGTACGCCATCGATATCACCTCCGGGGAGGCACAATCCTCCTTCCAGGACCCCGCCTATCATCAGGCCAGCGGTCAAGAAGTGGGACGGAAGGCCACCTCCGTGGAAGTTGCAGCCAAAGTACTTTGGTGAAAACAAGGGCGCAAAGAAGAGAGAGAGGCACTGGTATCGGGCTCAGGGAGACGAGAGCTGAGGACCAGCATAGGCGATGCCACCCAGGCGTCGGCCGGCAGGTGCATTGGAAGAAGCGCCTCCTAGGCGGGGAGGGGCAGTGAGGAGGAGGCCAGCCGCAAGGGAGGCTGGTGAAGCAGAGGCTGAAGGAGAGTTGAGGGGTGAGGTACTACGCCTTGCCTCTACAGGAGTGAAGTTTGAGAGAGGAGAGAAGACGAAATGCGAGGAGGTTCCTTTGGAAGTATTTCGGCGGGGCTTGCCGATATGCCTCGAGGGCGTCTATTGGGGCGCCCAAGCGATGGTGGCAGGTCTGGTCGAGAGCCTTTACATCAGGACACCCAAGGATGTGGAGTTGCACGTGAAAGTTCAAGGCACTACAGAGGAGAACTTGCTCAGATGGGCCACCGGCCACCCCGGCCTGAAGCTCAGGGTTCATCTCTGCGGGGATTCATGCCCCGAGAAGCTCGAAGCGGAGGACTTCATCCATGGGATGACCGTTTCAAAGAGGACAGGCGAGGACGATCCATGGATGGCAAACTTGATCGAGGAGGTCGCAAGGCCGGAGGGCTCAGGAGCAGCCCCCCCTCCTGGTCGGGGAGAGGGAAGAAGGAAGGGGCAAAGGGAGCAGTGCAAAGGCAGCTGCAGAAGAGGAGAAGTCCGAGGCGAAGAAGAAGAAAAAGAAGAAAAGGAGGAGCGAAGAGCGAGGCAGGAGTCCCGAGAAGAGCAAGGAGAAGATCGACCTGAAGTCAGGGGCTCGCAAGGAGTTGAAGGAGGTGTTTGGAGGGACAGGCCTGGACCCCGACCCCAGGTTCAGGCGTCGCTATGCCGTGAAGGCCCAGAAGAAGACCAAGAAGAGAAAGAGGGACTCCTATTCAACGGGGAGTTCAAGCAGCGGCAAGACAACGACCTCCGAGTCCGTGGAAGTGTTCGAGGAGCAACAGAAAGTCCGCAGGCTCTCCAAGCGGGCACCGGGGGTCCTAGCGGCCCTAGCAATGAGGGAGATGCAGACCAGCTTGCTTACAGCGACAGGTGGCATATGGCAACAAGATCAAACAGCGATACAGCCCTTGGCGGTCCAGTATTTCCGCCAGTCGTTGGCTCCTCGTCTTCAAGGCGGACCTGGTCGCGAAGGATTGACCCTTTGCTGGGCCATCGATCTGGCCTTACAAGGAAGGATGGCAGAATGCGTCGACGCTCTGGTGCAACGGCTGAAGTCAGTCGAAATGGTGTCACAGGGCTCCGCTTGGCAAATAGCGCAGCGGCTCGAGGTTTTGCCTCCGGAAAGACCCCTTCTTTCCTCAAGGGGGGAAGCAAAAGAGGCAATCAGAGAACAAAAAGAGGAACAGAAAACTCGCAACGAAGCATCCAAGGGGAAGAGCAAGTCAGACACCTGGCATTGGCGAGATCCTGGCAGCGAAGGAAAAGGAAAAGAAGCGAAGGGCAAAGGAAAGAAAGGAAAGGACAAAGGAGATCGAGGAGATCAGAAGAAGTGACCGTCCAGGGCTCGCCAAAGCTGGATGCCGGAGGGAGTTCGCCTTCCAACTATGAGGCCCCCTTTGAAGAGCAGGGCACGTTTTTTCCATCAGCCTCGAGGCCGAGCCGTCACGTCGATGGCACAGCGCTTGGGGCATCAGCAGGCGCCGGGCCGGGTAATCTGGCTGACTCGCGCCGTTCAGCGGATGAGACCTCGTTGATGACCTTGTCTGCAGAAAAAGTTTGCATGCGGCCGCCGGTGGTAGGTGACAGTTTGATTCAGGTTGTTCCCTGGTTGGTGAACGAGTTGGTTCATCTTTGTCCAAAAGTAGGCTTGGACATGCAATGCAAGGCCCAGCCCAAGGGTGATGTGTTTCCATTGCCCACCAACACGTTGCACCTGGGGAACTGCACGAAAGCTGAGCCGGATGTCATTGGAGTGGTTAGGGGAATGTGCATGGCGTTGAACCTTTTTTTATGGGGTGGCGGCTGAGAACGACTTCCACCCTACTTCTTTTGAGGTTGAGGCAGTGAGGCATTTAGCTAGGGAGGCTCAAGTGGCAGTCAATTGGCCAGAGAGATTGGAGCAGACTTCGTGGCAGGACTTTTTTTCATTTGAAGACCATTGACTACTGTGGAGACGAGGTCCTTTGTGCACAGTCGACCAGTTGGGCCAATTTGGCGCCAGCTATGCCCTCAGAGATTGCCTCTGTAGACCTGGCTGAGGTGTGCGAGATGGGGTGCAAACACTATGTTGAGCACTTCACGGAGTATCTCCTACCCGGGGAGATGCAGAAGGCCATGAAAGGGCCTCGGGTACTGGTGCACGATGATCATTGGCAAGAAGTGTGCGAAGGCCTGACAAGGAATGGAGTGTGCACTATTCTCTCCAAGTCTCAGGTCCACCACATTGATGGCCAGCCCCTCCTGAACGGCCTTTTTGGCGTCAAGAAGGACGAAGTGGACGGAGCAACTCCAATCCATCGCCTGATCATGGACCTGAGGCCTTGCAACAACGTCTGCCGAGGACTTGAGGGAGACGTTGCAACGCTCCCTAGTTGGGCGACCATGGGACCACTGCAGCTGATGCCTACAGAGGACCTGGTGGTATCCTCTGAAGATGTGCGCTGCTTTTTTTATATATTCCGGGTGCCTAGTGAGTGGCACCCTTTCCTGGCCTTCAACAAACCACTACCTCGGAGTATGTGGCCAGGGGACGAGGGACCATACTACATTGCTTCGCAGGTGTTGCCTATGGGGTTCAAGAACTCCGTCAGTATAGCGCAACATGTTCATAGGAACATTGTGAGGATGGCTTCAACCAGGACCAGTGAGGGACTTCGACCTGAGCAGGAGGTCCGGAAGGATAGACCGTTCTCCTCTTCTTCAACACTTCATCGGATCTACCTAGACAACTTCGATCAATTGGAGAAGGTGCCCAAGGATTCTTGTGCGCTCCTGAGCGGGGAGTGTAGCCCAGGCATCGTAGCTCTCAGGGCTGAGTACGAATCATGGGGAGTGCCACGTCATCCCAAGAAAGCAGTCTCTCGATCTTTGGTGGCTGAAGTCCAGGGTGCGATCATCGACGGAAGAATGGGGATCGCCTATCCCAAGCCCTCCAAGGTCTACAAGTACACGGCCCTATCAATCCTGTTCCTTCAGGAGTCCATGAGCAGTCAGAAGCAAGCCCAGGTCATCGCAGGGGGTTTGGTTTACTTGAGCATGTTCAGGCGTCCTCTCCTGGGAAGCCTGAACCATATATGGAGGTTCATCGAGGAGTTCCGTGGCTACCCCCCCAGTGATTAAGCTCCCCATTCCGGATGGAGTCAAGGTTGAGGTGGCCAGGTTCCTGTGCCTAGTTCCTTTGGCGAAGTTGGACTTCCGGTTGAACATCTCTGCAGAGGTCACAGCCAGCGACGCTTCGACGACGGGGGGGGGGCTTGACAGTCAGCACGGGCTTGACTGGGTTCGGAGTAGCGGCATCGGAGACGAGCACGAGGGGCGACCTGGCAGAACCTCATGACCTTCATGGAGTACTGACCGTTGGCCTCTTTGATGGTATAGGAGCCCTTCGGGTAGCAGCAGATGCCTGTGGGCTAGCCGTGGTAGGGCACATCAGCGTCGAGGTGAACAAGGCAGCCAGCCGAGTGCTTGAGAGCAAGTTCCCGGCCACGGTGTTCGTTGCAGAAGGCGTGGAAGCGGTCACCGAGGAGGAGGTGCAACGTTGGGCCTGCCAGTTTTCTCAGGCGTCGCTGGTCCTCATTGGAGCTGGACCCCCATGTCAAGGAGTGAGTGGACTCAACGTGGACCGCCGGGGAGCGTTGCGAGACCATCGCAGCTCCTTATTTACCCATGTGGCACGCATCCGGGACATGGTCAAGCAGAAGTTCACGTGGGCTCAGGTGCGGTACCTTGCCGAGAATGTGGCCAGCATGGATTCCCATGATCGGGAGGTCATGACAAAGTCCTTTGGTGACCTCCCCATACAGATTGACGCCAGTGGTGTTTCCTTAGCACGCCGTCCAAGGCTGTATTGGTGCGACTGGGAGCTTAGGTCGGGCGAAGGTGTGTCAATGGGCCCCCTTGAGGGCGCAGGTGATTTGAGGTTCCGGAAGATTGAACTCCTGGCACAGGTGAGGGTCCAAGATTACTTGCAACCAGGCTGCAACAAGGCTTCAGATGAACCCTTCCCTACATTCACAACCTCAAGGCCAAGGAGCTATGCAGGCCGGAGACCAGCAGGCCTTGACAAGTTGAGCGCTCAGGAAAAGTCATGGTGGGAGGCTGACTCCTACCGCTTCCCGCCGTACCAATACCAGGAGAAGTTGATGGTCACTGACGCCGCGAAGCAACCGAGACTTCCCGACATTCAGGAGAGGGAGGTCATCATGGGGTTCCCAAAAGACTTTACAGTACAGTGCATGGCAAAGCAGTGGCAAGGTTCAATTGAACACTTGGATGAAAGAAAGACTTTGGTCGGCAATTCATGGAATGTGACCGTGGTCACGTGGTTGATGGCGCAACTTGGGGGCCAATTAGGTCTTTGTCCTTTTCTCTCACCTCAACAAGCAGTCGATCGAACAGCTCCTGGATCATCGAGCGAACTGGCAGGACTGCTTTACCGCCCTCCTATGCAGCCGGGGAGGAAGAAGAGCTCACCAGTCGGGGAGCAGAGGTTGGTGAAGAAGCTCCTCAACCTGGTCAGCCTCAAAGGAGAGGACATCATGTTGCAAGCGCCGTCGGAAGACACTCTACGCTACCACAGGCTGCGAGCTAGCCTTCCTGCAAAACTGTGGAAGTGGCGAACTGTGATGGGATGGCGCTGGTCTGGCTCGCCTGAGCACATCAATGTCCTCGAGCTCAGAGCAGTGCTTACAAGTATCCGATGGCGAATTCTCAAACGACGTGCTTGCAGGACGAAGATGGTGCATATGATCGACAGTCTCGTGTGCTTGCATTGTTTGGCTCGGGGCCGGAGCAGCAGCCGGAAGATGCGGAGGACCCTGAGCCGAATTGACGCTTTACTCCTAGCTTCGGGGAGTCATGGAGTATGGGCGTATGTCCATACTTCGCAAAACCCCGCTGACCGCCCATCGAGGCGGCCTGTAAGGAAGAAATGGTGAAGAAGTCCAGGTCACACCTGGAAGGTAGGAGTAAAGCAGATAGGCAAGCACAAAGACGACGATTGGGACCACTTCGAACTTTGACCGTTCAAAGCAAAACGAGAGCACGTTATGACAAAGCCATGGAGCGCTACCGCAACTTCTTACGAGAAGAAAGTCGTCCATATCCGCGAGACGCTGCAGGCCAAGACTATGTCCTTTCGCACTACATCGAACATCTTTGGGAGACAGGAGAGGGAAGAGCACTTGCCTGTGACTCCGTTGCAGCGGTACAAGACTTCCACCCGTTTCTTCGTGGACATTTGCCTAGTGCATGGCGCCTGCTGAAGACATGGTCCGCAAATGAACTACCCAACCGTGCACCCCCCGCTGCCTTTGGAGGCCCTCCATGTTCTAGCTGGATATGCCTTGTTTAGCGACCAACCACTGTTCGCCCTGTCCTTGCTTCTGGGGTTTCATGGGCTCCTACGCACCGGGGAGCTACTGGGGGTGCAAAAGGCGCATGTGGTGCAGTCAGGTCCTCGGAGTCCAGCCGTGATCTCACTCGGGTTCACAAAAGGAGGTAAAAGGGCAGGAGCCGCAGAGAGTGTCACGATTCGAGAAGAAGACACTTTGCGAAGACTTTGGCAATGGTTGAGTTCACCGCACACCCCAACAACCCTTTGTGGAACACCTCATTCTTGGAGAAAGACCTTCAATGAGTGCCTCTTAGCTTGCCAACTTGACAGTTATGACTTCAGGCCTTACAGCCTCAGGAGAGGCGGGGCCACGATGTATTTTGGCCGACACGGCTCGTTGGACCGCCTCCTGATTCAAGGGGGGGTGGGCCTCCAGCAAAACGGCCCGAATTTACATTAACGAAGGTCTAGCTGTGCTCGCTGAGCTTAAGCTTACTTTTAATGGCACTGCGCAAGCCTACAGAAGACAATTTCAGAAGTCTCTCCGTGTCCCGCTTCAAACTCTTGAGCTTCACCCCAAGGGTGGGCCAGGGGGACGTGGAAGGAAGCAGAGACCAAAGCGCAAAGCGCGCAAATAAGGGAGCTTCGAT
>CAXAMN010014446.1:1502665-1515160 GCA_963970005.1 Durusdinium trenchii
AGGTCTTGCATTGCGGTAAAAAAGGAAGAAGAACACAGGGAGTCTTTATATATATACTTGCCAAGATGGACATGCACACTTGCAAGCAATTGATTTCCTGGCTCTGCCTTTGTGCGCCGATTCTAACTGAGATCCATCCCAATCGGCGCCAGTTTTTGTATTTGCCAATGCAAAACGTCACAGCCATGCCATCGAGAAGTGTCGGACCAACTACTTGCATCCTATACCCGCAAGCCAGGCATTGCCAAGATCAAACCATGCGGCTGCTCCAACAAGGCTGCGAAGGCAACTGCCAAGAAGGTGAAGGCAATCATTAGGAAAACGTCCAACAGCCATGAGGTGAAGGCAGTGAAGGGCATGTTGCCTAGCTGTAGACTGATGGGTAGACTGATCTTGCTCATCTGCCAGAGGTTTCTGATTACATGTGCAAAAGGTTGAAGGTGTGCTTGAGCGTAGTGAGCCATCATGGCCTGATTGCTTAGCTGCCTGTGGCTTGTGTTTTGTGCGTTCAAACCGTACGTTTTAAACACTTAGGTTTCGTGCCGTGCGTTCTTGCGTTTGAATTTCAGATGCGGTTTTGACGTTCCGAGGTGAGGACGCGCCATAACGTACAACAAACAATAATGCCAATGCGTTCAGGGAGCAAACAAAAGGCATCAATTGAACAAATGACATATAAAAAACAGGAGCAAGAAGCACAACAACCAACCACCACAAACCGCACACCCCAACGCATGCTTAGAAGTGCCGGAAAAGCATGCGAATACCGAGCCCTTCCAGATGATGAGCGTAGATGTTTTTAAGCCAGTTGGAAAATGCATTTGGTGTAATGTTTTTTGTTGGGTACTTGGCAACTAGATGTGTAAACAGGAAACGTTACCCCACTGTAGGTGAAAGATTCATGACAAGGAACGACCGAATGTCATCACAGAAACCCTACAGCACTGCTGATTGCTTACCAGAACGAACACAAAAACACCAGGCCCTGCACTGTGTTTTGTCAGAAGTTGGATTTGTTTTCCAAGAAGTGTGTGTACGAGCCACACAAATGATGCATTTTCCCGGGGACTGTGTACAAGCCACACCTAGCTATATATGGATGAGGTCCGGTTTGTAGGCTAGGGTTGCACGTTTTGGATTACACGTGCGCAACCTTACGTTATACGTGCTGCGTCACGCAGGTTTGAATCCCTGCAGACACGTCTCGACATTATGTCCGACCAATTGTTGCACCTCATTTGAATGACACTTTCGACAGCGCGGCAAGCCTTGAGTAGCACCACAATCCCAACCTCTATTTTTGTTTTTGGGCTCAACTTTCTACAGCCGGAACCATGATCAGGGAAAGACTGCAACGGTAAGATCCTGCCCAAAAAATCAAGTCTGGCATCCATAGAGCACTTGTAAACCAATGTTGTGCGGCCAGCAGAGGGATTGAGCGTGGCAGCACATCGTTAGGCGTCCGATGTTGCCGGGCGAACAGGTTCACTAGATGATTAGATGTCACTCTCTTTGGCCGCTTCAGGGTGCTTCATTTTCATGTCACAGAGGTGACCGTCACTGCCGACCTCGTTTTATCGGTCGAGTCTGTCGTCGACCTCGTGGTCGAAAACACATCTCACGGTCGGATGGGGACGTGACCGGTGAGGTCTTTTGCGCAGATCTTCAAGGAGAAGAGGATTGAGGAGAGTTATGGTCCTGCCTGGGATGTAGGCCAGGGGGCCGAAAGGGGGGCGAGGCCGAGGGGGCGAGGGCCGAAGGGTGCAGAGGGGACGTGTGCCGTTCGTTGGGCCATTTAGAAAACAAAGGATGAGATTGATAGATATTGATCGTGTATGTGCGATTCTGGCGAAAATCTTTCTTGTTCGTTCTTGCCGCGGTGGAGAGTTGGACTTCGAATGTGAGTGAGGACTCAGAAGGTAATGCCTCCCTAATTTGTGGGCGGGTGTCCCTAGCAGGTGACGTCTCCAGAAGGAACTTGTTCTTCCAAGAGCGGCCAGTCTGCACCAAGGATCAAAAGGTTGACTTCCAAAGAGTCCTCATCTAGTGGGAAGTTTGAAGCTCCAAAGTTCCGGAGTCCTCTAGATGGGGCACTGGTGCTTCGCCCCTCGATATTTCGTGACCCCCCCAAAAGGGAACTGAACGCAGCTGTCCGTTCGCCCCTGTGTGGCGTTTAAACCAAGGCCCAGATGGACATTGGCTTCCACCACCCACCGAAGGAGGACCCCCGATGTTCGACTCGCCATTCGATCGAGTGACCGAACGGCTGCAAGCGTTGACGGAAGCGTGACGGTCACGATGACACACACACACACACTCATATACATCCTTGAGTGATCGAGGTTTATTGCTAGCACCGCAACCATGATGTGGAGCACCGCATGCAATACAAGCCCACCCTGAGAAAATCAAAGGCAAAGTTGACGGGACACACCTTTGAGCCAGTGGTTCTGTTTCTGTTTCGCAATGTGAAGATACTTTGCAAGTGCCGCACGGCAATGATTTTTGCTGTGGTCTGCCAATTGGACCCACATGTTCATTGAGCATCATTGATCTCCTGTTCTCAAGAAGTTTCACTACATCCACATCTTCAAATGGATCCACCCACATCGAAGATGTCTGCTCGAAGTGCTCCGAGAGACCGCCTTCATCTGCTTCGATCGCTGAAGTTCTGAGGACCGACGAAGAGACTCGCAGAAGTCCCTGTGAGCTATGAGGCGCCATGATTTTCCGCGCTGGCAGGGGGGTACAGAAGCCAGAGGTTCAACAACAGGGTGTCAGCGTCCACTGACGAAATTGGTCAGGTCATGTCTGACGCGGCTTTTTCTTGGGGCCTATAGAGAGGCACTTTTCTGGAAAGGAGCAGCTCCCCGTGATGCTCCACAGTTCTTTCACCTGCGTGCCTTCCGCACGTTCTTATATAGTTCAACGTTGTGTGTTAAAACAGCATAGGCATAGTGTTGGGAAATGTTGGGAGGCTGTTTTTCAGATCCTCCATCAAAGGGCCATTCAAGATAGGGCAGGGCAGATCCAAAACCAGTGCTGTTTGCATTGAGCTCGCAGGAGGTGCGCATTTTGGGTTTCCATTTTGCAGCCACTTGCAGCCACTTGCAAGTGGCTGCCAAGTGGCTGCAAGTGACTGCTACTTCTGTCCGGAGAATATCATGATTTCTCCGCACGCAGCTCTGGAGGAACCACGATTTCTGCAATGCTGTTCTGCGAAAAAAATCCGGTTTTCTCCAGAGCTGCGCGCGGAGAAATCATGAAATAATCTAAGACTTGTCCGAGAATAAATTCCAAACTTCTGCAGAGCTAGCGACGAAGAAACCTTGCAGTTTTTACTCAAAGTGCACGTGTTGAAGTTTACTTGCTTGAGTGACAAGTGGCTGCAAGTGGCTGCCAAGTGGCTGCCTGAGCAAGTGGCTGCAAATGACTGCAAAACCAAAATTCAAAAATGTACGTCATTTGCTTGCTCTCTGGCTGTTTGCCTTTCCTCAGCAAGGAAACGCAAGGAGTCAAACTTTAGTTGCTTAAACTTTCTTAAGCTTATTTATAATTGTATCTTTGCGACCTTCCTGACTGGGAAGCCCTCCCAGGAAGTGCTTTAATTAGTTGTTCTCCTTGTCGCTTAATCCAGCAAAATCAATGTCTACGGGGAAGTGGAGGCAGATTGACTCGAAAGAAGTTGAAGGTAGAGGAGGACCTGCAGTATCTCCGGTATCAGTAAAATTCACTGACCCGAAAAGGGATAGAAACACGAACCCAGTCTAACACACACAGTTAGACAATGGGTTTGCAGTTAACTCTGTTCCACGTCAAAATGAGTTGCAGAACGGAAAGGTGGCTGAGTCTGCTGAAACAGAATGTTTGAACAGTGGCGGTTTCACTTGACTGCGAAAGCGCTCAGCGGTGACGCGGCTGCAAATCAGCGGTGGGAAAAGAGGTTTAGGGGTCTAGCATGCAAGGACCATGGAAACAAACCGAGAAAATTGGACAGCGTGGTCAAAAGATCGGATTGCAGGTACACGAATGGACGTCTCCACTCGCTTCCCCTCCAGCGATTTAGCTTCGTTGGACAAGGTTCATCGCTGGAGGCCTTGCCCCCCCTGCGAATCCTGTGTAACAAACAAAACTCTCAGAAACAGAGGGGGGCACACACACCCGGCCGCCTTGCGGCGCTCGCGTGCAAGGCCGGAATAGGTACCCAAAAAGCCTTAGAAGCAAGAGAAAGCATACCAGAAAGAGCAGCGGTAAAAGGGCAAGAGAGAAAGATAGGAGTAGCAAAAAGTTAATACTTAGCCCTTGACTGGGGTAGGGAAACGAGCCTCAAGAACAACCTAAAAAGCTCGAAAGAAAGCCCAAGAAGCGATGAAAAGCGCAAGAAAGAAAGCGGGGGGCAGGGAGGGGATGTATGTACATGTGTGTGTCCGTGTGTGTGTGTATTAAATTGTATTAATACCTGGCACCCTAGAGTTACTGAATACTTAGCGGAAGCGAATTAGGTGCAATAGTTAGGGAGCGGGACTTTAGTCTTAAACCGCCCGGGTAGAGTAGATTAAAACAGGGACAACAGAGTCAAAATGAGTTGCAGAACGGAAAGGTGGCTGAGTCTGCTGAAACAGAATGTTTGAACAGTGGCGGTTTCACTTGACTGCGAAAGCGCTCAGCGGTGATGCGGCTGCAAATCAGCGGTGGGAAAAGAGGTTTAGGGGTCTAGCATGCAAGGACCATGAAAACAAACCGAGAAAATTGGACAGCGTGGTCAAGAGTTCGGATTGACACGAATGGACGTCTCCACTCCCTGAGCATCCGATATTGATTACAATCAAGATTTGAAAAGTGATATTGATTTCAATGTTTTTTCAATATAAAATATTGATTTCAGAGCCGGCCAAAATCAAGATTTTCTATTGATTTCAAAGGTCGTGTTTGAGCATCAAAAAGCAGGAGACAAAATCAAGATCAAAATCAATATCAAAATCAATATTTTCATAGCCACAACCTGCCCCAGATCCCTTTCCACCCAACCAGCAAACACATCTTTTTTTCACACTGCATTGCCATGGGTGAAACTGCTGCTTTGGGTGAGACTGCTGCTTTTTCAAGCTCTTCTTGCCTTTTCCAAGGGCATGCTTTTGCAAGCAAGTTCCCTTTGTCAAGGGCAAGCTTTTTCAAGCAATCCTTTCACAAGGGCCAGCTTTTGCAAGCTGGATTGCTGCTGGCAAGGGCAAGCTTTTACAAGCAAGCTTTTGCAAGCCAATGCACCTGGCAGTGGATGAAGCATGCATCCTTTCTCAAGGACATTCCTTTTCCAAGGTGCTGTGGCATAGCAATGCCCTTTTGCAAGGCTTCCCCAGGAGAACCTTTTGCAAGGGTTATCCTTTTCCAAGGGCTGGTACTTCAATTGCAACCCAAGACCTTTTGCAAGGTCAGACCAGGGCCCTTTTGCAAGGCAGCCCTTTTGCAAGGCCCCTTTCTCAAGGGTCACTGGAGGTTTCCAGCCTGAAGCCTGGTCTGGTGTACAGGAGGTGCAAAAGAATCCTGTACTTGGGTGCAAGCTTTTGGCTGAGTTTTGTTGCTCTGACACCCATTGACACACTATGTGTGAGAGTGGAAATGTGTCCAACAAAATCTTCAGCCTTGAAGCACCAGTGGAATCTGGGGTTGATATACCAAGCATCTTTTGCAAGATGTAAGAAGCTATGGTGCTTGTTGACAATGTGGAATGACTTCCTGTCATTGTCTTTAGACCATGCTTCCAGCCATTGGTATTCAGACATGCATTGCTGTGCTTTTTGCCATGCCTTCTTATATTCTGACTTGGTCAGAAAGAGGCCAGCTTCATCCCAGATCTGAACAACTTCACACATGCATTGCAAGCAAGTGATCATGTGGAAGTGCTCTTCCCTGGAGCCATCCAGAAGGTTTTTGCAAACCTTCAGTAGGGCTGGTGCCAGATGCTTTCCCTCAGCACCTTTGGTGCTAAGGAATGCCCAATCCTTCCAAGGACTCTGTGGGTTGGTAAACATCTTCAGGACCAGATTGGTGAGGCGACAAGAAGTCTTCTGCTCCTTGTATACCTCTTGGATTTCCTTGAAAATGATACCCAGCCTTTGACAAGGCTTGACCACCTGGGCCTCTGTATCATACCAGCAACAATAGTGCAGGATCGACCCAAGGAGATGTGCGTACACTCCCTTAGTAAAGAGTATATGCAGCCCATCTCCTCTGACCATCCTGGAACTCACCCCATCCACTTCAGTAAATAGTGGGTGGTGTGAGGTGGGCCAGGTCGAAGCCCATGCATGGTCCACCTCAGTGAAGATGTCCATGTCAAGTGTTTGGAAAGGCTTCTCACCTCCTGCTTGTGTGGCGTCACACTGCCAGCATGGGTTCCAATTCTTCCAGTGTGGCAGATACAATGAATTGCTAAAGAAGTCATGGTCTCCTTCAATAGCCCACACAATGGCTCTCAGGTTGCCTGCCAAGGGCCTGCCCCTTGCTTCAAAGAAGGGGCTGCCCTTTTCCAAGGGCTGACCCTCCCAATCCTCTTTGGGGTGCTGCCCTTTTGCAAGGGCTTTGAAGGACCATGCCAGCACCTTCCAGATTTGGGGCCAAGTCTCCTTGGTTGTGCAGGTCTTTGGATGAGCAGCCAGGAGCAAGTGTGAATCCAGTGAATTTTCCTGTGAAAGGAAGCCTCCAAAGGACCACACCATCAAGGAATCTCTAGATTCATATTCCACTCCATCCCCATGCAAGAACAAGGGGATAGTGCAGTGCTCCCACCCTTTGTCAAGGGTTGCAGGATGATCGACCAGCCTATCATCATGCCTGGCAAGTGCCTCCTCCCAAAAATCAGACAATTGGCTTACCTGGAAGATTTTTTTAAATGCTTCAGGGTAAGCCACAGCCAAGGTGCTGAAATGCAAGTGCGGCATGAAAACAGCAATCTCTTCTATGCAATCTTTGCTGGTCTTTGGGTCAAAGCTTTTGCAAGCATGGAGGAAAGGCTCTGCTACAGATACCTTCTGGCAGAAGGATCGAAGCAAAGCCCTGTGGCAATTGCCTGGCTGCTCACCATAATTGCCTGCACTGGCCAGAAGTGCTATCTCTGGGTGTGTGCACCCATCCAGATTGGCCAAGTGCGACAGCCTCTGCACTTCTGCTGCAGACACCTTACCATGGGCCCACAGAGATAGCAATTTTGTTGCAAAATTGCTTGGCTGTGCAGCTTCCACAGCCCTGGGCTCTTCCTGCCCTGCTTCCACAAGCTCCACATCTTTTTTCCACCCTCGCAATCCTTGGCTGAGGGCATTGCTGGCAATCCTTTTGCAAGGTCCTTTTTCAAGGTAATGAGCAATGTCCTTTTTCAAGGTAATGAGCAGTGTCCTTTTTCAAGGGATTTCCTTTTGCAAGGGATATGGATCCTTTTGCAAGGGGTATCCTTTTGCAAGGAAATGCCCTTGGGAAGGGCAAGCTACCTTCTACCTTTTTCTATATATACAGCCAACTCTTGCTTTGAATGGCTTGAAAACCTCAAACAGCTGCAGAGAAGGTGCACATGTATGTACATGCCTGGTTCCTGTGTGGCTTGCAACATGCTGCATCTGGACACACCACACATATGGATGCTTGTTTTTGACCACTTGACCACTTTGCAGTGCCAGTCATGACAGCCAAGCATTTTCTTGGACTGTGCTATCTAAAAAAACCTTTTGCAAGGTTACAAAACATCCTTTTGCAAGGTACTGTACAAACCTTTTGCAAGGGGAAACCTTTTACAAGGCAAGGTCCTTTTGCAAGGGGTCATCCTTTTGCAAGGGTTACCTTTTGCAAGGCTATTCATGAAGAAAGCTTGGGGGAAGGTGTGCTCAACCCTTTTACAAGGGCTGCCTTCTGGGAAGATACCCTTTTACAAGGGTGGCAAGGGCAGGAGGAATCCTTTTGCAAGGTGTTTGGAGGCTTTTGCAAGGATGCCCTTTTGCAAGGGTTCCTCACCCTTTCTCAAGGACCTTTTTCAAGGGGTCACTTGGCAGTGGATGCCTTGCTGAAGGCCTTGTTTGCCAACTGCTTCAGCTCCTTTGCCTCTTCCTTAGCATCCTTACAGAGGGAAGCACACTTCACCAGAGCAGGCTTGAGGACTTCCAGAGAAGGCTTCTTTGCAAGCACATTTTTCAAGTGCAATTGAGCCTTTTTCAAGGCTTGCAGCTTCTTCTCAGTGTCCTCCCTGGCCGATTTGGACAGTCTGGATTTGGCCTTTTCCAAGACTTCCTCCAAATCATCCAGCTGGCTGGAGCAAGCATCTCTTGCCCTCTTGGCCCTTTTCATAACCTTTTCCAAGGTCTCCTCTGGTGGTTGCTCCTCTTCCTCCTCTTCCTCTTCCTGCAGGTCATCCTCCTCTTGGTCCTTGTCCTGATGGCCAGCACTGGAACCTTGCCTTTCCCTTTGCCTTTTCCCTTGCCTTTGTCTTTCCCTTTTCCAAGGGCTTTCCCTTTTCCAAGGGGATGGGCTTCCAGCTCAATGGCAAGCACACCACTGTGGCCATCAGCACCCCACAGGCTGGCAAAGGCTTCTTCCTCCTGCTCATCAGGGTCATACTCCACACCCTTTGAAGTGCTTCTGCCCTTCTTGACTTTGCTTTCTTTCATGAATGAGGCAGTGTCCTGGTACTCATACACACCAGGGGTGTGTGGACATACCCTCCAGATGATGCGACCACTGGCCAGGTGGGCATCAAACTCTTCTACCTCCATGAGCTGCAAGAATTCTTTCTTGCTAGCCCACTTCTCCTGCTTACTCCAGGTTTGGTCAGTGTCCACTGCCTCCTTGCAGTGGAGAAACCTGGAGCCCCTGTCGCTCTTTTTCAAGAGCCACAGGGCAGCAGCATGGCCTTTCTCAAGCTTGCCCCTCTTTTCATGCACCTTCTTCTCATCAGGGTTCTTTTTCAAGAACCCTTGGTGCTTTTGCCAGAGAGATTGCTGCTCAGCTGGTGTCATAGCCTTTTTCAAGGCCTCAGCTGCCTCTTCTTCATCACTGTGATCCTCATTGATGGCAGCAATCTTCTCTGAGAGGGACATCTTCTGAAGCCTGCTCAGGTTCCTCTTGCACAGCTTGCCCTTTTTCAAGGGTTTTGCTTTGAGGTTCCCCTTCTGAACAGGCTTGCTGCCTGAGCTGGGGTTTGCCTTTCCCAAGGCTTCCCCCTTTGCCTTTGTCAAGGCTGCCTTTCTCAAGGCTGTGCCCTTTACCAAGGGCTGTCCCTTTGGCAAGGGTTTTGCCTTTTTCAAGGCTGCCTTTGCCAAGGCTTTGGGTTTTGCTTTGGGTGTGGCTCCACCCTTCTTCATGGCATTCTTCAAAATGCCCTTGGGCTTCCCAGCCATGCCTTTCCTTTTTCTTGTTTTGTCTCTATGTGTTTCTTTTGGTGTTTCCCTGTAAGCCAAACAGCTATAGTGTACATCATGCATGTATAATATATGGTTCAAATATTACAACAAAAACTGGTTAGAACTGTGAAAACAACAAAAACCGACAATCCACACAAGAAAGCAAATGGTTGGACACCATAATTCACCAAAATATTTATTAAACAAAGATATATTTAGACCTAGCAAAACTTGAAAACCCGATTAAGTGTGTTCTTTCAATACATAGTTTCAATGCAAAAATACAAAAAACACATTTTAAAACAAAACACACAAAAACAACAAAAACTCACAAAAATACAAAATAGTTGTTTTTTAATTGTAAATGCAAATAGAAAACTAAAAAAATAGAAAAACTTACAAAAACTATAAATTTAGTTTTTATGTTTAACTAAAATTTGAACTAAAAATAAAAAAATAAACAAAAACTCAAAAATACAGTAAAACACTATAGCAAAACCAAAGCACAAAATCCAGACACAAAAATATAATTTTTTGAAAAAAAAACTAAAAAATCAAAAAAAAATGAAAAATGAAAATATGATGAAATATGATGAAATATGAAATATAGTGTTTTACTGTATTTTGAGTTTTTGTTTATTTTTCTATTTTGAGTTCAAATTTTAGTTAAACATAAAAACTAAATTTATAGTTTTTGTAAGTTTTTCTATTTTTTTAGTTTTCTATTTGTATTTACAATTAAAAAACAACTATTTTGTATTTTTGTCAGTTTTTTGTTGTTTTTGTGTGTTTTGTTTTAAAATGTGAATTTTTGTATTTTTGCATTTAATTGATGGATTATTTGTATGGAGTTTTGGATGTGTTTGTATAATGTTGTTTTTGTTTTTTTTATATAGTTTAACATAGTTTTTTACTCTATTTTTAGATTTTGTCATGATTTCTGTATTGAAAACAAAAAGTACTATTTTTTGGTTTTTGTTTGAAGTTTCCATTGATATTTTCCATTAAACAAAGAACTTTTTGGTATGGTTAATGATTTTGTGTTGTTTTTATGTTTTAATTGTAATGCAAGTATATTTGACTTCACATATAGAATTATTGCTTTCAAAACCTATTGAATAACAAACCCTTTTTGTTGTTTTAATTGAAGATTAACTCTGACTATTAAACTTACACTATTTACACTTAAATACATATAATCTATAAACACACTATATTACATATATATTTAATAACCTTAAAATTATAATATATAAAATGATATTGATATTTTATGTATTTCATATTAGTTTTTCAAATTCATGTTTGGCTGCCATTTTGGCTAGCCTGCTGGAGTGAAACACACGCATGGCCTCTCACTCAGCTCTTTTTCAAGAGCTTGCTCTTTCCCAAGAGCTTGCTCTTTCCAAGAGCATGCTCTTTTTCAAGAGCTTGCTCTTTTTCAAGAGCGTTTGGCTTGGCTCTTTTTCAAGGGCCTGCAGGAGTTCTAGCTCTTTTGCAAGAGCCTGGGCCTGCCCTTTTCCAAGAGCTTGCTGGGTGCTGGTCCTTTTTCAAGGACTTGGGTGCTGATCCTTTTTCAAGGATCACTTGCAGGAGCAACCCTTTTTCAAGGGTACTGGTGCATCAGGAGGTTCCACCTTACCCTTTTGCAAGGGCTGGCAGTGTGGATGCTTTCTCAAGCATCAGCAGGCCACTTCTGAGGTTTAAATTCCTCCATGAAGCTCAGCACTGCCTCAGCAAAGGTTCGGAACCTCCTGTGCTCTGGCATCCACTCATGTGGTTGTTTGTGTGTGGTGATGCCAAAGCACTTGATGCCCCAGTCATTGCACTCCCACAAGATGTCATCTCCATCATCAAAGATGGCACTGCACCCAAACCCAGTGGCAAGGTCAGCCTTGCCCCTGGGCCCAGTTCTGGCAGTGGTGGTGCCCACCCACATCAACTCCTGCGCCACCATGGGGCCAAGGAGGCTCTCCATCTCATGTTGTACCTTCTGTCTTTGTGTTCTCCCACACCAAGAACAGAGGTACACACCAATTCCTTTTTCAAGGAGTTGATGGAGAGCCTCCAAGTCCTGGGCCCTGATGGTGTCATCAGGGCCAGCCTTCAGAGTGTTGTGCCAGTCCACCATCACCTTCCACCTTTTGCAAGGTGGAGGTGATGGTGCTGCCTTGACTGGCACAGCCCCTTTTCCAAGGGTTGACTCTTCTTGCCCTTTGCCAAGGGCTGTTGATGCATCACCATCACCTTTTTCAATGGATTGTGCCTGACCTGTCCCTTTTGCAAGGGATTGCTCCTCCTCACCACCCTCTTTTGCAAGAGCTGGTGCCTCCTGCCCTTTTGCAAGGGGCTCAGAGGGCCTGGAAGGAGCAGAGGTGGCCCCTTCCTCTTCCCAGCCTTGGTCAACATGTGAGAATGGGAAGGGGTAAGGGGTCTTCTTCTTCCTCCCCTTCTCCTTTTCCAAGGACACCTTCTTTGCCTCCTTTTCCAAGGAAGCCTTGCCTGATTCCTTTTCCAAGGAAGCCTTGCCTGATTCCTTTTCCAAGGAATCACCTTTTGCAAGGTTGGGTGGGTCCTTTTCCAAGGGCTCATCCTCCTGCTTGTGCTTCTTGTTTTTCCTTTTCCCTTTTTCAAGGGTTGCCTCCTGCTCATCATCCCAATGGTCTGCTGAGCTGCTGGCTGCTGACCCTTTTGCAAGGGTTTTCCTGAGGCCAAACTTACCCATCCTCATCTGAGTCAGGGCAGTCCTTCTGAGGTTGGCCAGGAGCTCCTCAGTGGCCTCATCATCTTCTGGCCCCTGACCAAAGGCTTTGCCTCCCTCTTTTGCAAGAGGTTTGGTCTCCTTGGGCTCACCTTTTTCAAGGCCTTTCCTCCTCTTGGCTTTTCCAAGCCCTTTGGGGTCACCCCCACTCTGCTTTTGACCTTTCGCAAGGTTCTTACCTTTTGCAAGGTTCTCACCTTTTCCAAGGTTCTTACCTTTTGCAAGGTTCTTCCCTTTTGCAAGGTCTCCAGGGCCATCGCCTTCCTGCTTGCCACCTTTGGCTTTGGCTTTTGCAAGCCCTGTGGCTTTGGCTTTTGCAAGCCCTTTGGCCTTGGCTTTTGCAAGCCCTTTGGC
>CAXAMN010014446.1:1515170-1624076 GCA_963970005.1 Durusdinium trenchii
TTGGCTTTTGCAAGCCCTTTGGCCTTGGCTTTTGCAAGCCCTTTGGCTTTGGCTTTTGCAAGCCCTTTGGCTTTGGCTTTTGCAAGCCCTTTTGGAGCAGGAAGGGCAGGAGCATGATGGAGTCTGCCAAACTGTGCAGCCCTCCTTGCCTGCCTGGCCCTGGATGTGGACCCCTGCCCCCAAACCCTCCCATGGGCATTCCTCTTGGGGGCAGGGGCCACATCTGTTTCATTGGTAGAGGTAGAGGAGGAGGAGGAGGGTGGTCCTGAAGACACCTCCTCCCCCTCCTCCTCCTCCTCATCCCATTCTTCCTCCTCCCACTCCTCCTCCTCCCAGTCCTCCTCCTCCCATTCTTCCTCCTCCACATCCCACATCTCCCAATCCTCCACCACATCTCCTTCTTCATCCACCTCCATGTTGCAGGGTGGCTCCCTGACAGATGGCTCAGCTGAGCCGCTTGTAGCCCAAATGGCTGCAGGTGCATCAAGGCATGAACACCAAACCCACACCACAAAACCAAAACCCAACACATGAACCAAGAAGAAAAACAACAACACCTCCCTAGAAAAAACAACTAGAAGAAACCAACACCAGAAAGCAGCTAGAAGCAGCAGCAGCAGCAGCAGCTGTCTCCAAGATGCTAGCACTATATCCAGCTATACATGTACATATGTACAAACCTTTTTCAAGGCCTAGCTTTAACAAAACCCTTTCTCAAGGTCTTGGTGCAGAACCCTTTTCCAAGGGTATCCTTTTAGGTCACACCCTTTGCCAAGGGCTGCTTCCAGCCTTTTGCAAGGAACACCTTTTGCAAGGGTTGATTTATGCCCTTTACCAAGGACTGCTTCGATCCTTTTGCAAGGAACACCTTTTGCAAGGATTGATTTGTGCCCTTTCTCAAGGGCTGCTTCCATCCTTTTGCAAGGAACACCTTTTGCAAGGATTGATTCATGCCCTTTATCAAGGGCTGCTTCCTTTTGCAAGGGTTCATGCCCTTTGGCAAGGGCTGCACCCTTTTGCAAGGGTGAGCAAGCTCTTCACCCTTTGGCAAGGGTGTTTGGCAACAGCATCTCAAGGGTAGGCTGCCACTAGCTCCTCTCTCATCTTCAAGGCCTCTGCTTTGCTGAGGCTGTCCCAAGGCTTTCATGATTTTGTTGCAAATCAAGTCATGCTGAGAGCTCCAAGTGGCTGGAACCTCCACAATAAGCTTCCTTGGGTGGCCACTCCCTGGTGCCAAGACACCTGTGATATATGTTCTCTTGGGCTTCTTGGCATTTGTCTTTCTCAAGGCATACCAGGGGCCCTCACTCCCTTTCTCAAGGGGCCTCTTTTGCCCTTTTGCAAGGGCCTTTGCAGAAGCTTTCCCTTTTCCAAGGGCCTTTGTAGAGGCTTTGCCATCCCTTTTCCCTTTTGCAAGGGCCTTTGCAGAGGCCTTCTTGCCCTTGCCTTTTCCTTTTGCAAGGGCCTTGGCAGCAGCTTTGTCACCCTTCCCTTTTCCAAGGGCCTTTGCAGAGGCATTGTTGCTCTTGCCTTTCCCTTTTGCAAGGGTTTTGGCAGGGACCTTCCCTTTTGCAAGGGCTGCTGCTGGCTCAGTGGTACCATATCCCAATGCCTTTTGCAAGGCCTGAGAGCTATGTCCATGGACCATGGTGCCTTCCCTTCTGTTGATGAAGGGTTTTGGTCTGGAGGACGAGCTGCCTGCCTTGTCTGGTGTGCAAAAGATCAGAGGCACACCATGAGAATCCACAGAGATCTCATCAGCAGCTTTTCCCTTTTGCAAGGGCAGCTTTGCAGCAATTTCCTTTTTCAAGGAAGCTTCCTCACCCTTTTCCAAGGGCTCCTCCTCCTCTGGCAAGGTCACCATGCCAATGGCTTCCTGTAGGCAAGTGTAGGATGAGCCACTGAGCTTTGCAGCACAAATTCTCATTTGGTCATTGTCCCTCTTCAACCGCCTCACATGAGCAAACAGGGTGGTCAGCCTCGCAGCCTTCAGGCTGCTCCATGTGCTGCCATTGAACTTGCTCTTGTTCACCTCTGGCATAGAGGTGAGCAAGCTCAAAAGAGCTTGCCTCAGAGGAGCTGATGGAACCTCTGCTCTGGGGCACACACCCAACAACCCTTTCACAAGGGGTAGGCACCTGACCAATCCAGCAGGGTCCACAGCACCTTGCTTGTTCCTGCTCTCATAGGATCCCAGATCAGCCAGCAAGTCCCCATGGTTGCCCATCACTTGCAGCAGCAAGGATGGGTCTATGTAAGCCTTGGCTTTGTGCCTGGCCCCACCTCTGGACATTCTTGGTTCCCTATACTTGTTCACACTCTCACAGCCAAAACTGCAAACTGAAAAGGGGTGTCCAAAATCAATATCCAAATCAAGATCAAAATCAATATCAAAATCAATATGTTCATCATATTTTGGAAGGAAAAGGGCACATCAAAATCAACAGAAAAACCTAAACCAAATCAATAGAAAATATTGATTTTGATATTGATATTCAAGGCAAATCAATATCAATATTTTTTCATAGGAAACTATTGATTGGAATCAACATCGGATGCTCAGGGCTCGCTTCCCCTCCAGCGATTTAGCTTCGTTGGACAAGGTTCATCGCTGGAGGCCTTGCCCCCCGGCGAATCCTGTGTAACAAGTAAAACTCTTTGAAACAGAGGGGGGCACACTTTGAACTTGGTTTTCAGTTAGACTCAGTTGCCACGTTGGGAAGGATGGCGGTGGAACAGCATGGCGAAAAGTCCGAGAAAATTGTAGGTGTTTGAACAATGGTTGTTTCCCTTGACTGGGGTGACGAAGCGGCTCAAGCTGCAGCGCTGCTGGGGAGGAAATGGTTTAGGGGGAAGGTATCATGAAGAACCATGGAAACAAAAAAGCGAGAGTGGACAGCTTGTCAACAGTTGAAGAGGAAAGCAGGTACGTGAACCTGGCGTCCCAGGTTCATATCCTCTCCAATCATCAGTAGCTTCGTTGGCCACAGACTGATGAAAGGAGCTGTGGCCCCCTGCTTCTGTGTAAACGAGTGGAACATGCCTCTGTTGCAGTGGAAAGGTGAAAACGTGGAAAACCCTTAGAACCAGGGTGTGACACACACAACAAGCCGTGATCGGCGCACAGACAAAGCGGTGGAGAAACGGATCTTTTTCTCAAAAACCGCCACGCGTGCAGGTCATGCCCCTTTTGGGCATATAGTTGGACCAGGGCTTCAGCCGCAGCGGTGGCGTTTGAGTGCATGTGCAGTGAAGTAAAGTAAGGTGAAGTCGTGGCATGCAATACAATTCCTGGGATCTGCGGTGCGGAGCATGCGGAAGCTGATCAAACGGCTGCGGGTGAAAAATTAAAAGTTGAGGGATGTGACAATGCGGACCTTGCAACACGGAGAACTTGCAACATGGAGAGAATACAGAATTGTTGGTGGGAAATCCATCGTTTATAGCCCGGCGGCTCGAAAATCAGTTAATTCAGGGATAAAGTTGAACAAGTGGAAAAGCAGTTATGAAAAAAGAGGGTCGATGGTTTCCGGTATGATTTCAGCGCCTCCTTTCGGAGGGTCACACCCAGTACCCAAGTGAGAAGACTGAGCGGTCCACACTTCGAACTTGGTTTTCAGTTAGACTCAATTGCCACGTTGGGAAGGATGGCGGTGGAACAGCATGGCGAAAAGTCCGAGAAAATTGTAGGTGTTTGAACAATGGTTGTTTCCCTTGACTGCGGTGACGAAGCGGCTCAAGCTGCAGCGCTGCTGGGGAGGAAATGGTTTAGGGGGAAGGTATCATGAAGAACCATGGAAACAAAAAAGCGAGAGTGGACAGCTTGTCAACAGTTGAAAAGGAAAGCAGGTACGTGAACCTGGCGTCCCAGGTTCATATCCTCTCCAATCATCAGTAGCTTCGTTGGCCACAGACTGATGAAAGGAGCTGTGGCCCCCTGCTTCTGTGTAAACGAGTGGAACATGCCTCTGTTGCAGTGGAAAGGTGAAAACGTGGAAAGCCCTTAGAACCAGGGTGTGACACACACACACACACCCGCTTCTGTTCATGTGAGGACCACTACATCATCTTTCATGTGGGTTGGCCAATTCCGGCTGCGTTGTGGTTCGTTGTGCGTGGCCTGAAGGGTTTGCCATCTGACTCTTTAGTCCAGGCCTTCTATGACAGTGCCGAGGATGCCATGCGAGCCTCAGCTGACAAGCCACTACTCAGACACTCCATGGGACTGGCATATTTGCCTACATTGGGGTGTTTCAGTGGTCAATGTCGGCACGTATTCCATACATGAGTAACCATTTTTATAACCATTTTTATTTAGGTTTTACTACAAAGTAACTAGTCTACGGCATGCTCTATTTGCTTGTCTATCTTCAGCCGCACACATGGAGTGTCTGGATGATGAACTACTGGAACCACTGGGAAACCGGCTGCTCCAGCGGTGGGTTTGGTCGGCGAGTGGGCCACCATGGGGCACCATGGGGCACCAGAGGCACCGGTTTTATCGGTTTCCCCCAACCATGGGAATTGCTGGCAGTTCAAGTCTTTTTTTGGAGTGAACCGGTGGAAACATGTGGAACATTGTGGAACACTCTGGAAACGGTTTCGGACAACTCATGTTCAATTATTGATGTACTAGGTGGTGGCCGACGTGTTGGTTCTCTTTCCAGAGCGCTTTGGATGCATGCTTTGGGTAGATATATCTGAGGTTTCACACCAAAAGATGAGACACCAGACAGACTCAGAAGGGGTCGAGTTCCAAGGGCTCCTGACAAGGGCTCGATTAGACGGGACAGCTCCAAAAAACCCTCGTCCAAAGCAGGAGCATAGGTTTTTCATCTTACAGCAATGTTCAGGGTTTTTCTTGATCATTTTACCACCTTGGACGCTCAAGGCGCAGAAGACGAGCTGGACGGCATGAGCTTGCGCGGCTCGATGGTGCAGGCGCCCACCCGAAGGGTCGTTTCTGACACGTTGATCCTGGGATTGCTTCGTTGTGGGACCATTGTAGACACTTGGCCAACATGGCCTTTTTCGCATGTGTGGTGACGACAGAACTCTGTGATGAAAGGCCCGATCTCAGTGTCAACACATTTTTTTGGTGTGACTGGGCCAAAAAGATTCATTATGGATGCACGATCTGGGATGCTAGTGTTTTTGATATTTTTCTGTGCAAGTAATGTCCGCCTCTGACCAATAAAAAGGGGGTCCCCTCGAAGTGACCTCAAAATAGTCTTAAAACTGTTTTGGTGTCGGTAGTATTGGCCTTACTTCTTTTAGCTGAATTATGCTGAATTGAAATTGGATGAGCTGGCATTCAATGGTAGATCCAGGTCCAGTGGTAAAATCATTTTGCTTGATTTAGGGCATGGTTTCTTAATTTGTGTTTGGATTTACTTAGCTTTGTTCAGAGTGTGTTGATTAATCGTAGGTGGATATCATTTTATCTGGCTGCTTCTTGCCCGGCATGGTTCTTTTGTGAAAGTCATTTTCCCAGTTTGGTGCCCTCAGCTCTGAACATGTGCTGGCAATCCGTGCTATTTCTTGTTGGTGCGTCGAGGTTTCTTGTCGTGTTCAGACAAGCCCATGGAATCCCGGTCAGATAGCATAGATTCTCAACAGTAAAAATAATGACCACCCCGACACAAGAGTCTGCCGATTTTCCCAGTGGCCACGCAACAAAGGTCACCTGGCCTTCAGAGAAGTTCGCGCGGAAAGACGCTGGCATGGTCGGGTGCTGAATGGCGATTCTGCGCTGGGTGATTTCGTTCTCCCAATGTTTTAATCCCCTTCTGGCGTTTATTTATTTTTCCTGGTTCCTCAAGCAAATCCAAGGATTTGTTTCGAGCAGATCCACAACATGTGTAACATATTCTGACAAGTTTTGTGTCGTAGTCAGTGGTTTCGGACAGGCGAGTAGCAAACCATGCAAAATTGGAAGCAGGTCGGAGGCTGCAAAAGTAGCCGTGGGATACATAATATACGGTACAGTATATATATATATGCATTGCACCGGACCTGCTCTCCAAGCAGCCTGAATACATCAAGCTGATGCTTGACCTCCCAAGGAGCAGGATCATTGATTAACTACAACTGATCACAGCTCCAAGTGTGATGTTATGCCAATGCAGTATAGTAGTTAAGTTTGTCTTGAAAACATCACAAGAGCCGGGGTACTGCAGAAGAGGCGTACATTAGTTTGTGTATGTGTGTCCCATTACCAGTTCCAGTTGGTCACAGATCATCACTATGTTTGAAACATGCCCCTACTAACCATCATCGTCCACTGGTACTGGTGTTCGGATATATGCTAAACTAGCCAAGTGTACATTTGATATCATTTCATGTAACCATTCGCAAAGGTATCGAGCAGTGCATGCCAGTGGCGGCCTTGAATCCTCGTGAGGTTAACGTGCAAGGTGTGCCAAGCGCAGTGCCCGAAGAAGAGGCGCCATGTGCTGGAAACAACCCGATGCGAAAGGACGTCCGCGGATGGGAGGAGTGGCTTTGAGGAAGCCAAAGGTCCTGAAAGCACTCATGTGTCAACAGTAACAATTGTGAGCTGATTTGGACGAAGCAATAGATTCCACAGAATTGACTCCCACGCTGCCAAAGACTGCTTCTCATTGAATCTGACACCAACAACAACCGGCAAGCTTGGGGATAAATTGAGAACAAGACATCCAGAGGGTCTCAAAACAAGTCGGCTGCAGCGTACAACTGATGATCTTTGCACGTCCAGGTCCGGGAATTCCTGGAGCAAGTGGGGAAGATCCAAGACCTCAGGACTGCAGGGGCGGCCAACAGAAAGACCAAGAGAACATCCGAAGAATCCTTTTCTTCAGATGTTTGTGGGTCCAAACGAGTCTGGGCAACACAGCCCAAAGGGTGGAAGGTTCTTGATGTTGGTGGTGACAAAGAATGTGTGCTGTTGTGGTTTATGGATGTTGGTGTTGCAGTTCTGTGCTGATTTCATATCAACACAACCCCATATCTCCAGTCCAATGTTCTTCACTTGCACTCCCTGGAAGTTCTCATGGAAGTGATCCGCTTACAAACAGCTGGTGCCATCCACGATGGCCCATGGATTCTTCCATGGATGAGCTGTTTTCTCGCCAGAAGCCCAAAACCCCTTCCGGGCCATAGCCACCCATCCCAAAGCCAACAACAATCAACACACCAAACACGTGAAACAAACCACGCCCGTGTTCTCCAGACTGGACAGGGTCGTCCCCGACAGGAGATACAAGGACATCCGCTTCGGCGAGGTGCCAGCCGAGCCGCCGACGCCGTTTTTGGGTTCGGCGGTGGAGGGACGGTATACGACGTGAGGGGAAACGCACTGACAGATTTGTTGGTGAACATCATGTTGAATACGTGACCTAAAGGCTTGAACTGGTTAATTTTGAGATCCTGGGATGCACTTAGCTTCATGAGGGCCTTCGAGCCTTGAGATCGCAGTAAATGATTTGCTTCAATCTGTCTTGCTTGAGGGAGACGTTGTTGTTTGCCAGCAAAACTGACCAGCATGGTACGGATGAAGATCTCAAGAAGCCACTAACTCTTGAACATGAGAGCGGAAAAAGTGTCGGAAGTTGTGAATTGGAGCTTGTGCACTGCATTTTCTGCAGGCAGCTGGTTGTGGGAAGTAAGCACCTCAGAAACATTGCATCCCCAGCCTTATGTGGGCTTCTCTGACACTGGGACCATGGTGATGTTTGCCTGCTAGTTGGGAAAAGAGCCAGACACCGTCAATTTTACAAATGGGCATAATGCCCCCTCCCACCACATTCTCAGACCTTATACTCACAGGTGTTGTTCAAGAAGGAGGATGATGCATGGGATGTTCGGGTCGCCTAGATGGTGAAAAGAGGCCGCAAACAACACTGCTTGGACCTACATATACCAGCACCCTCCAACAGGTCGCCTAATAGCTGTAATTCACACACATAGGGTTTTGAGTACATGCATTATATACCTCAAGTATAGAGTTTATGGGTGCAGCCTTAGGAGGACGGGAAAGGGTATTCTCTAAAGTTCCAGTTTGAAGGCAGTATTGAATGGTGACTTTAAACCATGTCGTCGTCGTGGCACAGTGACTTGTGTTCTTTGAGATGACGGCCGACATTCCACACCTACATCGGCTCAAGTTGGCACTCTAGTTCAAGCGTTGATGGTGGATCTTTGAGCCGGGCCCCAAGCTTTCGGCTAATGAGTTCTTGTAATTTCAGTTAAGCTGTAGGAAACCTTTCTATCTCCTCCAGTGCTCACCAAGGTCATGAAGTAGCTCACAGCAGATGCCGCCGTATGCCTATTCGATCTGTTTAGGACTTGTTTGGGACCACAGTCAGCATTCGAGCACTCAAGCGTTGGACAGTGTGTAGCTGTGCCATAGAAGTTGGCCAGCGTACACGCTAGTGCTCGCCTTTGGTCCGCAGAGATTCAGAAAGCTTGCTTTGTGCAAAAGGGCCATAGCTTGAGCACTGCACATTCGAGTTGTTCTTTTCAAGAAATTGTCGCTTGCCAGCTTTCACGGGAAGAGCCGACACGGTGCTGAGCAAGCTTCTTCCACAAAGAAACCAGGAGTTGAAGTACATACAGCCAGGTCCTTTACACTTCAAAGCTGCGAAAAATTGCTGTCTGACAGGTGTTTGTAGGCTGGTCCCGACCAATGCCAGGGCTTGCCCTTCGAAGCAGCTTTTGTTCCGAAGGAGAATCCCGAAAGATTGATTTCGTTCACGCGCCATTGCCGGCAAATGCCGGGACTGTGCTGATGAAGCTCACTCCGCAAAGAAAGGGGTCATGGAAGCATAGGCCGGATTCCGCCTTTGACTTTCAATACGTTGTTTAGTAGTTTAGCAAATAATAGACCTATTTTTCGGACTAGCGCTTGCAAGCTGTGTCCGGCAAAAGCTGGGGCCGCTTGCCGTTCGAAGTTGGCAGGCACGCGCCGGAGCTCTTGGCAGGCTTTGCGAAAGAAGTCAGAAAGTGTTCTTAAAAATAAGCCAACTTGCTCGTTTCAAGAAACTTCATTGGCCATCTCTTGTCAGCGCATGTTGGGACGGCGCTGGGCAACGTTATTCCCAAAGACGCCCGTGATTGACGCATACGCCGAGTTACCAGTTTCATGTACAACATACAGCTCAACACTAAAGTATGCTTATCCATCAGTGTAGCTGTGGCCGGCTTATGCCCATTGGCCAGCACACGCCAAGGCGTTTCGCACAGAAGCTATTTTTGTTCCTGTTCTGTTTTGTTCCGTTCCGTTCTGTCCTCTTCTCCTTCTCTTCTCTCTTCTTTCTTCTTCTCTATTCTTTGTTCTCTATTTTTTCATCTGTCACTGTTCTATTCTATATCCGTATTCTCTATCCTATCTTCTCCTTTTAAAACTGTCCTATTCTATTCCCTTCTCTTCCTTCCTCGTTGTTTCTTCGCTTTTCTTTTTTTCCTTTCCCTTTCCAGTCCTTTTTGCCTACTACCCTTCCAACAAAGAGTGAAGAAATCGTATAGGCCATCCCATAGGTACCCCAGTTGGGTCGTATGAGGTCACTTAACCTCTCTTGGTTCCCTTCCCTTTCCTCTTAGAGAAGCGTGTGGGAGAGGGGTTGGGCAGAAGAGGAGAAGAGGACAGCTCTGATAAAATCTAACAACCCTCACCTGGCAGGTGGGGAACAATGTGGAGCCGAGTGACCGAAGACAGACATCACCACACATCGACTGCTTTCAGTCTGTTGTTGTTGTTGTGTCAACCTTGTCAACGTGCCTCGAATAAGGAGACCTGTCGGAGGATGCTGTTGGTGCGTATACTATAACTATTCTAATATGAGGGGATTGCCACATGGGACCCACAAAACTCATCTATATATCCCTGATATCTTGGTCGCTGGCGGCCAGTTGAACATTCTGATGAAAGCTGCCCGCTAAGCCTTGTGCACTTGCAGGTTGTAGTTTAGCTGTTCTTTGCATGTGATCGCGAGAGCTTTCTTTTGGACCGTCTGGTTTTGTTTAAGTGGCATGTTGAGAGATCGTAGAAAAGTGGATGCAATATGGACCATCATGAATAAAAGATGTTTGTCCCTCATAGGGTTGGGGGTTTTGTTTTCGGTGGGTTCGACAACAAAATCCTGTGCCATTCTTTGCCGCTAGCCCTCGAACTGCCTCATCAGCCCTTTTGAGTTTCCTCGCCTCTCCTTTTCAGCCATGCGCGAGCTCGTGCACGTCCAGGGAGGCCAGGAGCGAGGGAAGTCCCTCGTGACCACAAACGAATTTATTAGAGACACTCCCCAAGTGAGGGATAAACCATGGAAAATGGTTTTGTCGGTCAAACTGTTTTCTTCGTCATGGTCTTCCCGTGGTCCACCTCGTGCCACGTCCGTGCGGCGGGTCCGCGGTGAGGCCAGTGCGGAAACCAGATCGGCGCCAAGTTCTGGGAGGTCATCGCCGACGAGCACGGCATCGACCCCACGGGTGTCCGGGCATGGGAAGAAGGTTGATGTTTTCTTTTTGGGGGGATGGTAGAGGTGTCCGGGTAGAAGGGAAGTGAAGACTTGATCCACAAAAATTGAAACACATTGAAAGACCCATCTCAAAATATGTCTCACAACAATTCTGGGTCTTGACCCACAGCGAGGAAGAAGGAACCTCCAGAGTGGAGCCTCCAGAGTTGGGCGAAGTGAGGTCGGTTCAGAGCTGTTCGTGTGCTGGTCGTGCCCACCGTTTGGAGTTGTTTCGCGCTTCTTGATTACACAGTACAACATGCATTCATATACATATTATATATATACATTTGTAATATACGTTATATACATAACTATGCATTGTGGGCTTTGGCACTGGAAGGTTGCAACACGATCCAACAAGGCCGGGCAGAAACACTTAAGAGGACATGCTGGGAGTTTGTGGCCCAAAACATGAGTCTATTGACCACTGTCACTTGCTAAATATATTGAACTATGATAGTATATGGGTAGTGCAAGAAAACAGCCCGACTGTTATTCGGGCCAAGATCAAGTGGAGTGGATTTGGGTTGGAAGAAACTGATTCGGGCTCTTCATCCAGTATGGCCTGAAGATGTTACTTTACCATTAGGGCTACTGCGCGTAATTAGGGAACTGTAGATTCACAGAAGGTTCTCTATTGGAATCGATTTTGGCAAGTAACAGCTACTACGTGAGAACTAGATCACTCAACAGCATCAAGTGGATACGCAAGACTGGGACGCTCCCTGTGTAGTTGGACCGTAGCACTAGATGGGCCCAGACACTGAGGGAAGCAGGTTGAGATGGCCCACGACATGTTTGGCCCAGTGGTTCACCACGTCCGTTTCAACGCCCGCTTTCTCGGGGTGCTGAACGCCTGGGCCATGCGATGTCCAAGGCACCTATCATGGAGACTCCGACCTGCAGCTCGAACCTTGGAGTAAGAAGGGCTGTTCGATGGTCCAGATCACCAACCAGCTGAGCGGAGTGTTGGTTTTATTGGTTCCGGAGTCCGGAGTCTACCGGCCTAAAGCTACAAACATGTGGTTTGATTGGGCCCCAAGCTCGGGAATTGCCACTCTACGAGCCTTCCAATTGCAAGGCTACTTCAGAGCTGTTAAGAGTCTTGTGATCAAGTTGGTGTCTGAACTTGTCATCCCATCCGGTGGGGAATGCCCCAGTGATTTCACAGGGTTGAATCGCAGAAAGCATATGGGCAGCATATTGATTCGGACGCACAGTTGCATAGAGTAAAGACGAGCAGCAATGTTCATAGAGAATCATAGTCGAAGTGTATAGAAAAGGTTGAGTTGAGAACATTCTTGCAACGTCCTTTTTGAAGAATAACGTGTGTACACTGAACGAAACTGAACGGACACCACAGAACGGATGCAGTTGAGTTGGGACAGAACGGATGTGACATTGGGCACCTGCATTTTTCGGCATGAAACCACGGACCATGAATAGTTTCAATGGCTGAAGCCTCTAAGCACCCAAACCAATTCTACGCAGGTATTTTACAGGATAATTAGCTTCCCTCAAAGCATATGGGGGCAGTCTGCAGGTCCTGGGCGCAGAATTGCAGACAATCACATACCGTCTCCGGCAGACCGTCGAAGATCCACAATTACCTGACCTGTCACCGACAGTGGACAGGTGATATGTCATTAACCTTGCTGTGATGGATGATTTCATATGATTTCTATGTTGTGATTTATGACTGGTGATCAGGTCAAGTGTGTGATTCTGTGAGTGATGTGCGTTGTTTTTTTTTTTTTTTAAAGGAAGGTAATGCGGTGGATTAGGTGCAGTGAGAAGATCGCTGATTCCTCACATCAATGGCGATGTGATGTGGTGGTATTAATCTCAGACTTCAGAGCATACCAAAGATAACGATTTCAGTAGGTGTCGTGCTTGGCAAGCGGATGACGGAGAATCGATGATGTTGCGACAAAGCCATTGAAAATAATGCTACACATATCTACAAATTGCGTTTCAAAAACTATCTTAGTCATACAGAGACTTTGGTTTCATTCCAATGTTATAAGACATTCTGGATCATTCTGGCTTGAATACCAGCGCAAATGATTGAGCCCAAAAGCTGGAGATCCAAGCTTCAAGTGCTCAACAATGGGCATTTGGTGCGTAGACATCCCAAATCCGAAAAGCCAAAACTTCAAGCATTTGTAGTTTCAAGTCGTTTGTATTGTAGTGTCCTAGTTCGCCGGGCCGGGCCGCAGGCAGTGCTACTTAGACTTACTAATTACAAACGATGTTGTCAAGAGGTTTCCTGGACTTTGGAACATCGGAGGCATTCCGAACAAAATCCCAATCGGAGTTTTCCTGTGCGAACCAGGCATCGCTTGACGGTTTTCGAACGGGCATCGCTCATGGAACGCTTGCAGGAACGCATTAACGTTTATTTCAACGAAGCCACTGGTGGGCGCTACGTGCCCCGTGCGGTGCTAATGGATTTGGAACCTGGACTCTTGGCCTCATTGAGTAGCAGCTAGTTGATGGGTCACATCCCATGTCAAGCAATTCTCATGGTTTTTGGGTGGCAGATGGAGTTGACCAGCCTCCAACTGCCCTGATCACTTAGCAGCAAAATCATCAGCATCCCATGGAATGTCCTTCACTTCTTCAGTTGGGGATCAAGCATCACCCATGACTCCTTCTTTCTTTCGAAGTGAGGGGATCGGGCCATCCAGCTTCAGTTGGTCAGAAACTGGTGAACTTTGTAACCTCATTGAAGAGTTTGCACATGCTTGCACCACAGAAGATTCCGTAGAAAAGCCAACTGTCTGCCCTAAGAGTGAGAGAAGAGTCTGGGGTCGGGTGGTTTAACGGCGAAGTATATGCTTCGGGCCCCTAACCCCTTTGACTACAAAATGACCGGCTACAACCCCTACCATCTCCCAGTGTTTTTTGTTTTGATTTCCGTGATTTCTAGTGATTTCCCGGGAATATAACCAAGCAGAAACATTTTGATAGAATGAATTTTGACTACACGTCAGCCAATCATTTTGTAAGAACTGTGCCCTTGTAGCCATGCATTTTTCAAAAAAAAAACATGAGGTTGGGGCCCCGCAGGTTTTACATATATAGTATAGAATGGTTGGCCCCGACGTCACCCATGAAATCTGAACGTCGCTCTCTTTTTTCATCCTTTTTCTTCCACCCAAACGATCCGCTACGGTGCTGGATCTGGTAGGAACCATGGACAGCGTTCGCGCGGGACCCTTCGGACAGCTCTTCCGCCCGGACAACTTCGTCTTCGGCCAGACCGGAGCGGGGAACAATTGGGTGCCTTGGGACCGCGGCGGTGGGGCCGGGAGTGGTGGCGAACAAAGAAAGGGAACTCTTGCGGATCTCCTCTTTGGATCATATCCCGCTGCTGTTAAAACAATACAATTATACATAGGGAATGCCTGAATAGTAAATACAGTCATTCATACATATATAAATATATAGATAGATATAATATGTATGGTGCTGTGGCAATCGATGTTTGGGATGGTTTCGGGTGGGTATCAGCGCACTTTGCATGAATTCCAATGGTGAAGAGAAGTGATGTCCTGTGAGTTTGCCGGTGAAAAATATGGACATGGCTGGGGGTCAAAACGAGGATACCTTGGTTCCCTACCTGGAAGGTCAAGCTACATGGTGTAGGGGCTCTAGGTTTTGAACCATCCCCACATTGGAGGGTTTTTAAGGGGCGGAGGTCTTACTTGAAGAGTTATAGTCAGCCAAGAGACAAAGCCGTACACAAGCCTTGCGCAGCGTTGGAATTCGTGGTAGGATTATGTTGTAAAGTTATGCAGGTTGTCAATTGGGCAAGATTGAGGGTACAAGGTACAAGCATGAAGTGTGAATGGACAAACCAAAACCCAGGTGAGTAGCCAAGTGTCTTCAGTATCTTGAAACTCGGAGGCCCAAGCTCAGAGATGTCCGAACCAAACAATGGAACCCCCACCTCAACCATTGCATCCTAAGAATCAATAGAACTACATCAATCCAGCGTACGATCGGCCATCCGTGTGTGTCCAACGGAGCCACCTCTTGAGGCGAAGGGCCACTACACCGAGGGAGCGGAATTGATCGATTCCGTCTTGGATGTGGTCCGCAAGGAAGCTGAGGGTCGACAGCTTAGCGACCGCCGGACGTGTTTCTGACGTCACGGCTGAGCGAGTCGCCCAAGCGGGCGGTCTTGGACCATTTCTGGGCCGTCTTGGAGGAAGGGTTGAGCGTCACCGTAGTGGCTCACATTCAACGTTTTCTCCGGTCGGATCTCCACTTAGTAGAGCTGGTTGAGGGGTATAGTCAATGTATGTCAATGTCCTTGAGCACACTACGTGTATATATAAATATATAACATATAGACCTGAGTTTTTTTTTGGTAGAGTAAGGACATCCTTGATTGCCTGGTTAGTGTCATAGAAGAAGAAGGGGCCACCCCGAGAATTCTCGGTTATCTCGCTTGGCAGTCGCAGTCAGGTGGCATCGGTTAATCCGACCAATGCTTCCAAATCAAATGTGCTTGCAAATCATTTGCTTGTTAATTTCAATTTCGCCCCTCACCCGTTTCGCTCCTTTCGCCCCACGGCGCCACAGAATCGTTCGACCCGCGGGCCTAGGCTGCGATTGTTTGCAGGGCTTCCAGCTTTGCCATTCATTGGGTGGTGGCACTGGCGCAGGCATGGGAACGCTCTTGATCTCCAAGGTGCGAGAAGAGTACCCGGACCGTGTCTTGGAAAACGACGGAGTCAGTATACTTACTACTCCCGCGTTATCGACTCGGCGGGGGGGGAGTCAGTTGCGCCGGTTTGGCCAGTGGCCGTTGAATCTGGTTTGGGTCCCTTTTGGGGTGCGGCGAATTGGTGGGGTTGGATGTTTTGGGTGCTTTTTTCATCCGCTTCCGGTCCGCCAGATGCGGGCTGGGATCGAGGTGTGGCATGTATGTTGGAACTTTGCTTTTGATGAGCTTGAGATAGTAGTAGTAATAGTAGTAGTAGTAGTAGCAGCAGCAGTATATCATACCAACCCAGAGTCCAATCCAGCTATTCTTGTTGGTTGCTATGTCAAGCAAGTGCAAATGAAATCCAAGTCGTTTCTGTGGTGATAAGGAATGTTCCGGGCATCCTGGATCATACTAACTCCCTCATACTAATTCCGGGGCACCCTATTAAATAAGGATAACGTATTTTTATGGATGATCATGGGCACCCTGAATTCCGAACAAAATGACACCACACCGGGCCACGGGCTCCGCCAACTCCGTCCGCCCCTGGCCGCCCCCGGCCTTCGTTGTGTGGGACACCGTCCTTGGCGTTGCTGAGGCATCATGGAGACCTTCTCAGTGATCCCATCACCCAAGGTCTCGGACACTGTGGTGGAGCCCTACAACGCCGCATGGCGCCGCAGGGTGGGAGGGAGCGCATGAATGGAAAGCCACCCGGGTGGCATTTGTGTTTTTTTTGGGGGAACAGTAGATTTGAAAGACCAGCTTCCTCGAGAGGTCAAGATCTTTCAGTCTTCTGGTGGGGGGGGCATTTCTAGATTGTGCATTTTAACAGCAATACAAACCAAGGACCATATTGATTGACATGGATAGACTCTTCACCATGGAAAGCTGTCCATCTCATGATGAAATCCATAAGGACTTCGGTCATCCTTCCAATCGACTCTTCAAGGCGGCACAGCGACTCGCTGGTCCAACGTCAACCACATGACTCGGTCCGGGGGGTGGGATCTCTAAGAGTGCTCGTCACAAGATTCGGGCGGATGCGGTCTGAAAGGAGGTTCTTCAGTCAACAGAGGTCCATTTGGGTATCCATTTATAGTTAATATTTATATTAATATTCATGTGTGAAAACTAGTCATACGTCCCTTGATGTATGGTCCGTTTTCTTGAACCTTGAGAAGAAAAACCACCTCGTTCCCCAAGCTGCTTCCCCCTCTTTGATGGATGAAAGCACCTCTCTTGTATGGCCCGTTCCCATCTCCCGAGGCGGTGCTCAGCTTTCATCAGTTGGTGGAGAACTCGGACGAGTCCTTCCTGTTGGACAATGAAGCGTTATACGATATTTGCTCCTCGGATGATTCGGTCGAACAAGCGACCGCGACTCGCGTGAACACGAAGGCTTTTTTGTTTGAACTAGAGCACCAAGCACAGTGCCGCCATGTGCCGCCCTCCCACTTCTTTTTCCTCCCCCCCGGTTTCTTGCGGTCAGTGAGGAGTGTGCTCAGTAATTTGTTGGTGTTGAGCAGTTAGCTTGTTGATGCTTTTGGATTATGCGTTCTATGGGAGCTTTTTGCCTAGATTCAGGAAAGGTAGGAAGAAAGCAAGAAGGACTGTGTGGAGGAAAGGAATGAGCAGGGCTATGGGGTTTTACAGTGGTTTCAGAGTAGATGGCTTAAAGATGACATTCAAATGGGGATCGAACCACCCTGTTGGGATTATGCCATCTAGCACGTGCTCTTCAGCTATGGCTAGGCATGCCGTGTGGTCGGTGTGTAGCTTTCCCAATGGTAGACACACCCCGACTGCACACAAGTCGGTAACTCGGAAGTTTCTTCACCAGATGTCCAGCCACGTTTAAAGGCCAAGACTTGACTTGCATACCACGACTAGACTTGCCCCCAGTTAGGGCTAGACTAGACTTGTATTTTGTTTTTGAAGATGAATGATTCATCAACTAAGACTTGCATACTTGCCCAATCTATGTTTGAATTCACTCGAGGCTTCCGCACTTTGAAGTTGACGACACCAACCTACGGTGACCTGAACCATTTGGTGTCAGCTGCCATGAGCGGTGTGACTTGCTGCTTGCGCTTTCCAGGACAGCTGAATTGCGACTTGCGCAAGATCGCGGTGAACCTGGTGCCCTTCCCTCGCTTGCACTTCTTCATGACTGGCTTTGCGCCATTGACCTCTCGCGGCTCCCAGCAGTATCGTGCGTTGACCGTTCCGGAGCTCACTCAGCAGATGTTTGATGCCAAGAACATGATGTGCGCAGCAGACCCTCGTCACGGCCGATATTTGACCGCTGCGGCCCTCTTCCGCGGCCGCATGTCTACCAAGGAGGTGGATGAACAGATGTTGAACGTCCAGAACAAGAATTCATCCTACTTTGTAGAGTGGATCCCAAACAACATCAAGGCTTCCGTGTGCGATATCCCACCAAAGGGCCTCAAGATGGCAGTGGCCTTTGCAGGCAACTCCACCGCTATCCAGGAGATGTTCAAGCGTGTGGCGGAATACTTTACTGCCATGTTCCGCCGCAAGGCCTTCTTGCATTGGTACACTGGTGAGGGTATGGACGAGATGGAGTTCACCGAGGCTGAGTCAAACATGAACGACTTGGTCTCCGAATACCAGCAGTACCAGGACGCTACAGCTGAAGAGGAGGGTGAGTTTGATGAGGAGGAGGGCGAATACGACGGATGAGTCAGGTCATTTGTGTGAACTTGGCAATCCCAACAAAGCCCGCATTTCGGCACGTCTACTCTAGGTGATTGGGACGTGTTCGGGCGAATTTGATGTTTGGTGCTTTGAAGAAAGAATCTTCAAGCAATCCGAGCTGCATGAAAACATGCCTCTAAAGCTAGGTCCGTGGTGGGGTGCAGGGTGGCTGTCCGCAAGCAATATCAAATAATATCAAGCACTTCGTGGTTTTGGAGTTTGGTCTTGACATTCCAATGTCCAAGGGACTCCCACACACAGCTCAGCTTCAAGCCGTGTCACATCCACAAATAGCTCCTCTAGGCCATGCCGAGAAAACAACATCTACAATATACAACAACTGGTGGATCACCCACAATCACAATATATTATATATATATAATATATTGTGAATATATATTACTACATCATATCTATATAGCTATATATTATATATGTATATATATAATATAGCATATATATATATATATATTACAATGTGTATCCTATATATGGATTCTGCCCCCGAAAAGGAACCGGACCCATCCCTCTCCCACTTAGAACGACGACTGACGAATTCTCGCCTCCACCAGGCCAAGGTGCAGCTGGAGGGCTCGAAACTCTTGGGCAAGGTCTTGCGCTTGGAGTTGGGGCGCCTGGACGGAGTGCACAACGACCCAGACTTACTTCGGCCGCGCACCGTTTCTTTGCTCGTCCTTGTTGGAGGAGACGGAAAGGTCTCGGAGTTAGCGTCTTTTGATGTCTTTTGTGTTCTATCCCTCAAGAGACTGGTGGGAGAGGTTTGGTGAGTTTCCAGACTTTCGATAGGAGCTACTGTTAGGGGCTGTTTGTAGTCTCTTGGATGTTCCAGAGTGAAATTACCTGCACCAATGTCACGACGGACTTGGAAGCACGAGCAGGCCATGGTTTTAAACAGTTTAAGCCGTCCATGTTAGATTTAAATTTCATTTAGGCAATACTGGGACACCTTCAGGGTGTCAATCACCCCTCTGAGAGGGCTTGGTCCTGTTGACGCCTCACACGAGGGCTTTCCTGTTGTGCGTTTACATCGAAGCATCGCTACATACCGTGTGCTGTCCCCGACGAAGGGTGGATGCTGTCCCCTTCCATTTCGGAGAGTCGGTCCAGGTGTTCAGGGGAGTCGGTTGTAGGTCAGGGGTCATGGACGTGTCTCCGGCGGGCGCGCGCGATCAACGAGAGGCTTTCGAACGCGGATCGATCGAACCCTGAAGCGAGACATGTTTTTGGGACACGAGATGACACGAGACATGTGGGCGGTTGGAGTATTTTCGCTCTCCTTGTTGACTGCCTCAAACACTCAAGTTTCAAACCAGTGACCCACCAACAGGTCCAGTTCAAAAAAAGGGCTGTCAAGCGGTTCCAACATGGTGATGTTCCATGTTCCAATCTGCTCGTAAAGCTGGACTTGTTTGTCCTGTTCTTTTTTTTGTGACAGAGGTTGGATTGCTCGACAGATCACTTGAACAAGGTGCGGATCGAGATATTTTGCAGTTTTAAGGACTTGATCTGCTCGTTTTTGAACAGCCTAGTTAACATATGTTAACATGACATATTTGAAGAATCATTCTTTCAACGGCTACTACCAGTACAACTTGAATATCAAGCACTCTGGAAAAGCAGACTTGCTATCTTGTAATACCGTCACACGATCAATGGTCTATGATGGTCTATAGTTCTTGTCGGCCAATTATATTTATATATATACTATTATACTGCGGCTCACTAACATGGAAGGTGCATGTTACACTTCCGCACAATGTATTTGTCAGATGATACCTTCTTGCTGGGTAGGGTCTTGCCCTACTTGACCCAATGCCTGTAGGTGCTAGTCCATGGCCTGAGCTTTTGCACCAGCTGGCAGGCCTGGCGGTCTGGAGTGATTAGACACTGTGCAAGTGGCGGTTCTCTCAGATTCTCCCACTTTGCTTCAGCATGCAGCTCAAGACACCCAAGAAAGCACTCAAGACGTGGCCTGACGTGGGGCACCTCACTTTCAACTAAGTGGACAGGGTGGCAGCTGCAGTATGATGCTTGATGGAAAGTTCTCCTCCGGCAGCAGAGAATGATATGATATACACAACACCCTGGCAACAAAATTGCCATTTGTCTTTTTCATGAATCTTGGGCACGCAGGATATGTGAACAGTATGACCATTTTGGAGGTGACAACTACCACCATTCGGACGTAAAGTGCATGACGCCGGGATGGAAACCCTTCATTCGGACATCTGACTCTGTGATTTTCATAGAATCATTCCGCATGCCCATAGGATGTTTGAATGGCTTCGATGAGATTTGAGATTTGAGTGAGAACGTCCTCCAAATCCATAGGATCCTCCAAAAGTTCACGCGACATTTCCGAGCTTTGGGCTTCACGCTCGGAACAACGGCAGCGGACTCCTTCGCGGCCCTCCCCTCCGCTGTGATCGTCCGGCGGGATGGCGCTCTACGCGGCGTTGGACGATCACAAAGAACTCAGCGCGACCAATCTGGCCGAGGGCGTTCGTGAGGCGTGAGAGGGTTTCTGCCGAGCTGTTCTGGTGAGCAATTGGACGGAGCTGCTCTGCCATGGTGGTCGTTTGGTTTCGTCTTCCCCGTGAGACTTCATCGTTACTACGATCTTTCGAGGCCCAAATTGGGCCTTTAATGTTCGGACAACAATCCAGCTAGGGCCGGAAATGTTGAAAGAAGCCGTTGTTCGACAGTGCTCAATAGTTGATGCATGTTGATGCTAGGCTGCACACAGTTTCAGTCAGAAGTGTAACGCGGCAACTGTCTACGAAGGTCGTGTACTAAAATGAACCTGCCAACCCAAGGACAGTTTAAGATGTTTAAGGAGAACTGCCGGAATCATTTCCGTGCTCGCACTTCCTTGCACTCCTGCGGGCTCCATAAAGCATCATATAGCTGGTGGCGATAGACGTTTAAAAAGAGAACAGAGGATCCAGACAGATCCAGACTGCCTGGAGTGATCGTCATCAACCCCCTGTTCCATCTTTTTTTCTTTTGACGAGATGATAGGGAGAAGTTGACCAATCGGGGAGATCCCAATCTTTTTCAGACCCGGGGAAGCCGGAGAAGCCGATGAACTCTTCTTCTGCGGGAGGTGTGCTGAGTCCGCAGCAGAGTCTGAACCGAACAGACCGTCTGACCGCCGGTTTTTTGGAAGGCCATTCCATCACATGGAGCTCGGTTTGGCAAACAAACCCCCTTGAACCCCCTACTAGTAACATCAATGTTGGTATGTACTTCCCCGCAACTTAAACCAAAAGGTTGTTTTTTTGAAGGCCACGGCATGGAGAGATGTGACACAACTTTGAAGTTGCTGAAGTTGCAAGAATGGTTCAAAGATAGATTGCATGTAAAGAACCTGGTATCAGACCAAATGATTTAAGACTATAGACTAATAGCGTACCATACTTACCATACCCACCCTGTATTAAAGTAGAGGGAGAGGGTATGTGATGTGTTTCGCGTTTCGCCCGGATCAGTTGGCTTCTTGGGCGACTTTGATCAGGTGCATCCAAGTCAGCTTGAAGCGAAGAGCGCGTGCTCTTTTCTCTTTTGTTTAGAGACCATTCTTTAGACCTTTGTCCCCACCTGCAAGGTGAGGGTTGTTAGATTCTATCAGAGCTCTTCTCCTCTGTGCTGTTGCTTTTTTGTTTGTTTCAGTTGTCTTCTTTTTGTGCAGGTGAGTGGTGACCTGGGTGAGCTTGAGCCTAGTGAGCCTTCACTGGTGCGTGGGCGATATTACGGAGACGCTGGGTGAAAAGACATGAAACGGGAGGGAATTCCAACTGGTGAAGTCTAAGTCGGGTGACGGATCAATGTGTTGGGGGAAGCCTTCTAGAGTCGGAGCTTGGATGTGTTTGATTGTTGTGTTGTCAGGGGTGTAGCGGTCTCGCCGGAGTCTCGCCTGCTCAATGAATTCGCCCACTCTCAAGCATCCCTTCTGTCGGACGTGCTCAACTCCGGACATCCATGGAAACTGATCACCTGACCGACCATGGGCGACCCATGCATTGGGGGACAAGAAGTTTCATACCTCTTACTATCGCATATCCGGACCAGGGCAAGTTGCTTTGTGAAATGATGTGAACAGTTTCAACCCCTTGCATCCAAGAGGGCCTACATTTCACCCGACGAGGGGGTAACCACTTCTGATTGTAGGCATGATTATCCCACTTCTATAAGGTCCACTGAATCCGGCAGCACAGATGTAGCTCGGTGAGGTCCTTTATGGCTTCTGGCCAACCTTCGTGTGGACGCTGCTCATTTTGGTGCCGCGGCGAATAGCAGAAGTGAGCTGAGGTCCAGATGGTCAAGTGGTTGTAGCGGCAGGAAACTCAACTTGATACCCGGACAGGACGCTTTCTGTGGTCTGCTGACGTTGGTTGGACCTCAGTTCCCATTTGCTCGCATGTCTCAGCAGAATCCTTCCAACATCTTCCAAACAGCCAATCAATTCCATCAATCCTTCTTCTCCGAACTCCCCAAGGCTATCACCTCTTTGAATTACCATCACCCTCATTGATCCGATGCTGTCCCCAACGTTCCAACGTGCCACCCGACACAGGGCCGAGGGTCAGCACCCACCCATCCGGGACCCGCTCATCCGGTCAGCACTGAGGGTGGGCTCGTGGGCTTGAACGTCTTCTGGGCCGACGAGGGCACCCTGGGCTTCAGCCAGCTGGACCCCAGGCACGGGGCACGGGCACCCCGCGGGGACGCCGAGGTCGCGGACGCGTTGGACGTAACTCGCGGTGGGCTCGGTTCGAGCGAAAACGGTGGTTCGGCTGAGTGAACATGTATATGTAATTATATGTATATATATGATACCCCTGGACATATCCTCTATACAATCACAGGGGTCATGGTATCCCATAAATCGTTTTATGGTCCCTGCCCAGGGGGGGCGTGGGGGTTGGACTTTATAGAGGAAAGCTGCTTGTATCCAAGAAACGTACACGTACATGGTGACCTGAGGTTGAATGATTTGATAGAGACCCATCTGAGGTCACTTTATACCCCCTAGGGGGTGACCGCCACCATTTCATATCTATAAAATCACTGTCAAGACCCCCCCTGTATGTCCAAGGGGATTGTACCCTAATATACCCACATGACTGATCGTATGAAGGAATCAATGTGTATCTTCGTGTTATGACGTGTTGTTTGTACAGACAGTTCTTGGCCAAGCTTGATGTTCTTTGCACCTTTGAGTACTTTGTGTGAGCATCCGTGCTTTGTTGTTGCGTCTGGTCTCCAAAAATCAGTGTTGAATGAGAATAGTTATTGTGGTATACTCCTCAAGCGCTAAAGATTTGGTTCCCTTGAAACTGCATGGACTGGATTTGAATTGTCGCGTTGTTGGCACACTGAACAGTATACTCAGTATGCCTCGACACAGCCGAATCGATCGAATCGATATCCAAGAATTGTGTATCCACTAAGGAATCCACATATATTATCCAATCTAATATCCATTAATCTCCCATATACTTCTGCAAACTACCATGGACGATGGCTTCACGTGGCGCCGTCCATTTTCTTTTGCTTCATTGGTCGCGTGTCTCGGTGCACAGGACCGCGGTGGAGAGCTCCACGCTGCTGCCGAATGCCCGAGCGCTGCTTCTCTTCCGTGTGGCCACTTGGCGGACCGAACCCAGGCGGTCCGGGGTTTGGTTCGGGACATAGACCCGTCTACCCCTATTGGGCCAGTGGGATGGTGTGGGTCTCCCTATATGATTTTACACATCTATACCATCCAGAGAAAGGCTATGAAAGGCTTCTGGGTGGACGGATGGCCCATCTGTCTTGGAGGACACTGTCCCAATGGCTTCGTTCGGTTTCGCCTGTCCGCGGCGAACTTGATCTGACCGTCCCTGATCTATTGAGGAATCTATTCCCTGTTGATTTATGAATGGACATCCTGAATGAAGTTCTTGGAATGATCCCACTCTTGCGGAATTTATTGTCCCAACATTTTCACAGCGAGGTCTGCCTGCTGCTGACCTCGATCCCCTGTGGCCTGTCAGTGGTGATCTATCGACAGAAACGGAAGGACTGAGCGCTCCTCCTCGGGGGTTGGATGAAGACACCTTGTTACTATAGTAGCGATGGCCTCCAACCTACTTAGATGGCCTCCACCTAATAGCGTCCTTGCTACTAGTAGCGTCCTTGTTACTAGTAGCGATGCCCTTTAGTTTTCCAGCTCATGTTCAGGCTCCAGGCATTTGTTTCCCTTTTCTCAAGATTCCCCAGTGGTTTCCCAACTATTATGTGTTCTTTTTGGAACAAAAGCAGTCATACAACAAGAGACTTTGAAGGAGAAATCGGACTCAGAAGACCTCGATTCACCATATGTCCCAGTGGACCAGATAAGACCAGAGGTTGCAATGGTTTCCAGCTTCTGTGCAGGTTTCTTTCTTGCAGGTTCAACATCCACATGCCGCCATATTTGAGCTGTAGGCGCCAGAGGTGTTCCAAGGCTGTTGATTCCCTGGTAGACGAGCCGGGAAGAGACGTGACCACCCCCCTTCTCGGGGGTGGAGAACGAGGAGAGAGTCAGTTCTCGCTATTACAGCGACCATTCAAAATAGGCGGCCATCCGGCTATCCGAAACCACTGGTAAGATAAATGTATGGGCTCAAACCGGATGCATATGCTTGAACTCGATCCACATGCTTGAGCTCGTTGCTGTGAAGATTCCGACAGGAGGCAGGCGAGCCGCTGGTCTTGGGCGGTCTGGAGATTCTCTTGATCTTTTGCACCCTCTGGACCGCTGCTAGCAGCGCCCGCCCGTTTGCGCCGTAAAGCATAAGCGCGCGTGCGATGGCGCGAAATGACCTGATGACCTGATGACCTGATGAGATGTGGGAATGGGTCAAAACCCGGGTCGCCAGGGTAGGTTGACCTCCTTCGTAGTCCATTCTGTTCATTTTCTTTGGTCAACCACGTTTTGCCCCGTTTTGCCCCACACCCTTGTGGTTCCTTCGGAGGAGGGGTAGCCCACGATTGACTGCAAATCATTCACTGCGTGAGGATTCCAGGATTTTGTGAATACAAAGGCGGCAGCACTGTCAATATACTTCGGGATCAAGTTCGAGGCGATTGATCCATTGAGATTGAAGCGGTTTTGTAGGAAATGTTCTTGTTGCATCTTCGTTCAGCTTACCTGATTCAAGCTTTGTGAGAGAGAACCCGGCACGTTTTTCTTTTTGATCTTCATTACCATATGATGTTTTAAAACACCCAGGACCTAGGAGAAATGTAAGCAGTGGTCCCGTTTTAGCACACCATGGCTGATTCATTGTAAAACGATAAAGAGTAAAAACAAACACGATAACACTCATATAATACATGCAATACAGTACATGAGAATAGAAGCATTGGAAATTCAATTGCCATCAGTTCTTGAAGCAAATAGCTGTCAAATCCAGTTCTTGATTTCAGGTGCATTCTTTTTAACAAGAGTGTTTCATGTCAAGGTTTTCGTGTAATACAAGCATTCAGGAGTGATTTATTTTTTGGCTCCTTGAGCATCGCTGGGACATGGTTAGACATTTGCTGATCCATATGGGTAAGTAGTTGCATGTACATGCATGGATTCTAATTCAGTGGATGTTAGGCCGACAAGTCAACAGCACCCATGTGAATCATTCTTGAGAATATGTTGTGCTAAGTGTTTAAGTCTGTTAGGCCACCAAAATGGGTGAAGCGTTGGGGGTTCCAAAACGATAACAACACGATAACAAAACGATAACAAAAACGATAACAATAATACACGAAAAAGTCCTCGGGAAGACCATGTCCCACATGCACAAATTCCAAATTTTAAGAAATGGCCTCAAAGCTCTTCAAACATCAAGGAAAGCCAGGAACTGAAGAAATATGACCAGGAAAGTGACTAAGCATTAAACATTAACTAGCTGCTTTTGGTGCACTTTCTCCTCTCCCCCTGTCTCTGTGTCTATTCCCTTTACGGGGGGCAGACACGGAAGACTCCGCTCCGAAGAGGTCGAACCCGTTCCGAAGGTCGGTTGGACTCCGGCCGATCTCGAAGCCGATCTCTCGAAGGGCGGTCTCTTCCAGGTCCCCGTGGCCGGAGACAGTCCTTCCTGGCTTTCCATGTTTGGAGTCTGTTTGAAGGACATTTTTGAAACATCAATTAATGAACAAAAGCAAACATTTGCACGCGCGCATACACATAACAGACACGGACTTCTTTTGCAGTGGAGGCAGGGACATGTGTGGTTAGATGGGAAACGACAAGAGACTGTATACTGAGTTCCAAACATTGAAAAACGATAAAGAGTTAAAACAAAAATACGACAAGGCTATTAGTGGTCATACAAAATGTATAGTTTTTTTTTTGTACATCATATTAGTTATACATATGTTATATGCATTGTCCTTCTTTGAAGCGTCTTTAGGACAAGGACAATAAGGCGATGGTCGAAGTTTTTCTAGTGAAGCTGATTGACGATTGAAGGACTTGGTGCTTGAAAACGTTCTACTTCTTTCTGGCCACAAGCATCTTGACTGAGATTCCACGGAACCGTGGCGGAAAAAGGCATCGGCTGAAGCTGGCGGCCAGAATGGCCACAAGCATCGGCCGCATTCGGACGCCCTACTCATCATTTTGGAGTTTTTGTTGGTTAACCACTCACATTGTCAGCATTGGCGCGGGCGCTTTTCGGTGGTTTTGTTTCGTTTGGTTGTCCAACACTGGCGCGCCAATTCATGAGCTGGTTGGTTTGATACAATTTTGCAGTACAAGTTTGCCCTTCATCGTGGACAATTTACTGCCACAGATGGGTGTAGCCACTTGCGTTACCGCCCGGTGCAAGCACCAAAAGCAACGCGTTCTTTCATTTGTTGAGCTCTACCAGGTTCACAGGATACCTAGTGGGGTACCATTTGGAACCTTTGCTAAGTTTCACCATTTTTCACTGTTTCTTTGATCTTCTTCTCTTGCTTCTGTCTCAACCGCTCCACAGGAACACGTTGCTTTTCCTGTCGTGTAAGGTCTTGCTTGTGTTGCTTCGGCTCAGACAAATGTCGCCTCGGTTCGTTGACCACCCAAAAGCTTCTTTGCTTCATGGAGATAACGGCGGTGTCTGGCACAACAATTGCCTTGCTCAATGAGGATGAGCTGCGCGGTATGGTGGAAAGTGGCAAAGATGTGCAAGACCTTAAGCGACTCCTTTCAAGTCGAGTTAGATGCTCCAGGTTTCGGCAACGACTCTTTTGTGAAGAACTTGGGCATTTAGACGATGCCATGCCTTTGAGACCATTACCAAGTGTGCAGCTCGTTGTGCTGGACTTTTGCAGTCCTGATGGGATAGTAGAGGAGGAGTTGCTTCGAAACTGTCAGGAGAATAGGGTGGGCCAAGTTGAAAGGATGCTTAAAATGCCGCTTGATCCCAATGGGAGAGCTGCAAATACCAACAATGCCACGCCGATCCATGCTGCAGCTGAAGCTGGCCACTTGGAAGTTGTGCGTATGTTGCTTGAGGCTGGAGCTGACAAAGATGCAGTAAAGGTAGATGGGGCAACACCTTTGTTTATGGCAGCTCAGAATGGTCACTTGGAAACTGTTGGGTTGTTGATTGATGCTGGAGCACAAAGAAATGAACCAATTACCGATGGGGCAACTGCTTTGTTCATTGCGGCTCAAAATGGCCATTCGGAAATTGTGCAGTTGTTGCTTGAGTTTGGAGCCGAGAAGAATGTAGCAATTGCAGATCAGGCAACGGCTTTGTTTATTGTATCGCAGAATGGCCATTTGGACATTGTGCGGTTGTTGCTCGAGGCTGGAGCTGACAATAATGCAGCAAAAGCAGATGGAGCAACGGCCTTGTTTATTGCAGCTCAGAACGGCCACTGTGAAATTGTGGGGTTGCTGCTCGACACTGGAGCTGACAAGAACGTGGCAATTTCAGATGGGGCTACTGCTTTGTTCATTGCAGCTCAGAATGGACACCTGGAAGTTGTGCGCTTGTTGCTTGAGGCTGGAGCAGACAAAGATGTGGCGAAGGCAGATGGAGCAACAGCAATATTCATTGCAGCTCAGAACGGCCATGTTCAGATTGTACGGTTGTTGCTTGAGGCTGGAGCTGACAAAGATGCAGCAAAAGCCGATCAAGCAACTGCATTGTTCATTGCAGCTCAGAATGGACACTTAGATGTTTTGCAGTTGTTGCTTGACAGTGGAGCTGACAAGAATGTGGCGATTTCAGACGGGGCAACTCCATTGTTCATAGCAGCCCAGAATGGCCACTTAGACATTGCACGGCTGTTGCTTGAGACTGGAGTAGACACAGATGCAGCAATAGCAGATGGTGCAACATGTTTGTTTGTTGCAGCACAGAATGCCCACTTGGAAGTTGTGCGATTGTTGCTCAAAGCTGGAGCTGATAAGAACTCAGCAAAGGCAGATGGGGCAACAGCATTGTACATTGCATCCCAGAACGGCCACTTGGAAGTTGTGCGTTTGTTGCTCGATGCTGAAGCCAACAAAGAAGCGGCATCGATAGATGGAGCAAGGCCTTGCTTCATTGCAGTGCAGAATGGACACCAGGAAGTTGCACGCTTGTTGCTCGAGGCTGGAGCAGACAAAGATGCAACAAACGCAGATGGAGCGACAGCTTTGGTCATTGCAGCACAAAATGGTCACTTGGACATTGTTCGGTTGTTGCTTGAGGCTGGAGCAGACAAAGATGTGGCGAAGGCAGATGGAGCAACAGCAATATTCATTGCAGCTCAGAACGGCCATGTTCAGATTGTACGGTTGTTGCTTGAGGCTGGAGCTGACAAAGATGCAGCAACAGCCGATCAAGCAACTGCATTGTTCATTGCAGCTCAGAATGGACACTTAGATGTTTTGCAGTTGTTGCTTGACAGTGGAGCTGACAAGAATGTGGCGATTGCAGACGGGGCAACCCCATTGTTCATAGCAGCCCAGAATGGCCACTTAGACATTGCACGGCTGTTGCTTGAGACTGGAGCAGACAAAGATGCAACAAAAGCAGATGGAGCAACAGCTTTGGTCATTGCAGCACAAAATGGTCACTTGGACATTGTTCGGTTGTTGCTTGAGACTGGAGCCGACAAGGATACAGCAACAGACATTGGGGCCACAGCTTTGTTTGTTGCAGCCGAGAATGGCCACTTGGATGTTGCGCGCTTGTTGCTGGAGGCTGGAGCTCAGAAAGACACAGCAACCTTTCCTGGAGAAACAGCTCTATCTATCGCGACTCTCAAAGGCCACTTGGATATTGCGCGGTTGTTGCGTGAGGCCGGCGACTGAACCACAGTCATCCATTTCCCCGGGTTCATATCCCGACGGCATGTGCCCGTGTCCAAAGAAGAACACACATACAACCGGGATGGAGCACGTGCAAGAGCAGCTCACGCTGACCAAAAGATCGGAGTGCGAAAATATGACTTTGCCAATGGTTGGATTCGCAAGAATGTGGGGATTCCATGGAATGACCCTGTGATACATAGCCTGCTAGTGTTGTGTTTTTCTTTCAACTTTGGCGAGACAGATTGAGGGGCGGAGCATGTCCTGTATAGCGCATACTCCTTTTCAGACACTGTCGGCCTGTAAGTCCAGAACAAAGCATATACAGCTAGCTACGCATTCTCTCCAGAAGTATGACCAACAGTCTAGATTCATTCTATGAATCTGAATCTGTTTAATTCGTCTAAACAGCTAGAGACGTTCTCCCCCTGGAGCGCGCGCCCTGTGCCCGTTTTTACTCGTCAGGGTCCAAAACTCCCAGAAACGGCACACCAGGTGATTTGAGAGTGTATAGATGGCACAAACCCCAGAAGGAGCTTTATGTGGACCTCAATTTTTTCAAGACATTTTGTCATCTTGGAATCTTGGGGTGCGAGTGCCATCTACTCTGAAACCTGAAACCGCTGTAGTTCTTGAACCCATTCGCGGTAACACATGATGGACACATCATGAGGAGTCCAAGCGATTCCCATTGGTTCTTCTCAATTCCATTGGTCCCTTCGATCATATTCGATCCATTCGAGCGATGGCCCAGTTGTGAGCGCCTTGTACGTTTACTGCGGCTGGGTGCCTCCCTTTTGGGTGACTGCAAGCTTGTGGGTCATCTTCGACATGGCGCCTCGAAGATGGAGCGGTGCCACTTAGGGGACATTGCTAAGAGATTAGTTGGTTTCCACGTGGATTGAAGAGAGTTCTACGAGCTTCTCACTGTTTAGCAGGAGATTCCTTTTTCCGTTTGTTGTACCATGTTGTACCCATAGGATCCTTTAGGGCTCACTGTTGGCATGACGGCGATGTCGGTGAAGAGGGCAGCTGACCTTCGCTGATCGCCCCGAAGCAGAAAGATACCACTAATCATTTGGTTCCTAGCTTTTTGAAGCTTCTTAGGGAAACTGATATAACAAGAAGACTTGGTTTATAGAATCATAGAAGTTTCCTCGTCCTTCACGGAGCTTGCCGTGCTTCTGCCTGCGCTCGCGCCGCCCAATCACTTCATCAAGTCAGAGAGCGGAGTTGTTTAATGCGAAAAGCACCAGTCTCAAGACCTTTCACCCGCGCAAAGTCCAAGATTTTACACTCATCATGGCCCTGGCACCGTGGATGTGATGGCCCCCAACAAGACCTTCGGATACCTTCGGAATCGGTGGTCATGAGTCAGACCCGTCCCAGATGGTTTTCACTCCCAGGTTTCGTGTCATGTCGCCAGTCGTCACGCCGTGATTTGACGTGGTTAGTTAGACAAGGTGATGAACTGGGCGGAGACCTCGAATTGAGCGAATGATTTGTGTCCTGATGTTGGGGATGATCAGAATGTCATCTAAAACCCTGTCTTCCCAGATGTTCCAGTCCTTTTGAGCTATTCAATGCGACTCTCGTGGCGAAGATGGGACGGATCCAGTGATGGAAACGAGGTGGATCGTTTGTAGCTCAACTAGGGAGACTTCCCAGGCGTTCCCCCTGGGTTCGGTTCAGGAAATAGACTAGTCTACCCAGCCAGGGCCAGGGGGCTTCGACTCCATTTCGTTAAGACCTTGGTGACCGTCGACCGTTGACCTTTGACAGTTTCGGTGATATGTTCGGAGTCCACAATCCAGCTCAGCCGCAGCTCCTAAGGCCTTTGGAATGGCCTGGCTAGTCTTTTGGGCTGTGTGGGTCTTCTTGATGCCCTTCTCCTTTCTGGCCGGGTCACTTGGCCCAAACTTCACAGCTGGAGAGAGGCGTGAAGCACCCGTGCAACAGGACTTGTCTTTGATGACTGGCCATTCTTTTCAATTGCTGAGTGCAACTTCTTTCTGAGAGCGGAGCGAAGAGCAGCACCTACCAGATCTACTGGCTAGGTGTCGGTTCTGTTTCATTTGTGGCAACGTCCGAAAGCACAGTGGTTGACCGAAGAACAAGCACCCTGGGCTTCGTCTCGCCGTCTCGCCTTCGGCGCAGCTAGCAGGTTTCGGCTTCGGCACCGGGCCTCCCAGGCGAACCGTTGAGGAAGAAGGGAAATAGACCAGTCTACCCATTGGTTGGGGGTCTTCCTATTAAGATGTACACCCATATAAACATAAATATACGTACTTCAATAGTATACAGTATTCAACAATCTTCAATAATATATATATATACACAATGTTGACTGCTAAAGAACAGACCATCTCTAGGGGGTGTTTGATTAATCAGTCATTACTTGATTTGATCTCAGTAAGGGGAGTGTCCTAGTCGAGGCGGATGCGGACCACGGTTAACTGAATGAGACAATTGTCAAGTTGAGTCGGCCATCCAAATCACCGAAGGGGTGCCTCAAAACTACCGCACTCTCCACAACTCCACAACCCATTGGCACCAGGAAAAGAGATGACTTGCGGCTGAATTCATTAAAACTGAAGATTTCTGGAGAACACATAGAAAATGAGAACTCCCTCACTCCAATGTGTGCACACCAGCTTAGGCAAATGGCCGTCTTCAAGGAGATGTTTCTTGGAGATACATCATGGGGCTCGTTTATCAATAACAATCAAAAACAGCTCCTCCACACGCAAGAAAGTCTTTGAAGGATAATGACTATAGCCGTAGCTGTAGCTATCCTTTGTGCTGCTTGGCATTTGTGGAGAGGGCAAAGCGGCGCCCCAAGGTGCAGCCAACATCCATTCTGGCACCCAAGATGTTGCGGTATTGACAAGGTCAGCTAGAAGAATTTATAGGAATTCCACGAATCACGTGAATTTGCCCTGAAGACTCAGGCTTACCCAAAACAGAAATATTCATCACCTCCGGAATGCACAAATCATCCATCAAAGGCCCAGAACTGGACGTGCCGACGGTCGCTCTCTGAGTACGGACTCAAGTCCACAGGTCAGTTCAGCCCCAGAACTTGGTGATTGCACAGTCTGGCAGAACAGGGGACTTTTCAACAGTCCTCTCTTTCCGACCAAAAGAACAACAGGTCCGCTTCGGGTGATTTGAGACTCGCCAGCTTCGAGGCTCACGCCATTGCCCTTTTATTACCACAATGCCAATGTGCTCCTGATGACACTCGAACTGATGTTCTCCCGCTGGACCATGATGCTCGGCGAAGCACCCCACGTCAGGACCGGCCGGTCTTGGGACCGGATGGTGGCCTGGGTGGTGGAAAGGGGAAGACGGGGGCACTCGGTGAGGTTTTTAGGGCCTTGCAACGATATCACGAGCTGGCCGATGATTCTCGATAGCTCCTCCGACGAGGAACCCTTACTTATGCGGGTTACTCGGACTGGGCGCGCGGTCGCCCTTCTCTGCAGAGGAGTGTGAGAGAAAAGCGCTCCTTGGGTTCTTGTGGCACCGTTTCCGCTGGCCACTCTGGCACAGGAAAGGTGTCTTGTCTCGGGGGCGCCGCCTGCCATCTAAGGGGCCTCCCTGACCCTGCGGGGTCTCCTTAACTAACAAAGCCTAACAAAGCCTAAGCCGGTCCTTTTGCGTTCGCCTGTATTGAACCGATGTTGAAAGCTGGGGTGTGTAGCTCAAATAGACCTCCCAGGCGTTCCGACCCCCTAAAGCCGAAAATAGACCAGTCTTGCTAGCGATCGGGGATCTCTTGGACTCAAAGCGATGAAAACCGCGTGATCGGATGAGTAAGTTGCTGTGCTCAGTTGCATCGCTCAGTTGCTGCTGCAGTTGGGTCCGTTTTGGACATATCTGAAGATCAGGAGTTTTGGTGAAGTGACCATTCATGGATTCATTACTCAACTCTTTCTTCCATGAGGTCTTCAGTATCTTTCATAGCTGCAGCGATGTGTTTGACGTGTTCTGGATGAGGGATACGTAGAAGATCCATGGTCTCTACAGGGTGACCTTGGACTTTGATCCATGTTCAAAGGTGGTGTTTTTTCGTCGTTCGCAGGTCCGCAACACGAGATGTCAGACCGCCCAGGAATGAAGAGCACTGCATCTTCCCGGTCTACTTCGCCTATTCGCATCCTGAAAGATGTTGGACTTGGGCACTAGGGATGTGATGCACCCTTGGAGGCCACACTTCTTTCCTTATTAAAGCTGTAGGGGCACATATCATCCGCTCTGGGAAATGAGGGCAGCATGGTTAAATCACTGAATTCTGGCTTGTTGGAAGCCGCCTTGCAGCAGGGACGCTGACTGCAGCCGAAGGGCCGGAAGGTCACCAAGGTCACCTCTGGGACCTTCCGACCTTCGCGAGCTGAGGTATCTCTACTTCAACTGGTACCTCTACTCCAAGATGGGTGTGTGGATCTATTTCTTCCTTGACTACAACAGGCCAGCGATGGCCAGCGATGGCTATCAATTTTTGTGCAACTCCCTCCCACCCACGGACTCCCAGCTGTTGCTCTTGCGAAAGGCAAGGGTCTTCCCATTCCAATATCATTGACATAAATATGATTAGATATGTAAATAGATTAATAAAGATCATAATATGTAAAACATTGTGAAGATAGTTTATTCTTTGATGTTTTGTCCTGTGTTGTCCTTCCCTTGGGAAGGCCATCCTCCGTCCCGGTGTGCCTTTTGCTTTGTGCCATCACCGCCGGCTCCTTCGACCTCGGAGCTCGTTTGGCCTCGGGGAGCGGATGAAAAGAGCGCGGAGCGCAGCAGACCGTCGTTTTGGATCGCCCGGCTGGTCGTTGGAGGTCCAATGGTATAAGGAATTGCACCGTGAGGGGGTTGGAGTTGGCAAATGTTGGCCAGGTGTTTCTTTTTTGTTCTATTTTTTGGAGTTAGGATGACAGTTGAACTAAACAAGAGGCGCGAACTCATGGACGGATGTTGCTCCTCATGTTGGTCAGTACACCATTATATACAAATATACACATGTTTTGCCAATCAGTGTTTGGCCCCGTTGGGTAGTCTTGTTTTTGTATATACCAACATTGAGCATGGACCCTTCAACAAAAAGAGCAAAAAACAATCTTTGGCAACACAGTTCAAAGAGAAGATTTGTTGTGTCATCATGTGTCTATTTGTTTCGACCATTCGAAAGGTTGCCGGTCTCTTCCCGAGTTCTTCGCCACGTCCAGTTCCGACCGGCCGGATACTCTCGGCGTTTGAACGGCGGAACGACACTCCGTTCACAGGAGCTGAAGGATCACTTCCGCCCGATGGGCGAGGTGAGCTTTTGCACCATCCATGGAGGTGCCGTTCTCGTCGGATCCCATGGAGGTCCCCGTGCGGGTGGACAATGGATGGACATAAGGACTTCATATGACAAAAGTATATATGATAGCATACGTTTAACTAAACCGTTAATTATTTGTTTTAACTACACGGACCAGACTCTAAACAGTTCTTGCATTTTTTGTTTGGAGCAACTTGAACACGATGAATTGTTATCAAATGTATTCAAATGTTATCAATGCTTCTGCGTGCTTTTCTTTTTTCAAGCTCTGAAGGTTTCAGCGGCATTCTCGCGAATCAATAGGGCTAGGTGGGAAGCATGTCGTATGGGCAAGTGAGCAGGTGTGAGCCTGGTGTGAGGCTGGACCTACCCCGATTGGCTCAGGGTGTCCAAACTCTACAGCCAAACTCTGACAGAGACAAACCAACGGTAGAAAGTACCGGAGTTCAAACGTGCCAGGTGGACTGGACGAGCCGCGGGTGTTTCACGGGTGAAACATCCGGACTTCCGGGACCGAAGCGACGAGATGTTTTTCGCTGTTACGGTCACCAACACGTCCGTTGGACGGATCGGTTTGGGATCGAAATATGCACCCAAAGGGTGATCGAAATGACCCACCTCTGGACCTGATCTTCATTGATCTTCCATCCGCATGCCACGGGATCCGCCCAGCCTCTCGCACGGCACGGGTGAGTTTCCTGGATGCCAAGCATGTGGGGGCTCTCGGTGAATGAGCGTGAGGCGGTGATGAAGCGGAGGGTGAAACTGCTGCGACCCAGTATGCGGCTTTGATGATGCATTGTATGTTCATTTTGTATCATTATGATCATTAGACTATAGACATCAAAGTAATTCTATATATATACATATATATATATCACATATATATAATATATATATATATATCACATATATATAATATATATATATATCACGTATATATAATCATATATATATATATTATATTTGTTTTTCTTTTTTTCATAATTAAGGAATTATAAGGTGTCCATTGGTTTCTTCTATCGGTCGAACAGGACCATGTCTGGTAGAACATGGCTCCTTCGAATACGATTCACCTTCACAAACTGGGTATGTTCATGTTTAAGTTTCTTTTTGAATCCGCACAGCTCTTGAAAGTAGGGCGGGTTTGGAGGTGCAAGGGCCGGTGACGAGACGGATGGGGCCCCTTTGGCTTGTAGGGATCGGATATCTCAGGTGTTGTGAATCACATCAGTGGGCATCCCAGATGCAAATTCCTTCACACTCTCCCAAACATGTTGCTCTTTGTGAGCAAGATTCAACGTACTTATCCCACTGGACTACAACCCAACCGTTGTTGTTACTCCCCGTAGACAGTGGCAGCCTTGGGGCTCGGGGCAACCAATGAGCCTGCAATTGGCAATATGTTTTTTATCGAACAGCCCTGCTGGACGTCAGAAGACCAAGATGTTTATCAAGCAACATTGATGGCAGAGCTGTGGGCTGGAGTTGGCGTACCGAGTGACCGAGTGAGGGAAAGCACTGGTCGAGTTGCAAAGAACATCATCATTTTGCGAGGACTTGAGCCCAAAGAGCACACAGTCAGACAGTCACATTTTGTCACAACAGATTTGTGTCGTAGTTGATTTGTCCAGTGACAGTGAGGTGTTGCTACTCTGATTGGCCCTCATACTCCTTGGATAGCCTCGGACATGTGCAATCTGATTGATCATGCTGGGTAGAGGCTTACATATCTTAAGCTCGCCCCCAAATACCCCCAAAATTCCAAACTGCAGAGCATCCTACTATATAGATCATGTTTCCATATGTTTCCTCACTCATCACGTCTCACTCAGGGGTCCTCTCCTCGTATTTGGTCGGTTGGAAGGGTATCTTTGGACACCACGGACGGCACCACGTCAGGCAGCTTCCGCTGTGAAAGACCTGTCGAGGTTCTCTTGTGTCGGATGGGACGAAGCACAGCGGGCTGGACCATCAAGCCATGGCGAAAGCCACCATGAAAAACCAAGAATGTGGTGAGTGTGTTTGGTTTGTGTAGTGGTTGTCCTTTTTTCGCGAATTCCCTTCTGGGGAAGATGTTTTTTGTGGGTTCCTTCATCAAATACAAAGGTTTCGCAGTTGGGGATAACAACAACCAACGCAGTTTTGCTTCGAAGGATCATGTTGGCACTCCCCAAGCACCTCGAACCCAGTCGAGTGGATGGAACTCCGGTCATCCACATATAGAAACACCGTCGTTCAACGTCCACGAGGAGAAAAAGGGCCTTCCGTGCTTCGACGCTTCGACGCTTCGACGCTTCGACCGTCGGAACTGAGACGTCACCCGACTCCAGCGACGGGACGCCGTCGCTGCAGGTCATACATTGACGGCTACAACCGTGAGATCAAAGTGTGCTGCATCCCAGAGTGACCAGCGTGATGGTGGTTCTTTTGGGGAACCCAGCGGCCAGTTTCTGGACTTAGATAGGTCATTTTCGATTTGATCACTACTTTGTATTTGAGCCATGAGCCATTCTGCCAAATCCCAAGAGAGACTTTACTGATTCATGCACTTTCTCTTCGGCACCAGATGGTGAAGAGGGAACCACGGACAGCATACGCAAAACGGGTTCGCTTTCATGGCACGTCCAGAAGCCCAGGACCGGCACCTCGAGTTCCTGCACGAGTATAGCATAGTCCTTTACATCACATGTTACAAACTGTTTTTTTTGGTGAAACATCAATTAGTTTCCCGTTGTTTGGGTTTCGAGGTAGGGATTGAGCATGCAAGGGTGACGGTAGCGGAAAGATTCACAGTTGCCTCAGCTACTACTCTACAAGGCAATGGAAGCGATAGAAAGGGCTGCCCATGTGAGGCCATGGAAGATTCGCAGAATTCCAAGAGAATGAAGAGTAAGGGTGACTTGCCCACTCTTTTGGTCACTCACCATGAATCTAAGAGAGACCTCTAACCACTCTAACCCATAAGTGAGGTTTGGATCAAGGAATTATCGGCGAGAGAAGGACGAGGCATCGGCATGAAGATAGATGATCATCTCCGATAATGGTTGCCTAGGCGATTAAGATACTTTAAGAGTAGCTGCATAGGCAAAGATAATATTTTGGGAGGGCGTGAGGGTCGGCATGGGGAGCTTACTGCAGTTGAACTGGCCACGCTTCCTGTAACAACACTGGTTGCAGAATGCTGACTTCCATTTTCTGCCGGAGTGTCCTAGCACGTGTGCTCTCAGGACATATCCCTATCACCGTTGTCAGACAGAGGCTGGAACCCTAGAAACTTTGCTACCTGTGGTCTCTCTTCACATCGTTTCTTTCAATTATGACAATCATTGAATCATCAATCAACCATGCCGCAACAGATGTGGCCAATCAACATCCATCATCCACAGGTCCATCAACATCCCGGCATCCCGTGTCTCTTTTGGGATTCCGAAATCGGACCACCGGGTGGGTAGGTCATGCTCCAAAAGAGAGAACAACCAGAGAATGTCACTTAGAGGGTCAGTCTTCTTCGAACAGAGATTCAGAGATTCGATGATATTGGTACCAATTCTTTCTCAAGTTATGGAAGATAGGGTTTTTGAACAGTCTTGTTTGTTTCTGATGCGGCGGACGTGGCTTTAAAACTCTTGACATCGTTGGAATGCTTGGGGATGTCCCATAGATGCACGACAACAAGATAATGAGATGCATAATCTGATATTGCAGAGGATTTCTGATAATGAGATACCTATAATGCACGACAACAACATATTGAGGATTTCTGATATTCCAGACGAGCAATGGAGAGCTCATTCAGCAACAGTAGCGTAAGCTATGCCGTTAACTTAAATGCCTTTGACTCAGCATGAGCCCAGCAATGCCAAATGTGATGCAAGTGAGCGAAAGAAGGTCCATGGTTTTTATTACAGTAGTCCTAAAATCCTAAATACTCTAGTCCCTTTCTCCCCAGATCTATTTTCGCCGATACACACCAGTTTGAATGCGCTTCATGAGCCTGCGAAAGTGAAAGGACAGCAACAGAATATATAGTTCTCAGACACAGAGTTCCTCCTTCGATGTCTCAACTCGCACCCCTGGCCCAACCAGTCCGGATCCGCACTGTGGCGGGAAGTGAGGTGCGGGTCTCCTGCCTAGACAAGGAGGTCACCGAAGAGGAGCTTCGAAAGTGGGAGGCCAAGAGCCTCCGAAAAGGACCGGAGAGCAAGACCAGTGGAGGGTCGATGGGGTCGTTTGGGGTTCCACAACATGGTAGTCATCGGTGTCATGGGTCACCAATCATCATGAAGGAGCGATTCTAACTGGGCGCCCGGAGTCTAAGCAATTGGGCTGGGACACTATTCTAAGACAAACATGTGCTGCAGATCAGATTTGGATATGCTGCTAAAGCCATGGACTTTGTCCAGTCATTGGAGGCCTGTTTTGACAGCCAGCTCCATGGGGAAAGTTGTCTCGGATTCCCTGCTTTTCTCCAGCTGCAACCAACGCATGGAAAAGCCTATCGGGCACTTGGAGAGCAACTGCTGACATCGGAACAAGGATCAACAGATGTTTGTGGATATCCTTTCACAACCACTGAAATACGTTCACGAACGGAATCCAAAGAGATGAACAAACTCATCCTCCTTGGGGATTGGAACGAGCCTGGCCCAGGCACTTCGAGAAAGCTGGTGCGGATGGGCCTTTGCGAGTCTTTCTTGTGTTGTCCCCACCGTGCGGAGCATGAGGGAACATATTCTTATAGGGCTGCAAGAACATCCTGAGATGTGGGTTGGGTTGAAGTGGTCAAACTGCATTGATATATCCCTAAGAATCAAGGACCCTCAAAGGTGAAGGTTTTGAGGGTCCAAACCCCTGCTATGCAGGGTCCAAACCCTCCATAGGAGGGTCCAATGATTCTTAGGGATATATCTATATTCATTACAGCTTCATCATGTTGAACATCGAAGTCGCCGATGTCGCTGATGTGCTGGTCGCATGCCCTCAGATGGAATCGCCTCTCATCGGATGTGTTCAAGGTAAAAAGGTGACGAAAAACATATAAACACACAGCCTCTGCCCGATACATGTCCTGAAAAGCAGAATTCCAGGGAATTCCCACCAGGACCATCCTGCTTGGGTGTCATGTCTGGAGATCTCTAAGTAGTGAGCTGGGTAGTCCAGCCAGGACACCCAGGCAGGATGGTCCTGGTAGAAGTTTTCTGGAGACGACCCGTTGAAGGGCAAAACACAGCTGATGGATATCGAACTCGTGCCTGGACCTGTCGGAGATGCTTCTTGACTCAGCCAAGCTGAGCTTTGAACTCCAGTCCATACTGCTGGAGGGACACTTATATATATATATATAGATAGAAAGTAAATCCCCACACAAAATGCATTGGACACCGTGCCAGTATCTATTTGGGACCCCTCTACGTTTGAAAGGAAACCTCGTTCAGAACACCTGGAAGGTAGCTGTGTTGGGTGAAGTTGACAAAACAACTTGAGCCCATCACACAATCATCACATACTGTGCTGTTTTGGAATTCAATGCTGTGCTGAGTCGACTTCATGACGCATTCTCCGTGGGAAGTTAGCTCTTTTACCAGTCAGGCCAACACCTACGTATATTTTAAAACAACGTAAAATAATCACACATATAAAAAGGAATCAGATATGTCATTTGTCATCTTGCTTCCAAACACACACACACATATATATATATACACATACATATAGTGTGTAATGATGGATAATGGAAGCAGTGATGGCTGCACTCTGTGGTTATGTGGATATGAGAACTCTTGATGGCTTCACCAATCACCCAATCCAGAGTGACTAGAGATGCGTTCAATGCACAGTGCCGGTGGCCCCTGATATGCAAATGCCCCAACCCAGCCGCTTTTGAGCTCAAACAGCTACACATGAGACCATGTACTTTGAAAGTATGGATGGACGCCCGAAACACAGAAGATTCTAAACACATATATAACCTATATTAATATCAAAAAGGAACCAAGTGGAAAACCCTAGTTTTGCTACTTTTTCCGAAAGTTGCTCTGCTTTTGAAGCACTACAAGTAGATAGAGGTCCATCAGCATCATTAATGTAGCGTGTCTCCGACCCCCGCCCTGGCTGCCTCATCACACCTGCTGCCGGCTCAAACACCGCCAGGCTCAGTGGACGAGGTGGAATTCATCACCGAAGAAGTGCCACCGGAGTTCAAGGAACACATTATTTTGTAGCCAAAAAAGAGCTGCGCAGCAGTGGCTTCGGCGCTTCGGCCGCTTTTTCGCTCTCTTTCCTTTGCGCTTAGTCAGTGCGCCACACTTGAGGAGTGTAGTGCCAAAAGACTGCAGTGGGATGGCGTAGGACAGTATCGACGAATTCGGGCTGCTCACCATGTTTTGAGTTCTATCCTTGTTGTCTTCCTTCACCAATAATATATACTCACTTTGTTTCATACATGGTATTCTGGTAAGAAGCGAGCCAACATCGCAACACACAGGCAACGATTGTCAGCAAAACACACTGGCAACAAATTATAAAACAGAAAGGAGCGCTCTGAGCGGCGCGTTTTTGCATTGTTTCATTTTGTTTGTATTTTGTTTCTATATTTGTATTGCGTTTCTATTGATTTTTGTGCCACTGAAAGAATACTATTCTGCCTCAATCCCCCCCCTCCCCCAAAGGTAATTTCCAAAATTCCAATTTTCCAAAATTCCAATTTTCCAAAATTCCAATTTTCCAAAATTCCAATTTTCCAAAATTCCAATTTTCCAAAAAACCCAAAGAAACCAAAAAAACAAAAAAACCAATTGTGCCAGGACTTTGCCTCACCCCCTCTTCCCCCCATGGTCTGTGCAGAATTGTTTTTTTTGTTTTTTTTGGTTTCTTTGTTTTTTTTTGGAAAATTGGAATTTTGGAAAATTGGAATTTTGGATTTTTTGATTTCCTGGGATGTTTTAAATTTTCAATTTCCTTGGAAGTAGACAATACTACCACTTTCTCTCAAACCCAGAACAGTCTCTGAAACCCTCAGTGATTTGTTCATTAGGGTCTAATAATGCTCCTTCTGCTCCTTTAACTCGAAAATTGGTAATACCTGACATTTTAGAATTATAACCAGTAAAATTGACATCTGCAATTGACATACCAATAATGAATTTGTTCTTTCTGTATTGACGATACGAAAAACTTAAACTGTCATGTACTGTATAGCTCTTCTTAAATAGTAAAAGATTTATGATAATGATTGCGCTTCAAATTCTGTGTATTTCTGGGAATTGCTTAATTGAATTTGCCAACTTAAACTACGGGTGGCATCTTGAAAACCTTTGTACCTTGTAAGTCATTTGTATCAGCATTACCAGTATCATTAATTCTTCCATAGATCATAGGATTAATTCCATCTCTTATATACATAATTGTCAGGTAAGTATCGGTTCAGTTCTTCACCACTCCTTGGAGTTCTAAATAAGGTAATGAATGCTCCAGTCAGTTTAGAAGATGATTTTACACTATTCATATTAATTTCACCACCACCAGCATTGAATGTTTGGGTGATTGTGTGATAACAATTTGTAATGTTTCTTATCTTTGCCATTCCGCCCCCCTTCTATGTCCTGCCATTCTAACACTCAATGGCTGACAAGTAGCACCAATATAGACATCGTCATTTTGTCATTTAGTATTCTGTAAAATTTTGCCTTGGAGTAATCCACCATAACATTACATATTTTAACTAAGTTTAAATGTTGTTTTTTAAATGAGTGATTGGGGTTAAATCCATTGCTTATATTGGTGCCGGGATTGATGTTCCAAAGGCCGTTCCCTTCAAAATTGATATAGCTGTGGCTCATTAAAGGGTTAGGTTCTTTCAAATCAGAAGTTACAGCGTAACCATCCAACATTGAAACAATATCGGATGGATTGAGGTAGTCAAGTCTTTTGGGACTTTTGTTCCTTTCCTTTTTGTTTTTATTGTAGGGGTAGCATAGGTTGTTGTAGCAAATGTATTAGGTTGTTCTTGATTGATCTTATTACAGCACTTGCAAGGTTATGCCCAACCAAACGGGTTATTTCTGGTGACTTTTCCAATTCTTCTATAACATGTTTGTATTTCTCACTGTGATGAACATTTCTAGTAGGTACTAATAACAGATCATCCATAATATCCCTTGTTAAAGATCCATCACAACCACCTGTGCCACTTATGTATAAAGTCTTACTTGTTTTGTAAAAAGCACTTGGTGATGAATAGGCATTCCATAAGCCCCTGCGGTCTTCTATCTTCTCCTTGTTTGCTATATTTTTCTCTTCAGCATATAGTGTTCTATGTTGTTTAAAGTGATCATTTAAGTTTCTTGTAAAGTCATTCATTCTATCATTCCAATTTTGGTTCTTTTTTTTCATAATCACTGTAGGTTTCTTGACCGATCTTACTGAATAACATCTGGGCGCTTCCAGGCAGATCCTTCCAGGCAATGTCAGACACATCAATCATTCTCAAGAAAACGCATGAAAAAGGTTGAAAAATGCTCATTTTCATCGAAAAACGCGCCGCTCACAGCGCTCCCCTCTCTTATAAAAATGCTGGTTGCTTTCTACACCTCCTTTGAAGTGGCTTTCTTCGCTCCAACTCGGCTCGAGAGTTCACCGCGGGGGAGCGGCAGGCGTGGTGTAGCAGCCGGCTGCCGGATGTTGGATGACCGGAGTTGTTTATTGCACCCTTTTGAAGCATGCTATTAGGTTAGAGGCCATCGCTATTAGGTTTGAGGCCATTGCTATTTGGCTGGAGGCCATTGCTGTTAAAAAGGACTCTTTAGATATCTTTAGATTGCTTTTGTGTTTAAATGGATTAGACAGCATACCGCTGCAGATTCCTATGAAGGCAGCTCGTTTCAGTGTTGACCCATTGACCTCTTACTTCCGGTGCGGGTTCAGGCGGGTTCTCTGTATGCCTCCATGCATTCCTGCATTTCTGCACCATTCTGTCCCCGTGTGAAGCACAGGGAGCGCATGCACTGTCAGCAGACCCGAAGTGGAGCGCTTTGACTGGTAGCAATGACGATATCAATGCATATATATAATGCGGCGGACCACCACATAAAATGAACTATGAGGTATGGCACTGCTAGTTCTTTAAGATTCCTCCAGCATGCTTGGGACGGAACAGCCAATCCATGAACCCTTCCGCGCCATTCGTTGCGCCAGGGGGCGGCTTTGCTGGCCAACCATGGGCCAGATGCTTAGAGCGTTCCCACTGTGGGCAGATGGAAACTCCCTTGTTGATGGGGCGCGTCTTTGCTGGCCTTGTGGGTGGCTAGATTTAGATTGTTGGGTGCTTGATCAGCTGACATACACATCCCATCACATCCCCCGTGTTTTGCAGGGTTTTGGGTTTGGTTAGTCTTTCCACTGTATTGCAGGGGTACCAGAGGTCTTTTCTTCCATGAACTTCAAACAGCATCCTGTCATGCTTGCCGCAACAGGGTGTTCGCTCTATGACTCTATGACTCTTCCACCGACGCCAGGGCTGGTGAGGTCGATTTGCGTAAGTGGACTCCCAGCTCAACAAACTAAGAGCTCCCTTTCAGTCCCTTTGGAATGGATGCATGTATGAAAGACATCCACTGGTTCAAAGTAATCGCTTTCTGAGCCATCTGATGATTCATCGTGATTCCAATCAACCACATTGCCGCAGTATCGGAATGATAAGAAACAATTTGCTCAGAGGCACTTTCTTGGAACATGACAGAAGTCCTTCATGCCTTGGAAATCTCAAGGACGCTATTAGGTGGAGGCCATCGCAAGTAGGTTGGAGGCCATCGCTACTAGTAACAAGAAGCTACTAGTAGCAAAGGGCATCGCTACTAGGAGCAAGGACGCTACTAGTAGCTCCTGGCCTAACTACTAGTAACAAGAAGCTACTAGCAACAACGATCGTAAGATCATTTCGGATTTTTGAGACTCGAGACACGTCCCCGAGGCCGCACGAACGTGCGGGTCGTGGCGCGAGCGCGTCGGAAAGCTCGGAGACCGTTGCTTCATCATTCGGCGTTGGAATCCTCCAAAAGTGTCGCTGATTCTCATGCTGTACTTGGGGGTACGCATTTGGGTACCCATTTCAGTGATGTTCCATTATCAATTGCAGGGTTGCTGAATATTTTGTTAGCCAGTATTGATTGATTGTAATGGGCGGCACATACAGAACATCTCATGTGGCCGACACAGACGGTGAATGGTGACATCTTGTATGTGTGGAGACGGGCCACTGAAAGGGGCCACTTTGATGAGGATGTCACAGGATCTCCGTATTGACGCAGTTGCTGTTCCAAAGCAGCTCTGAAGGAGCCCAGAAAGCAGCTCCAGGAGTAGCTCTGGGTGTTTTTGTGCACTTTACCAGGAAGGTCCGAGCTACGAAGAAGCAGCTTCTGCTGTTGTCCTCGAGTTTGTCATGTCCGCTCAAGAGCATACAGCTTCAGGGTTGTCACGTCACGAAATTCCAACGTGGTCACAGACATTGGATTCATTGGATCAACAAGATCTGTGACCACCGGGTCCGGACGTTCCGAAACCACGTGAGGTCCAACCTCCTCCTTTGCCTCGGATGTCTTCAAGTTCAATGAGGCCTGGTGGCCCGTGGCCACCGTGCCAGCCCCGTGGCCCCTGGCGGGTCGTGGGATGTTGGGGTGATTTGGGGTCGAAAGGCACACAGCAAAAGACTCGTTGGGCCTCCGTTTTGGTCAAAAGTACTCATAATATATATTACAGTAGTGTGGAGGTTCTGGGGTATGAGCAAGATTGAGCAAGCGCTATAATTTTCCTTCCTTTCCTCGATACCCATCCCTCACGTGGTGCTTTTTTGGGAGTTGAATCATAGTCATAGATGGCAGTGGGTCAAAACCCAGAGCCCCAAACGGTAGATTGACATCCCGTTTATTCTGTTCATTTTCGGAGTGTCAACCAGGTCGTTGAAAGACCCACAGCCTCCACAGCCTGGGCCTCCCACTCGGGTGCCACTCGACGGCGATCCAGGCGGCAGACAGCATCGACATGCGCTTGCCCAAGGACGAGTCGGCGGGACTGGCCCCTTGGCGAAAGCATCCTGTGCCGTCCTGTTTTGGCAAAACCGGCTTTTGTCACGTTTTTGACCCGGTGGCCTTGAAAAAGCCGCGCCCAAAGAAAAGGGGTCCCTTTAGTCCACCTTGGTTTTTCGCCCTGGAAACTGTGGCAGACCCGGACCTGGAGACTGTGGGAAGCCACTCTATGTGTCCTCCGATGTGGTTTCAGATGTTTCAGTGGGCGATTTTAAGACATGCCACTTGGAGCATTCTTTCAAGTAGAATCCTCAGCTCTACTGCCAAAGAAAGATGTTCTTCACACATCCGTCGCATCTGGAGGGAAGTGGCAACGGCATCTCGAGGTTTTCCAACTAAGCCTCTTGAGCTGCCCAGGTCAACAATCAGCAGGAAACTTGGCACTTCAAGCTGGACAAGGCCAGGACAAGTCCAGGTGGATAACAAACACCAAAAACCGCATGTTTTCTCAAAGCCATAGAAAACCTAATGAAAAACCCAATCTGCTTCGATGGTTTTCATGTTCTGTAAACACCGAGTCTGGGAGGCCGACCGACGCCCCCCGGTGGAAACAAGCGGTGGTGTGGGTGGTTTAGTCGTGGGTGGTCTTGGCATCAATCGGACTCAGGTCCTCTCGAATGGAAGCCAAGAGCAGATCTTCGAGATTTGTGCTGCGGCGGGATCCAGAGAAACGTCCAAACCGGTGGTGGACCTTGCCGGCGGAATTTGTTGTGTGAATCACAGATCAATGATGCTTTTATTATAATATATAACTATATATTTACATACAAGCTCGCCCCCAAATATGTTTCATTGAACCGTAGGCTTTTGTCAAGACAAGCATTCCGCCAGATTATGCTTGCATTCTGGGAAGTCTTGTTGACTGGATTTATAGTGCAGCTGAAGAGGTTTGGTTCAGGATGATTTATATAGTCAGTGTGCAGCTAGGTTGCCTCAAGATCTTTCTCCAGCTGTCACCACTCACCACTCACCACTCCACCGGAGCTCCACGAGCGATCCGAGTCCGCCCCAGGATGTCGTGCGATCCGTGATGGATGGATACAATGGAACCATCTTGGCCTACGGCCAAACGGGCGCCGGGAAGACTCACACGGTGGGCACGGCACGGGACGGGCACGTCGACGCACCGGAGGGGAAGAGGGGAGACACGGGCGAGTGGAGGGGAAGAGGGAAAGAGGGCGAGGGCGACACTGACTGGGAGATCGGGGATGATGGTTTTGGGATTTGGGGATTTCCATTTTGGATCCAACAGAGGAGGCAACAGAACCCATGAATTGGAAGGACACATTGATAGTTCAGTTTCATCGGATGCACAACACTTGGAGAAGGATGCAGGCTGGCAATTAAGAACCTTCTGGGTACGGGGGAGATGAGAGTGTTGCCGAATTTTACCTTCAACAACTGCCCTACCAATCGTTGAGGAGGTGGTGTATTCTGGATACTCAGCTAGTGCATGCGGAGGTGCCGTCCTTGTCTCAAAGATCTTACCCAGATGCAAGGGGTCGCTGTGAAGTTTCGTGCAGATCCAAGGGGTCGCTATATAGAGGAAACCCGAAGTGGAGACGTCTCCACACAGAAAAAAAAACCGAAGTGCGAGATGTTTTTGGGATCCGAACACCAAGAGCAGATTCTACCACACTTCCAAACACCTCCCAAGATCGCACCGCACCGCATGTGCGGTGTGAATCCGCATCCATTCCACATTTCCAAAAAATTGGCACCACCCTGCCCCTGCCCTCGTTCTCACCCCCCATGCCTACCTCGCCGCCTGCACCTCGGACAGATGTCGGGCGGCCACATGGGCTTCGCCGACCGGGGCATCGTGCCGCGCGCCATCTCGGCGATCTACGCGGAGGTGGAGGGTCGGTGGTGGGAGACGGAGAGGTCAAGCTGGAGGGCAGAGGTGGGTTTGGATCATTAAGTCCAGCACCTGCAGGCTTTGGATGATAAACTCTAAAGTGGTGGGGAAGTACAAGGCATTGTGGGTTTGGATCTATCATGACATATTTTATATGACATACTGTAAATTATGACAATGGATCACAGTGGCAGCAATGCAATTCTTTGCCCAATTTGTAGGGATTCTACTATTTTTGGCAAGTACCAGTAGCTACCGGAAGAAGTTTACTCCGTTTTTCATTGCTTGCCCCATGATGGAAGAGTGGATACCCTGATAGAACAAGTATGAACAAGTATATATTGGATGTTGTAAAACTATTTGGGGCCTGTAGACCGAGGGTCCACTTACCAGCTAAGTTGGTTGCCTGGAGGCCGCAGGTGGTAGCAAGAGAAACACCATGAAACAAATAGCTCATGATCGATGCAACCATCAAACCTGTTTGTGTTGTTACAAGTGACGACCTCCTCGCAAGGGATGAGTGGGATGAGGGGAGTGGAGCGTTTGCATGTTGGTGCAAGGAAACACTCAAGAGGCAATCACCACAAAGATGCTGCCGGAGTTTTCCATCCTGGAGTTGACTGAAGACTCAGAAGACTTCCACTTGCCTGTAGCAAGTAATGATTCCAAAGTGGAGCATCAGAGCAATCAGAGTGTGTGGCACTTGGTATCCGGATGGGTGAAGGTTTCCTTTGGCTTGAGGACCCCAGGTGGTGCATCGTGTTCATGCCAATGATGTCCCTGTCACACGCAGGATTCTCCATGGTCTATCAGGTGCCTCAATCAGATGAATCTTCTCCCCTTGGACCGTTTTCTTCTTCTCTCAGCACCGACCGCTCTTTCCCACAAAGCAACAGCCTGATAAGCTCGAACAGACCGAGACGGGAACTGTCCGACAGAGTTTGCAGGCAGCAGCCCGACCTGAGAACAACATTACCATCAAGCTCTCCTATGCCGCTTGGATCAGATGTTCAAGATCCCGTTTGCAATCAGTGTATTTCCTTGGTTGGCTCAGGGTGATGTTATTTTCCCAATGAGTTGTATAATCCCCTTCTGAGAATATTGTTCTTTGTTTCCCGGTCCCAGCTTTTTGGTTAGTCCTGGGGTAGGTAGTGACAAAGTGCATGCTGTGAAGATAGATTAGTTGGCAAGCTAGACTTGGTCACAAAGCAGAGGAATTTGGAGATGGATTGAGGGGAGATGTGAAAACTGCGCAGGATTCACCGTCGTGTTTTGTTCGTTTTCGTCTTTGTTCACCGGCCTCCACCGGCGCGGCGGAGCCGAGAGGCGGTTCAACAGATCTGCACGTGCACTGACCACATCTGACCATACGCATGTCTTGGAAGCTCCAAGTTTGCAGCCTCACAGCATCCAAGACTCGCCGCATCTCTCACTGCCCTTGATTGGAAACTTTGCATCTCAGCTGACGCAAAGTATACAGGGCCGAAGGGCCCTTCGTGACGTTCATATATATATATATACATCTCAACAACGGAGTGACGGTGAAGGTGGCATTCCAGACGGTTTTCTGTTTTTGGTTTTTACCGTTTGGTTTCCACCGGCTTCGTTCTTTTTTACGTCAAGCAAGGTGGAGATCTACAATGAGCTCATGTGCCGAGCTGAGGGGGAGATCGGCCACGAACGCGGCCAAAGTTCGAAACGGTGAACGAAAGTCGCAGGGTGCTGAAAAAGAGTGCAACAGAGGTTTTTGTTCAACGGTTTTGTTGAAGGTTGTGATTCATGAATCCGGTGCTCAAACGGTTTTATAGTCCAACATCAAAGTGGCTTCAGGATTGACTAACTGGAGATGATGAATGAGCTCAAACTCTGTGGCCCAGCAATGTTCAGAAAGTCCCACGAAACCGGTCCAGAGAATAGTATCGAATCACCTTATTTCACTCAGAAAAGTCCCACAATTCCCCAAGACTTCCATGATCACCACATGGTTGACCTGACAATCACCACTTCCATGATCATTCCCACGAAAAATCCGTCACTTGGTGATGATCACCTGCAAGTTCATCACCCCACGTTCCTGCAACTTCCTGAAAATCATGGTTGTATTTTGTCCATCACCCCAAGTTCCTCGGAGGTTTGACCTGCTGACGGATGTTGGAGTGGCTGAGCAGAGTGGTGACCTCTCCATTGTGGAGGACTCGCGCGGGAATATCCAGGCTTGCGGCAAGGGTGGCGGCGTTTCGCACGGCAAACGACATGTTTTCTGCGGTTCTTTTTTGTGCCCCCCAAAACTGACAGACCCTGCAGGCTTACACACCTTCATGCAGACCACATATATAACTAATTATAACTATAACTATATGTTCCAATTATCAAATTGGCACATCTTGAGGAACGTCTTGAGGAAGCTTTCTTTTCGACGGTCAAACTGACCTTCCCAACGGCTTTCACCCGGGAAGAGACGGCTGAAGAGACGGGACCACGGCAGGTGCGAGGCCTCACAACGCCGGTGGGAGGGACCGAAGAGGAGGCACGGTCCACCGGTGGGCAGGTCGACAGGTCGGCGGTGAAGAGGATGTCAGTGATCAGGGTGAAATAGAAGTAAACCCGAAGCCCTAAAACCCAAATGAATCCAAATGATATACATATAATTGACTTGCAATTTACAATATATTATATATATTACAGTATGTAATTACTGTATATATTGACATGGATGTGGGTGAATCTAGGAATTCCATGTCAATATGGGATCGGTTGAAATTGGCCTCTATGTAAAAGTGAAGATTGCCATTGAAATCTTTAGGGCAGAACACCCGCGGCCGTTATTCTGTATATATTCTGGAAGCTTACTCTAATGGTTCGGAGGCTCAAACTGCTCTGAAGGAGGCGGAGTCAAGTCTGACAAAGGTAGCCCCACCAGGTTGACGATGGTTCTTTCGCGGAACTTTTTTCCTCTGTCCAATCTAGTCACAGTCCAAAACCTTCGACAAAAAAGGGGGAATTGAGCTTTCCTCTTCAATCAATGTCGGCCAGACTTTCTTCTTCCATGTTTCTTGGACTTTTTATGGTAAAGGCTTTTTGATGGCTTTTTGTGGCAGAGACATCAATGTCAATGCCAAGTTGCTGGGCAAAGAGCCACGCACTTGGTTCTCCGCGGACTGCAGTGCAGCACTCCTTGCAGTCCTCACCTCGCCCAGGCCCTTCACATCTTCTTTCAGGGGGACACCAACCGCCATGTCGCTGAACACGCCCTGAATAAAGGGTCCAACCCCCTGGCGGTTTCATGGGGGGGGCGCGTGGCGAAAAAGGATGGGGAGCCACGGCACACTTTGGAGGCATTCTTTTTGGATGGGAAGCATCAAAAGTTGTAAGACCTCACTTGAGAGAACTTGGCTGATGTTGCTTCTGATTTCAGTGTTTTTGGATGCTTTTAGTGTATAGGCTAGGCATGGCGAGGCCATCCCTTGCCTTTCTTACATGGATTGGATCGTCTTCAGTTCATCTTAATTCTGCGAGTTCCAGTGGTCTTTTGAGGTCGCGATGTTCCTCGTGACGGCATGGTTGCGAACCTCTTGTGGGTTGCCTGTAAGTACATCCAAAATCGAATGCTTGAATGAGGAACTTCTTTTCTCTAACTCTACCCAGAGAGAAAGCACCATACAATACATATGATATCATATGATTCATGATACAGTTAGAACAACCTGCACCACTGGGCCTGATCGTCTTCTTCGAAATGCAGCCACCACCGAAACGACTTTGACATTTGATGGCTATATAGAGTCGATCAGACTCGCAAGGAATATTTCGAGGGACAAAAAGAGGAACGACGTTTCGACGTTTCCTCGGTGTCATGAGTATTGGGAATGTGTTCTCGAGTAGCTGCTCCTCTTTGGTTTCATTGTGTAAGTGGAAGATATGGGAATCCATGGGAATCCACTGACCTTTGGGCCGTGTATGTGGCCTGACACTGAGGGATAAGATGTTGCTCGTTTGGGGTGGAATTTGCGCAGGTCGATCTTTTTGTGGAAAGAGTGATGTGTACCGTAGCACAGGGTGTGCATGTGTTCTGCCTTTGCGCAAGTAGCATGATGGTTTTACACAAAAGCAATGCACATTCAGTATCATCTATATAGGCATGACAACATATATTTGGATCTTATCTCGATCACTCTCAAGAGTCTCACCCCTCCCCCAAAGGCACAATCAGTCATATGATGTCATATCTCACCTGTTATCTATCCAAAATGCGTCACACAACAACAACAACGACTACGACAACGACGACAACGACGGTGACATCTGTCTCCGGTCCTGTCCGCCGCGCCGCGCCGTCTCCGCGCATCACTGCGGCGCGTTCGGCGCGGTTCGTTGGTGCGGGGGCTCCTGAGGTCCACTCGCTCTCATGTGGTCTTCACCATCTACGTGGAGAGTCGCTCGCGGGTGGAGTCTTCCGAGAAGGCGCGGCGGACAAACCGTCCGCGGTGACCGCGGGTTTCACGCGGTTTCAGGCAGTTTCAGCATGTTCGGCCGGCTCTGATAAGAGTATTGTAGAGGAAAAGAGTCGGCCAGTGCTCAATTGTTTTGAATGTTGATCGATATATATATATATAGTATGTGAGCTTCCTATGGCCGGGGGTGGGATGTAATCAAATGAATCAACTATACACTCATTTTGAAATCGGAAGTAGTTGTACTCGCGTGGGCAGACAGGTCAGGCAATGCAGACAACACAATTCAAAATCGGAGGCTATGCCACTGTGGTGACAGAAGCGCAGAATCCCTGTACCTAAAAATTCAAACCTGCCAATGGCAAGAGAATGTATGGCATTTTGACCTTCTAGAATCAGAAACGATGCTGGGGTTCTTGCTCTGTAGATAAACCATGATAAACCCAACTAATTACTAGAACAAAACTTCAGACCTCGTTTTTGACACTGGTATTGGAGGATCTCCTCCTTTGATAATAGGTCTTGAGCCACTTTCTAGACTATCAAAGCATGACATCAGACGAATCAAAAACTCTTCAGCTCCTATCATTTGAGCATGTGTGCTTGCCGTGGATTTCATCCAAGAGGATCTACTATTTTGTTTACACAGTGGTCCCTATGGATCCAGGGAGCCCGCTTACGAGTCCATTGTGCCGACCGGAGTCTTCGTTTGTCTTCCAGACTCGGTGTTTGCCACGACCCACCAGACGGTGCCACGCCACGCCACGCGACCCACCGCGTCCTTCACACCACGACCCAGCGGGTGGTCACGAGGTGATTTTTTCCAAGTTGCACTTGGTCGACCTGGCCGGCAGTGAACGGTTGAAGAAGCCCCTTGGCCGCCTTGGGCCTTGCCGATTCGGCGCCTTTTTTCGGTGGCATGGGCCTTGGTGCTTTTCAAGGGAGGTGGGGTCCTGAAAGTGAAGGGTCGAGTGATGTGGACACTTTTGGCGGTGCTGGGATTGCTACAGAGTAATACAGAGTACTGTTTGACTAGGCAAAGATACATAATTAGACTTGCTTGTGCAAGGGATTAGTCATATCGTTACGTATCCAAAACACACACGGGTTTCCTCAACTCGTGTTGTGTGTTGAGGTCCGGGGAGGTGTTGACGGCCAAACCGGGCCTCCATGCTCTGGAGGGAACACCAAGTTGGCTGATGGTCCTTGCTTTGGGTGCCTCAAAGCCATTTTCAGCGCCATGATCAACTGCTGCTTTGTTTGCGGTGACTTAGCCGCCTCGCGGGTGAACTTTGAGGCAAACGTATGCCGCCTCAAAGTGTTTTACTTCCGTTTATGCTCATTTATATATGTTCTCTCATGGATGATTTTTGCCGAACCCCGAAAACCTTAAGTCTTCAAATCACAACCTCAAGCGCGACAGGTTGTGTCCCTCTTCCAGAAAGTGGACGTGTTCTTTTCATGTTTCCCTCGACTCTCAAGGGAAACATCATCCCAGTCTCAGCTCCGAAACAAGCGTTCCAGGTCAGTCTGGGGGTTGTTCATGCATCTGGAAATGACCCGACAGAAGAAGATGAAGACGTTGGATGTTATCTGATTAATGCTGTAAACATAATAAACAGTGTCAGCAATATGCAGCATAATCAGAGAGCATCCCATTTCTTTTGTTTGGTCTTTCTTTTTCTGTTTCTTCGCCGTACTCCTCTCGTGGATCCAACGAGTCTGTTCCGCGGCGAACCTGCACCGACCCGAAGCCTTCGACCTCTGGGAGGTGGTCGACTGCATCTGAGGACTGGTTCAGATGGCGTGATGCTGAAGGAGGTGAGTGGAAGTCGCCCACTTTGGGCCTTCCGGATATTTGATGGCTACCATTCAGCTATAACCAGAAGGCAACTCACAACTCATTACCCTCCCTGCAACAATCATGGAAGTGGACAACCCCCTTCTTGGTAGAGGAAAATCGTCTTCCAAGGGACCACTGTCCACTTCCAGGATTGTTTCAGGGAGTGTAGTAAATAAGTCGATCGCAGACATGACGGCTTCACTCGCATACAGGAGTCATCACGTTCCAAACCTCGTCAACGCTACCGCTACTGAGACACCTGAGACACTGAGATGTTTCTTTTCACCATGTTTCACCATAGTTCCTCAATGCTTTTTGATGGCGAGGCATCTTTTTACACGCTATTTGCACGTGATTTGCGGGAGAACATCGTGCATTTGGGGGTGGATATCGAATCTTCACTTTGAAGCTGCGTTGAATCTTCACACCTTCGTACCGTGACGGTCACGGCACGCCGCGTTACGCAGGCCACGTTTATCAACAAGTCCTTGACCTTCTTGGAGCAGGTCGACCGGTGAAGCGACCCTTCCTGGGGTGGCGACCTGTTTTTGTTAGAGAGATGTTTTCTTGAGATGTAGAGGGATGAGTAGGGTGGATGGACACTGAAAAGCCATTCCACTTCGGAGCAGTCTAGCAATTTCTACGTCTAGACGCTGTATGAGTCTGGCAGGGCATTTCTTACACTTTCCATCTCCATCGCGCCACCAGCACCGTGCAGTGCAGGTGGTTGTGGCACTGGGGAGCAAACACCGAGACCACATTCCGCCACTTGGCCGGTCCCTATCGGGTCGATCAGTCGTTGGCAGTGGGACGAGTGTGGGACCGGGGGCGGTGGAGTTCCAACTTGGAGCTTCGGCCATTGGCACTGAGGTATCGACAGTCAAAGCTAACGCATATCCTGAAGGACAGGGCTATGCGCTGCTGAGAGGTGCTGAGAGGTACAGGCAATTACTGGCACCAGAATTACCTGACGAGCCCGAGCTGCATGAGCAGCTTGAGCAGTCGTCCTAGCAGGTTCTAGTCCTAGCAAGCCTCCTTTGGTCCCCGTTCTTTGCTAGGACTCCTTGGGTGGCAATTGCAAGACGACCATGGTGGCGAACATTTGGCCGGAGGTACCGTCCTGAGATTTGTACTGAAGCGGCCGAGGGTCGACGGAGTGTGGTACCACTTGGAAGGGCGAGAGGAAGTGTTCCAGTTGTGTATGTAACACACATTTAAACAAAACTAACCCCTTTCTGGTTGATGTGGCTGTTTGAAGCAGACCATTTTGGAGCTACTGACTCTGACCCAGAGCCGTGTGTAGGTCTTAGCTCAAAGACTTAGTGACACGGATACCCGGAGGCCACTACTAAGTAAGGCTCTCGAGTACCCCCGTCACACTTGTGTAATCGATTTATAATTCTTCGACAAAATTGAAGTGTGGAGGCCAAGATGGTGGAGGAGACAGCCAGCACCTTGCGCTTCGCCACACGCATGATGAAGGCGGGGATATTTTTCGGCCTACGTGTGCCTGTGGTGTTCGGCTGAACCTGAGACAAACATCGCAAATCATTGCGTATCCTAGTACCTGTGTGTGTGATCAAAAGATCACTTGTACAAGTAGTGTATTTAGATTTAGACAACGGTTAATATATAGAACGGAATGATGCAGGCATTTGAATCAACAGTATTGTTGGTGACCGGGGGTGCAGCAATCTTTGATCCCTTTCATGTTTGATATGTTTGCTGAAGAAAGAATCGATCCCAATCTGGTGAGGTCAAGACAAGAGTCAGTGCGTTGTTTGAGGGTAGGTCTTTTCATTCATGACTTCCTTGTGTAAGCACCCGTGTTCCCCTTCACGGTCATCCTTGAAGCTGGTGGGTCCGAACATCACCTCAGTGTGAAATCCATTTTTCATATGTTTCTTGTTCGCCCGATACGCTGATCCCGCACATCTCGCAGCACCAGAGTTCAATCGTTGGGGTTTTGCGCGGCCGCCGGTCATGCCAACGGGCATGGCGCCATGTCAGGTGTCGAATGAGGCCTCAGTGAACGTACATTTGGATCCACAGTTGCTGATTAGGATCGACCTGGGGAATTGGTGTTTCTTCGTGGGCTGCTTCACTCGGACACAACCGAGTGCTGGAAAAAGAACGAAAAAAAAGAGGGCTCAGCCAGCTGGGGCTCGTTGTGGCTCATCTTGTTGATTTAGAACATGAACTACTGACCTGGGGGGACCTGGGGCAGATGTGGGCTGACCCACAGCCGTATCTAGAAGTGGGTAAAGAAGAAGCTGAGTATGCATGAACAATGATCAGCAAATTCCCTGATATTTTTGCTGAAGAATCAAATGGTAGTAGGAGCAACTGCATTTGACCATTTGCCAAGAGGTCATTACAGTAGAAAAAACAGGTTGATGACCTGAACAAGTTCAGAATGCTGACGCCCAAGTTAAGGTCATGAAAGAGGTCCTAGTACCAAGTTGCTGTTTGGTGCTGTTGAGGTGTGAACCGTGCCACTTAAAGCTCTTGAGTCCTCAACGCGATATATATATATATATACACATCACATTTGCGATCTACTCATATCCAATGTTACTGTGTATATATATATATAGCCCGAACCGTCATTGGATCCTGCTATGGACCAGACTGTCAAAGTATGTTCCATTCTCATAGGGTCCGAGCCTAGGCACCAACGGATTCTTGCTTTGGGACCGACCTGGTTTGATCGTTTGAGATGCCAGTTGTTGCACTCCGTCTCGTAGACTTATGGACTCTGGAACTACGAGACGCTGGAACATACTGGAACTGTGCAAGTTGACGCATGCATGCCCAATACATATACATCCCGGCGGGTTCGGTACCGGCCCACGTTTTGGTTGATGTCGTGCGTTTGCACACAGCGAGAAACAAACTTTAGCGGCGAAAACGGGTCGGCGAAACCAGGTCACCATTTCTGGAAAATGCAACCCTTTCAGGGTTTTTGTCCGGAAAACGGGACGTTTTTTTTTTTTTTTCGAGGGTGTTTGAGTGTTTGCTTTAGAGCGTTTAAACTGAAAATGTTATGAAACCGAACATTACATATCATGAAATCGATGAATGGAAGCATAAATAGCCCAAAACGTGGGCCGGTAACGAAGCCGACAGCATATATATAGATATATATAGATATATATCATATATGCAAACAGGCCATGAAGGCAATTGTGATCTACATTCAGCCCTTGGTCACATTTACTCACATGGAGTGCTGGGGACAATCTTGCACCCCAAGAATCAAGGACCCTCAAAGGTGAGGGTGTTGAGGGTCCAAAACTCTGCTAATGCAGAGTCAAAACCCTGTCTTCACGAAAACGACAGACAATGTGAAAGCATTTCCTGCTAGCTGTTATCCCTCAACGGATTGCGTGCTCCTGTTTCAGTTTGTTTTGACTCTGTGTGTTGGAAAGATTCAATTTCCTGGCCGAAGAAAAGCGCTTGACATTGAATCCTTTTCTTGTGGATTGTGTGTCTAGTTTCCGTTTGTTTGGGACATCTATGACCGTGACACAAAACTTGGGACGTTCGGCATTGCACAGAAAAGTTTGTCCACGTCCTTCGTGCGCAGGAAGTATGAGCGACAGATCAAAGACCTGAAGCAGGTGCGATCGTCCTGCGATGGTTTGAGATTGGACCACGATCGTGACTGCTGTGTCGTTGTGAGGCCGTATAGTGCCCTTCCAATAGAAGCTGGTTAAGGATCAAGTGCGGCAAGTGTGGCTTCCCTGGCAAATACATAAAAGCATATAAAAGCCTTCCTTTGAGGAATATCAGAGCTGGGGAATGCGGAAGATCTCAGAGCACTAATCCATCCCAAGTATCTCCAGCACCCATAGACAGGCAGTCTCTTTGACATGAACCCCTGTCTGAACCCGACCATTTCGGATTTCGACCCAGGAGCTCGCCATGCACGACACCTTAGCGGGCCGCAGCCGAGTGCAGTACGAGGAGAACGGAGATTTGGTGTGAAGAGTCCACACGGAGATTCCGCGTTGTGAACGGTCTCCCTTTTCCCCAAGGCCTCAAATCTGCCTCGAATCTATAAGTGCTTGGGCCTTATCTTGGGGGCAGGGTTTGCTAGGGTTTGCTGGCAGAGTCTCATTTGGAATGCCATCATGACATCCATCCTTTCCAACACACGTGCAACAAGAGCTAGGTGCGCCTGCGATTTAGAGGCATTTGACAAAGAGCAAAGGGATGGGGAAGGATGGTACAATATGGTACAATCAAAAAAAACAAGTGTAGGTGCGGTGATGTGCTGTGTAAAATTATGCATATAGCTTCTGGCAAACACAGCAGATCCGTCCCTAGGAAGTCCTAGTTGGTTGATGTGATCCCCATGACAATTGGCTTTATCACCCATCACCTCCCAGGAGTATGCACCCGATGAGCAGAAGGAGCTCCAAGATAAGGCGAGGTGACCGAGGGCACGAAGCATCCAAGCCCTCCGCAAGAATACCCAAGCGAACTTGTGCACGCAAACTTGGGCGGTTCTGGTTGGTGCGTCTTGAAGCAGGTTGATTGTTATGGGGTCAGAGTGAGCAAACTCAGTGAAAGTTTTGAAAGCAACGATCATTCTCAGAATGATGCGACACTCTGCTCCAAGAATGTGGCAGACTGGCAGCCAGAGCCAGACTGGCAACCTTCCCGAAACGAAAAATTGGATGGCAACTACCCAAGTCACCTGCAAAGTCACTGAATCTTTGGTGGTTATCAAAAAGCGATCAAAAGCGGGTTGCCATTCCACTGTTCAAGACTTGATCGTATATAGCCAGTCGCGTGCCAGGTGCAGATGTATTTGGAGGGCGACCTCCAAGAAATTGAAGTGACCAGCGACTTGGTGGGTGATTAAGCTGGCGGACGGAGTGGTTAGGATAGCTCCATGTTGGCCAATGTTGGCAAACTGGTTCGCTTGCCTACATAACTTACCGTCTCTGAATTACAGCCCCTAAACCTGGAATCTTGTGAATCGCCATTCTGAAGCATGCCCCATTGCGCTTGGTTTTGAGTCTGGCACGGTTTGCCCGCTCCTGCGAGACATTGCCAATTGCTTTGGGAAGGAAGCCCATTGTACATGGATGGTAAATTCAGCGTAACATCTTCAGTGGTGCAAGGCTTTCGTCCAGCAACAGTAGTCAGAGTAGTCCGATAGCAGAAGATGCAGGACAAAGACCTGTTGTTTTGCAACGGTCCTTGGCGGAAAGCAGTCTCCAGCCTCACTGGCGGTTCCCGGTCCTTGATGCACACGACGAAGAGGTTGGTCAAGCTGTCTAGAGCACTCCTCCAAAACACATGCAGAGAGACACAGACACAGACACATGGGAGGCACCATGTTCCCTGTGAAACACAACCATGTTCAATCCACCCAAACGAGAAACAACAGACGAACCAAGGAAACAACACCAGTCAATCACGTTTTTCGTTGGCGTTTTCCTGAGGCCTTCGCATGGTCTACGAGTCCTATGCGATCTTCCGGAAGCTCTACCAGAACCTCCGCCCGGCGATCCTGGTCGATCAACCGCTGAAGCCAATCATCAAGTCCCGGTCACATGTGGCTGTTCTGCTCAACTGAGCTCACCGTGGTTGTTTTCGGTAGCAGTAGCTCTAGACTGTACTGCAATGAGACCTGATTTGGGGCTACAATAGAGAAACAGACCTGCATGGAAAGGCAGCCAGTTGACACCCCAAGTTAGAGCCAATGTTGTAGTGTAGTATATTGCCGCTGTCCCATTTTTGCAGCACACCTGCAAGAGCTTGCAACTCTTAAGTTCTCGTCGTGGAAACTGGTCTTCCAGGGAGCTCATTCTATATTTGTTCCAGGAGCGCTTCAAGAAAAGACACTTGTGGCTTTCTCCAAGCATGAGAGAAGCGTTTGGTCAGGCGGAACTCGCCATGCGCACCAAACCAGGGACCCATGACCACATGGACTCATGTCTTTTGGCGATTCTCTCCGCGTGCTCAGGCACGGAGCTGGCCAATCGACCCACCATGCCCTTACCGCCACAGGGAGGTGACACGGAGGCAGGGATTAGACGACCAAATCCGGCAGAGCTGGGCAGAACACGGAGGACAAAAGCCTCAGTCTGTTGGAAAGAGCAAAATTCTCAGAACCAAATCCATAAGCGAATCCTTTGGCCACTCCTTAAGCCTTAACCCCTCCCGTCGATCCCTGTTTGGTGAGTCTTTCCTCCTCACTCCCGACTACCAGGCCGCTGAAGGTGGACCGGGTGCCACAGCGACCGAGACCCGGGAAGGTTCGGGCGGGCGGATCTGCGTTTCTTGCCGATCTAATCAGTTCCCTGGGGATCCAAGTACTTCCTCAGGTTCGGTGTTTGGGGTGGCTTTGGAGGGTCCAAGTGCCTTCTGAGAAGGTACGACTGGATCCCTAGGGGGTTTAAGGATCCTGTTAGGATCGAACACCCGACCAGCCCTACGATGATCCAAAAAGCTTTGATCCAACAAAAACATGTTGAGGTAAAGACCACCGACGGCGATGGTGGATATATATATATATGTTTTTGTTTATTGAAGCGACAGTAAGCGACGTGCCCTTGAGACGGGGTGAGTACCTTTTCTTTTTTAAAGGATTGTAGAAACAAATGCGATGAATGAGGATCGATAAAGCTGTTACGACAAGAAAGCAACCTCGTTGTAGAAGGATCTTGACTTCAGGCTAGTCAAGAAATCCAGGCATAAAGATGCATAAAGTAGTTTGATCTGATCGTCGAATGGAGTCAATGTCGGAGATTCCTGAGAACGCCAGAGCCTAGCGGCTGAGCCGGCTGTATTTCTGAGCCAAGGTTTGAGATGGTGTTATGTTTTAAGGTTTCGGTTTGAGTGTGTGTTGAAATTGGATGTCCAGGATGACTGAATCATGGTCCAAGTTCGGCTGGATTCTCGAGACAGCTCACCACTGGACCGCATCCCCATCTCTCAGAGCTTGGTGCTTTGCAGAGGTACCAGCGATGGCCTCCAACCTACTATATAGCGATGGCCTCCAACCTACTAGCGATGGTGGTGTCAGCTTCGAACATGGTGCAAGAGAGGGTATGCTTTCGTTGCAGATCTACCATCAGAAGGCGTTCCTTCAGATGCTGTGCAGGTGAGGTGGGAGAGGATGTGGAGGGCAAAGGCATCGCAGCCCGGGTGGCCCGGAGGGTGGCTTTGCAGGTCTGGCATTGAACAGCAACGGAGATAGTTGCTATAGCTGGATCCCAAAACCTGACAAAGGGACATGCGGGGACCCAATGGGACCCATTTATGTTCACCACGCAGAGCTGCTCCAAACCGGGCCCATCATGGTACAGAAAGAGCTTTCAATACTGTTGCTGTGCCTAGAACTGAAGCTCTTCGCATGGAGGTTGGGAGATTGTGACCAGAAAGTGAAGAGGCGACCTCTGGGGGTAGCACCTGCTGGCACTGTCTGGCACTCCAAAAGGTTTTCTATAGCAACACACTAAGGCCACATCGGGCGACCTCTGGGGCGACTGTCTCGGTGACGAGGTGACAGCGGATTTGTTCCGCTCCTTCCGATTTTTGGGGGAAGAAGACCGACCCCGTTCCTGAGTGGAGTTTTCCATGGCGGCTTAAGGGTCAAAAACCCGGATCATGACCTCTGGTTCACCTACCTGGGAGGTCGTTCGCTACAGGCACAGTGAGTGACACAGTCACCTCGAAACGGTGCCCACTGAGGTGGGAGTTGCACCGGCCAATTCCAGGCCTCCACAGGAGGCGGGGCTTCACAAGGTGGATCCGCCGCAAATAGCGGCACAGCGGTACGCCCGGAGACGACCTGGAAAGCTAAGCGGCACAGTGGTTCAGGAAGCAAGGAAGGAAGGAAGGAAGGAAGGAAGGAAGAACGGAAAGAGAAGGAAACAAATTGATGACAAAATCATACCAAATCATACGTACCAAATCGCTGTCCTTTCTTCCTGCAGTGGGTCAGAAACCTTATTCTCTTTGGCTTTTGTAAGAGGAGCCGCTCAGCGATGTTTGCGCAATCTCTTGCATAGATTGGCCAATGAACTGCAAGTTGAGTCCAAAACCAGTGCCACGAGATGTTCCTGTGATTGGGCCACATGGCTCTGCTTAACGCAGAGACGTCCTCTCTTGCAGGTCCTCCAAGTTGCACCAAACCCACCTTCGACTCTCCGGTCATCGATAGTCGACACTCCCTGTCACCTCCAATCACCAACCACCACGGTGTTCGGATGTCGGATGACCTGAAGCCAGGTGGTGGGCCCAGGGTATCGCCATGAGGGAGGGTACGCCATGTGTTGATTCCATTGGACACGGTCTGTCTGGCCGCTGCCGGATCGCTCGCACGCTCGGAGGCGATGGCGCCCGACGCAGGCGCCGGTCTGACGGTTGGAAGTGGAGGATGCCGACAAACTGCACCAACTTGGGAGGTGTTTTTCCTTCTTAACATTTGTTAAACAAATGTTGTTGGGTGAATTTTTTTCCTCCAGTTGAGTGTGTCAGGGAACAAGATAGTTCAGCTTTGAGAACAGATTCGGAGACAGCCCTCAGTTTTTGACGGAGTTTCTTCTGCATCGAGCAGACTTGCTCCAGCTAGCTTTGACTATCTTTGACTTAACATGCACAAACAGGGCCCATAAAGACCTACTTGGGACAAGAAGCACCGCTGTGGCGGTGGTTGTATTCAAGAGTTTTCATGATGGTTCAAGGGTTCTCGTGTGGCCTAATTTAATGTGTATATAGTAGATATTGTGTCCATGGGCATGGCCAAGGTCAGGCCCATTTGCTGCAACCACAGAGTTTTCAGCTGCAGGTAACGTATTTGAATGTTTGTGTGTGCCGGTCAACGGAGTACTAGAGTAAGCCAGTGCCGCTTTTGGATGCAAAAGAGGGTGCCCTTCACGGGCCACTAGTCAAGTTATGCAAATCCTTGGTTCTGGGCCGCTCCGTTGGCCATTTGCTCGGTCGTGGCCATATCTCTTTTGCTTTCGTGCAGGTGAGGACCTGGAAGACACCCCAGGGGTGGAGTGGGGAGCCTAAGCCGGTGTAGGAAGTCAGGTGAACCCCCCAGGCTCAGACGAATGCAATAACCCAATAGCACCCATCTATTGTTACCTAGAACCTGATTGACCGCTGTTTTGGAGCCAAAACATGGGTCAAGCGGGTTCTAGGTATTTATATTGTATATACAATGGTATTCCGTTTGGGTGCAAGCGTGTGCAAATTGGGCGAAGGGATAGAGTCCCGGGAAGTCGTATGTAATATTATGACATTTTGCAAGAATTGGTTTGCAGACTCTGTAACAGAAATGCCTGCCAATAAACATGTTGCCCTGGGAGGTGATTGGGGTGTCTTGGAATCCCTGGAATATTTGAGCAGCGAAGACAGCGATTGAAGATTTGTTGATATATTCATTTCATTCATGAGACACTTTATATATTAATGCCATTCGTTTATATTTAGTTTCTCATTCGTTTTGGGCAAGTGAGACTGATCTTGAGATCTCTTGAGCTGGCTCTCCTTGTGCCAGCGGCTTCAAACCGCAGAGGTCATGATTCAAGTGATTTTTCACAAAGAATTGTATCATTGTATCATATAACATATTATATATCCCACTAAAAACTGATCAATCATGTACCTTAATCACGGAAGTTGTATACTGTATGCATTCCAACGAACTCCTGGCCACGGCTTCGATCTGCGCCGGCCCCGGTGGCTTTCCACTGGCTCGATGAGGCCCAAGTCGGCCCGCGATGAGCTCCAAAAGCCTCCAGACAAGCAGGCGAGCAACTGATTCCATGGATGTTGGTTCCGAACAAACAGTTGCGGAGCTTAGGGTTCTATGATGTTCTGTGTTCATCCACAAAGTGTTCAATTTGTGCACAGTGTGCAGTCATCAGTGTTAAAGTGGATTAGTAGGAGCAACATCCACCATTGGAACCACCATGTTTCCTCGCTGAAAGGGTTTTTTGCAACAAATCGTTGGGCGTCGCAGGCTTTGTGTTTCTCATTTCTCCTGACTGAACCCCTCAACTAAGACCAACTGGATTCTGACTGGAGAAGGTTGTGCGGAGGTTGTCCATTTGGAGAAGGAGCTCCACCAGGGTGGAAGTAGATGGTGTGCTGTCACGGTGTAACTTGACCTGCCCTTGATCTACCGGAGAAGGAGCCTTACGCTCCTCACAGTTCACCTCTTCCGATGTGTTTGGGCACTTTGGGATCCCGGTTCAACGCGTTGCCGGTCCGGGGCTTTCCCCGGACGCACACAGGTCCCAGCTGAAGAAACCGCTGTTGAACAGAGTCATGAGAGGAAGGGATACCTTTCCAAGCAGTATTCAATCGGTGAAGAACCCCTTTGCCAGGCCGTCTTCGCTGAATGGAAGGCGAAGGATGGCCAGGCCGTTGCCAGAGCTACGCAGATCTGCGGAGCCGTTCGCAAGCTACAGTGTATACATACAGTCATTTGAGAGATGTGTGTGTGTGTGTGGTTGTTTGAAACCATATCCCTAACCGCGTTCAATTTTATAACAAGGCCTGGATGTTTCAAGCACATGGACACATTGAGAGAACACTGAACAATAGCTCTTGGATGCGTTTGGACATGTGTTTGAGAAGCATCCTTCCGACTCAATCCTGGGTCTCATGACGAGTGACTCAGCGTCTGGGAACGAAACAAGACATGGATGTCCAAGAATGGCCTTGCCATGAAGAGGCATTCGAGTCGGTTGAGCCGGCTGCCAGACATTTGGAAGCGACGTCTGACCGCAGAGCGGCCGCAGAGCGGCCGCAGAACACATGGGGTATCATGGGGTCCTGAGTCCTGACTTTGCACGACAGGGGGAAGTTTGGATCTCAAGAACTCGGAACATCTCAGAACCTTCGACATGTGGGACGTCCGTCTCAGCACCTTCGGCTCTTTGGAGCTTATACTCGGAATCTCTTCAGAGATGTTAGAACAATTCCTGTTCAAGAGAACCTGCGTAGTAGTACTCTTTGTTCGGTTCATGGCAATATCAAGTTGGCTAATTTTTGAAGCTGGCCCTGCTATGATGCCGTTTGAGCAGCACTTGAATCACCCCAACATGTCTCCCGCATACTGCGGAGCCCGAACCCCAAGCAGACAGGCAGTAATTAGGTGGGTCCTTTCATTGTACCTTGCACAGCTACAGATAAAGACATGGTCAACGGTGAAAACCCTCAAGTTGACTCTCCAAAATGAACAACATACCCAACGCTTCAACTAACGACGTCCACCTACCCATGTTGGTTGTGACCCCCAAAAAGGATCGGAGACCGACGGTGTCTCCCCCACCGCACCCGTGCGGCCTGCGCAGTCCTTCGAAGATGCTTTTGAAAAGTATCGGCAGGAGAAAGTGCCACGATGTCCCCGCCAGACATTGCCCATGGTATGTTGTTTCCCCAACGTGGACGGAAGGGAAATAAAAGGGAGCCCTGAAGTACCAAGTTTCCAACCGGTCTTGGGTATTTTTTTTGATGTATGGGGTGGCGGGCTAGTGAAGTCGAGGTTGCGCTAGTGGTTGCGCTTTAGAATGCAAAAGAGCAGACCAGGTCAAAAAAGAGCCAAGGCAATAGTTTTGATTATACATTGATCATCGAGCACTGAATTCAGCCCTTGTTTTGGGAGGAAGCTGCAGAAGGCCATTGAAGCTGTTGGTCCTTTGTGCATGACAGGTCAAAACGGGTTATACAACAGTTTGGAATCATGTCTGGACCATCACGGCAGTCCATTGGTCAACCCTTAGTCCTGGTCCTGGTGTGTGTGTGTGTAGATATGCATAGAACATGTTCTGATCACGAACAGGTCATTCGTTTGAGTCATCACTTGATCATCATTGTGCAGCTCGTACTTGGTTGAGGCTCCTTTCTTTGAACTAGTGCTGTTTGTAGATGTGTGAGATTTGAAGGTTTGTCTCTTGTTGGGTGCAGAGCTGACTTTGAACACTGATTTCTTTGTGATTGTTCATTTTGACATGTCCGTATTGCGTGATGGAAGCTGTTCTCCATGTTTGGCGCATTTGGGGGACTATCCCCAGGTAGCACGGGTTCTTGTCGAACCAAGTTTTTGCCCACCAACGCAACTGGAGAGGCAGGATCTATGGGTTTGATCCACTTTTGTCCTGCTTGCACCAAGAACCCTCGGGAGAACCTGTGTGGACCCCAAGTCTATGCACGAGACACGCTCGCTTGATCCAGGAGCTGAAAGAAAAGCGCGCCGAAATGAAGGATGCGCTGGCTTGGAGCTCAGAGTGCATCATTGTCTACAGAGATTCTTGTGGGAGGAAGATAGGTATGAGTTGGTCTGTCCTACTACCTGTAACAGTCGGTAAACAATTATCACTATTGTATAGAGGCCCTTACTATCCTTTACGAACCATCATCATCCACGCTTACTGGTAATATGATATACCCAAGGTATGAGTTTGTCAATTCTCCGTGGAGTGCGTGAACCTCAATCCAAACGAATTGGGCGAGTTTCTTTGGAGCCCAAGTTCCAAGGTGAATCAGTGGTCCTTCATACCCCAGGAACTAAAGTTTAGTTCTATAAAGGGTTCACAACCAGAACCAGTGATGAGAACGTCAATCAGCTCTTTGGATGTGGCTGTCGTAGTGAGTTGATGTGAGTTGCTTGGCAACAAGACACGTAGTGAGTTGCTCCCATCAAACCCGCGTTCTATCAGGACTCTTCAGGGACGTGGCCAATGAATCCACCTACTGTCCAATGCACAGCAGCCTAGATCAACAGTGCTTTCAGATTTGATTCACAATCCCCAAGTTGGGCGGTTGATATTGAACCGCATTTAAAGGACATCTTGGCGTTTGTGCCATCTACTCTGAAACACTACACACCGACCCAAACTTCCAGAAGTGAGGTCAACATTGAAGTGGAAGGTGCAAGTCAGGCAGTTATGATAGGTAAATATGGTAGTCTAACTTCAGAGGGTTTTAAGGCCACGAATGACGGGACCCGGCGCCCACCGTGTAGCCCGTCGTGCCGTGCCGTCGTAGCGCGCAGAAAGCAGCGAATGCCAAGAAGAAAGAGATCGACGAAGCCCAGGAGACGTGAACAAGTGGAGTGTGGCAACAGGAAGAAGCTATTATACACATCTTGCATAGCAGATCCTCCTAGATGTCCGGCCAACATCCAATCACTGAATAGCAAGTCACTGATGGAGTGCCAAGTAATCAATAGATGTCAACAGTAATTATATTAGATTATCATGAAGCAATTGGGCGAGACCAGCCAGATGGGGCCATGTTGTCCTGTTCACCCACAGCATATTCAGATATATAGTTTGTTTCTTCCCCGTTCGCCAGGCATTTGGCATCATTTTTCAGTTGTGGAAGAAGGGAACCATCCAGCCGCACCTATACTTTTAACAAATACTAATGCACATTGATCCACCCTAAAATCCACAGATAGAAAACACATAAACCGTAGAAATGGCGCTTAAATCTGCTTCGCTCGGCGACCGTTTAGGGCCACAGGCGGGCCGCTGCGGCCGCTCTTCTGCCGTAGAGCCACCAGGAGCTCTTGGCAAGAAAGCCGGGAGATCGTTACGAAGCGGCTGAGAAGGAGGACCAAACCGGGATCCGGGAGCATCAACCGAAGCCTTCGTGGTACTGGTTACGGTACAGGAGAGTGTCCAAGCTGATGAATATCTACAGTGTACAGTAACCAAAAGCAAATTGTACAGGAGAGTGTACCTTCAGTTGGTACTTCCAGAGTGAAGGCATACTGATTGTTTGTGTAGTCTCATTGGATCCAGACCGATCTGGAGCCGTTTCAAGTACATGAGATGCCCGCAAGATCCAACCATTTGACCTCTCAGCTTTGCCCTGAACTTGCTTTGCTCCAAAACCACGATCGACTCCGAAAACTACTTGGCAGACAATATGGTCCGTGCATGTGACCGAATTCAAGAGAGGTTATAAGCGGTACAAATCATGTGAAATCTCCGTTTTTCCGCTGTGGGACTTCTGCTTTGCCTCTTTGGCTTCGGCCTATGGGCGAACTGCCGATGGAGCTGCCGGAAGTGCGAGAGGCTGCGTGGAGCTTGATCTGCCGCTGGACGTCAGACATGCTAGGGCATCAAATCTTATTCCCATTGGATCCCTTCAAAAGACTGAACGGTATCCCCAAACAGATGTCATTTGAATATTTGATACATGTACATACAGTGACAACATGTACAGTAATGAATTTGGACGCTTTATAAGGCCGTATGGATTCGGTTCATGCATGAACCTGACCAGTCTTCAGCACGAGCCATGGATGCTCATGATGATCACCTGAGATATGTAGCTCAACATTATGATCCCACCATTTACAGGGTCTTCTACAGTTCAAGTGGTGCAGGATCTCCTCCATGAACACTGCCTTTTTCCCTCTTTCCTCAGGTCGTTCTCCACAGATCTACCAGTGTGACGATTTCCTGAGCTCCGAAGAATGTGAAGCCATCCGCAGCTTCGCAGAGGCCTGGAGAAATGAAGATGTGGCGACGGAATGCTTGGAATAGATCCACATGAAACATCATGAAACATTTTGAGACACGGATTATTACCACCTGGAAACCCAGTCCCAACCAGAATGTGAGTTCTGCAGTGTTCTGTATGATTTCCCAGTCCCAGCCTTCCCCAGCCCCCGCCACTTCCTATGTAAAAGGATTTCAAGCTGGCTCCATATTGGAACAACCATTTGTTGGTTAAGGCAAGAGTTTGATTGCTCACAGGATTGGACAGCAAACTTGCAGCCTGCGGTCGCCGCGTTTGTTTGTTGTCCAAGAAGTGTGGAAACCCTCCGGGAGAGGCATGATAAGTTTGACATTCTTAGACCAAAACCATCCAACACCTGTCTTTCAATGCAATTGTTGCACACGGTGGATACGCGAATGCTGTTGCCTATGCATTTCAGGGTGTGACAAGTGCACTTTCCTTCGTGACGAGCTGCGGCGTTGGCTACTTTTCTTTCATCCAGTTCAATGATTCTTTTCGGCGACTTTGTACCATCCACTACGGAGCAAACATTACGTATTCTCCATCATTACACTACATAACACTGGTTCCATTACGCGGTACTGGAGGTTGATGTTTGCCATACAGCTAGCTTTGGACAACACGTATACCATACCGGCAAGCGATGACGATGGCCCCGAAGACTCGGGTGGACCCTTTGGATTACCAAAGAGGTGGTGAAATCCACGCATATAACCCATGTTTCCAGGGAGTGTATCCAGCTGGTTTTCTTTCCTCCTCGGCAGTCGGCTGGCAGCGAGTCCTGGAATTTAAGCTTCAAGACTCGAGTCGATTTGCATCCCGAAGGCGGGGATAGACAGCAGGTCGAGCGCCGCTGAGGTAGATCCTGCACCGTCACTGACACTGTAGAGATACCTTGAGATACCTCCTTTTAAAAGAGGCCCGGGGTAGACTGTTCATCAAGAGTCATTGCATCAGAACCTGCATGAACTTTTAAATTCTACGCTGTAATGACCCACCGAAAGTGATGGAGAGGGTCGCACTTAGTGGTGCAGAATGGGTCCATGTCATCGCCCTGAGGGGGTTGGCTTGGTGGCCCTGAGGCAGTAGCCCTGGCGCCGCTGTGCTGCGCGCTTTGGACCGGAGGATTTGGGCTTTGTCTGGGCAGCGGCCGCATGAGGGTGCCTCGGCTTTGCGAGTGGGAACAAGGAGCAAAGACGTGAGGTAATGCTATGTACTGAAAGGTTTTTACAATTAGATACTGTTTATGTACTGTACTGTCATGTACAATTGAATTGTGTTTTACTTGTTCTACACGATTGACTTGGACCTTGCAGGTGAACGTGTGCTTTAATTAATATGATGGGTTCAGCGGAAGGTGGTGAGGCTCCTTCTGGCTTGAGCGCGTGAAGACACTTCTGTCCTGTGTGGTCGCCCTTGATAGGCAGAGTCTGATTGAAATGGTTGGTTTCTAGTTACACCCCAGCTTACAACCAATGCACCTCAGGTGACTAACCATTTGGGTTAGTCTCTGATCTTGAACCGGGGCTCACTCCAGACCAGTCGATGTGAGTTCTTCACCCGGCGCTAGGCACGTCTTCAGGTGGTTTCTGGGGAGGGGCAGGAGCAAGGATGCTACTAGGGGCTCCTGGCATCGCTACTAGGAGCAAGGACGCTACTAGGGGCTCCTGGCCTTACTACTAGGAGCAATGTTTGCTATTAGAAACAAGACGAATAATGATTAGTATTCGATTAGCTGAAACGAGGGAGACCGACAACCTCGAGTAAATCCTCGCACCTTGAGTGAATCCCAAGGAGAGATGCCCTGGGCAGTGCATGTCACTCCAGGAGCGGCGTTCGTCTACATATAGACGCTGGATGAGGCGTATCAGGCGTCTTTGTGCCCCCAAATCAGAGGCATGCCCGGAAGGGAAAGAGCTTTGTGCACAGAAAGAGCTTTGCAAAAGCCTATTCTACCTTTTCCATCGTGGAAGGTCCAGGGTGGACGTTTCGGGGAGTGCAACGGCGCGGACGGGTGTTTTCCCTCGAAGCAGCAGACAAAGGTTGCTCCTAGTAGCACTCTTGCTCCTAGAAGTAAGGCCAAGAGCCCCTAGTAGCGTTCTTGTTCCTACCCATGAGTGACATGATCTTTTGCCATGTGTGTTGAAGCTTGTCGGGCAAAGTATATAGTCCTGAGACCTAGGTTGCATGTGTGGGTGCCGGATCAAATCCTAGAATCGCGGGGTTTTGTTGTAGGACACCATTGACACGATCCATTCATGAAAGGTCCCCATAGGTCCTAGGGTGGCTGTTTTGAGGTCCCTGGCTGGCGGCCCAGATGGGCGTTTGAGATTTCCATGGGTGGTGCTCCGTCGCGTCAGAAGCTACGCACGCTGGAGGCCATCGCTACTAGGGTGGAGGCCATCGCTATTGGGAGCAAGAAGCTACAAGTAACTCCTACAATTCCGGCCGTTTGGGTGACGCCCCGTTTGACTACTGTCCCGCTTGGCTTCCGAACTGGGTCGACCGAGGAGACGGAGGAGACGTCCGGACACCGTTGGGACTTCATGTGGACACCAACAATGGCCGATGCTGGGCTGTTGGAAGGGTCGGATCTTGATTTTAGGGTGGAGTTTAGTCACTTGAAACACGTCGAGACCACTGAAATTCAGTGGTTTCAAGATGTTTCAATATGTGTCAATAGATGGTTTGAGCAGGATGTGGTGAGCTTATGTGAGGTTGGTTTTTTGGAGTGGGTTTGGGGGGCCGAGGTTTGCTGAAGCCAGGTTTGATTTGATGAGGTTTCCTTTTTTACATTTGTGGGCATGTTCGCATTTTTGTTCCTCCTAGTGTTGGAATCATCCATAGTGTTCAGACAATTCCTTTGTGGATCGAGGACGAACTCCTAAGAACATGTTTTTGATGAGCAGGAAGCCTTTGTTTGCAAAATGTTTGAAGAACACACACCGTAAACAATGTCTCAGAGGAGAATGTTGAAGCATCCTAGTTGTTTGAGTTCTGTTTTTTTTCCGCAGCTTTCTTTAAGTCCAACCATTTTTTTCGTTTTTTCTCCATGTCTCAGGAGAGAGACGCTGGCTGACCTTCCTCATTTATTTGAAGACCTTGGAGCCTTCTGAGGTCAGGTGTCACGTCCAACCGGGGCGCTTGGGGGTGGTCTGGTGTGGCGAACAGTTGGGAGATCGCCCAAAAGTGTGAGGTCAAAAGAACTGTGTGGAGGTGAGGGAACTCAAGAGAATATAATTCTCTGTGAGTTCTTGGAGGTTTGAGGGATTTTGCACACTTGCAGGGTGAAGGAATTACTTTGGCCTGAGCTATCCTCACCCTCACCTGAGCAAGGATGATTCCAGAGCGCACGGGACCAAGTGTGATGGGTATTGTGCTGCATTTGTATCGTGCCATGTCAGTGTTTGCGTTATTGCTTTCGTTGACTTGGCATTGCTATAGGCACTACATGGCGGCGTGTCGTTGCTGTTGTCCTTCTGTTTTGTCATTCCTGTTGCCATTAGTGCTGTGCCATTCAACAACATTCAGTTTGTCACTGCAAGTCTTGTATTGTCTTGTTGTTGTTGCCGATTATGATCGATTATGACTTCGTGGTCATTGAAATTGTACGTTGCCTATTGTGAGTGTGCAGTTGTCATTCGATAAGGCTCAGCTTGTCGCCACTGGCCACCGACGGGACCTGAAAGAATGGCCAGTGGCGACCCCCAAGGTGGATAAAGGTGGTTGCCAGAGCACCCAGGGCCCCCTTCCATGTTGTTTTGATTCATTTTGATACTACAAGCTTACACCGAAGTCCAAAGACGGTTTTTTTGACCGACTGAAGTCATGGCATCTACAATGCCCGGCCATTCCTTGACATCGGGTCGTCGGAGCATGCCGAATGTGTCGACACGTTACGGGTTACCAGATTGTAGTTTAGGAGAATTCCCAACAGATTGCGTAACAAAAATGGCTGGTCTCATTTGCAAGGTGGAGGTGGTCTATTTGTTATATATATATAGATTCAAATAGATTCAAAGATTTCGCAGCACCAGCCTCCTGGATGGGTCGAGTTCTACATCGATGGGAGGGTCCCTCACGGGTTCCCAGTATATTGCCGCCTCAGACCTTCCAATCTATCACAAAACTACCCCTCAACTGATTGGCAAATATGGCAGTCTCATGTCAGGGTGAAAGAGGTAAAGCACTTTGAAACATATGAATGGACAAGCAGAATCTGCTCTTTGCAGGTCTCCTTTTGCGGGTCGAACATGGTCGAACCAGTCAAACCTGCCATATCGCCTTTTGCCGCTCGAAGTTTGCCGGTCGTCCTTTGGTTGGGACAAATACACCGTGATCGACCCGGACCCGGGGGAGCGTTCGACCTCATTCGAGGCAGGCGGTTCCAGGTTCCTGAGCGAGTTGGGTGTGGAGGGTTGAAATGGCATAGCTAATGGGTGTGTGTTTGAAGAGGAAGATAACCCCCGAAGACAGAAGAGACAGACAAAGAGACCAGTCTACTCTAAGTGGTGAAAGGTCTTCCTATTCAAGTACACGTCCAGAATTACTATATGAATTGCTAAATTACTATAAATAATAGATGGTACAACAAACAACTTGGTTCGAGCAACTTTATCCTTTTCTCACCAACTCATAGAGCGAAACCTTGCAGGGCGGCCACACGCTCTTTCCCTTGGCACATAGTCTCGAGGAGGGTGTGGAGGCCTCTTGGTTGCTGGAAGTGACAAATGACCGCGGGGGCGTCAAAAATGTCACATGTCACTTGTTTACGCTTGTTTGATCGTGTGCATGTGTTGGTTTGATTCGGAGTCGAAGGACTGCCTCAAGTTGACAATGCTCAAATGTCCAATTTTTCAGCATGTGTGTATCTCAACAAAAATCTCAACAACCCTCAGTTGACAATGGAATCATGACCAGTGCCCCCATGGCGCAGCCATGTGAAATATGGAACAGTATGGCACATTTGACTGGCGTAGCTTGCAATGTCTAGAGTCTGCCTGTGACTAGAACATTCACCGTGTTTTGCTGTCCCACATTCTTTCGTACCTCTCACCGAATTGCCGTGTTGCCTGTTTGCTGCTTGGCCGATCTGCGATTTTCGACCAAGGAACCTCCGGTGGCCGGGGAGGTTTTGCTCCAAGCTGACCTACATCACACTGGCCCTGCAAGCGAAGCATCTCAAGCTACTCATGTACAGGACTCTGGTCAATCACATACTGTAGTTGTGAAGTGTTGTGGTACATTGTAGTTTACCAGGTTCAACAGCTGGCAAGTTCCCGGTGCCACGGTGCCACTAATTCTTGACACCTGCAACGTTGCCATGGTGGCAACGTGACTCTGCCAAGTTCGCCAACGAAGTAACCGCCTGCAGTTGGCCCAATCAACTTGGACGACCCAGTAAATTTTGGCTGGTGCTGTGCAACTTGTTATTAGTAGTGGTCCCACGGAAGATCGTATGAAGATTGTAGAGTTTCAAGTTTGGCTTGGAGACCCCTTCAATCGTTTTTGGCCGATATACCATCCAACAAAAAAAACACTCACATAGAAAACTGGTAGACCGCCCAGTTAAACGGAATGATGAATTGTCACACGCCAAAACTGGCACGTTCCATCCGTGAAGAAGAGGGAACCATTTTGTAACCGCGATTAGCCCTTTCTGTGTGGTGACAAGTGACTCCAAAATAGAAGTTACTTCTTTAACCATGGACATCCTCTCTCCTTGGACCCACAAGGGTGCTTTATGGATAATCCTGTCCACCTATTTAAAAAACACACCGGCCCCCCCTAATAAGGAAACATCGGTCGCCTGAGGATTTTTTTTAATGTAAAATTCTGTAAAATCCTTTAAAGAACTCGTATCAAAAGTTCAAAAACCTCCAGATCGAAGGGTCTTCCTTTTCCCCCTACAGAAATACATTTATTAGAATATAGTGATTCTTCATTAGACTAACAACTAAAGCTTTCGAAAGGTGATGTGATGTCGCTGTGCCATGCGGTTTTGCGCAACCTCGGTGGAAAGTGCGTTTGCGTGAGTCCGTGCTTTGGGGGGAAGGAAAGCCTGCTGGTGTAAACACGGCGTGTCATGGTGGATAGACAGGGTGGACAGAGGTGGGCAGTTTACGTGTTTTTTTTTACTTTTTTAAAACAAAAAAACTCCTCCAAAGTCGGCCATGTTGATAGTTTAGTAGCGGCTTGAAAGGGCGGTAATATAAAAACGAGTATAAGCTGTATTTAGGATGCTGTGTTTTTGAATAGGGAGTCCTTTTTTTAGACTCTCAGGATTAATTACCGCTCAATGGCTGCTATAAGCCAAAAAGATGCTATTCATAGACGCCCCCCCTAGGAGAGACCCTGGTGAGACAGTTCTTCGGTCCTATCACCCTTCCCCCAAAAAAGGCACAACCTCCCCCAGCCCCCAACCGGAGGACGCTGCTCGCACCTTGCTCGCCCGCGCTGAGCGCCTGGCCAGCCTCGCCTCTTCGGGCCACTCGAGGGCGGCTTGCGGCGTGGCGGTGGCGCCAAAGGAGGTGCCGTGGATCGGTCCGTGGTCCGCGGAATCGCCTCCGTGGGGACCGACCTCTACCCGCGGAATCGGTCCGAAGAGTCCGTGTGATTCAGACCTCTGATGAGCGATCTCTATAGGTGAAACTCAATCAGAGAAATTTCGGATGAACATGGATGAACTCACACCTCAGCATTCCATGGCCTTCCATGGCGTTGAGAACCCTCCGCCCATGGCGTTCCAGGGCCGTTGCGTGGCCTTTTGGAGTCGCAGTCGCACTGGACACCTGGACCCTGCATCCTGGCACGGCGGCGCTGCCGTGGGCCTTGGGAGTGCGAAATGGACGCTGCAGCGACCCGGACCGGATTCTGATGGAAGAGCTTCGCTGGAAAGGAAAGAACTTCAGATTCTGCTTCAATCTTCCACACGTTCTGGCAGAATTGAAGTGTTGGCAAATGGTCTTGATAGTTGACTTGCACATATTATTTGTACAAGTTTCCAGGGCCTATTGGTAGACGTAGTCAAATTTGACATGCTCGAGGGTCATCTACTGTACCTTGAGTTCATATTTTTCGAGTCGCTGAGATGGCGTGGTAGACGGAAGGAAAAAGAGACAGTCTGAACATTGCGGTGGAGTCGTTGTTTCGTGTGATGGAAGCTGCACTGAGGAAGTTCAAAGAAGCTCCTGCTGAGGTGTTGAAAGCCTGTTGCATCGAGGCGGCTCCGGCCCAGGTTGTTCATGAAAGGGCAGGATGACCCTGGAATTCGCGGAAACTGAGGGGTGAATGTCCCATTGCGTGAGGCTAAGAATGTTGTTTTTCCCCAGAGAGCGAGAGCTATTGGGGCTCTTACTTCGAGTCTAGGGCCTGTGTGCTTTGGAGCCTGGTGCTGGTGCCGCTGCATAGTACTGCTGCCAGATGTTTGGCCGTGTGCGCTTTGGAGCTTGGGTGCTGTGGCTGGTGCCACTGCAGGGCGCGGCTGCCAGATGTGTGGCCGTGTGCAGTTCGGAGATTGGGTGCTGGTGCTGCTGCAAGGTGCTGGTCATGCCCGTGTTCACTTTGAAGAGGTGTCTATGGCCGTGTGCGATTTGGAGCCTGTGTGCTGGTGCCGCTGCGGGTGTCGCTGCTTTGGTGCTGCCCACACACATATGTATATATATATATATATGCTATATATATATATGTGTGTGTGTGGCGAAGCTTCAGATTTGAGCCGCTGAGATCATTGTCTTTTGAACTCAGCGGCTGACGTTAGCCTCTTGCAAGAAAAGTTTGCTGACTGGTGGAAATCGAAGTGGATCATATATATATATATACGTATACATATATATATATATACATACATATACATATATATATATATGCATATATCTATAGGGTTATTCCCCAAACAGTTTGCTGTTGGGGTTCTATCTTAGAAAAAAGAGCTGGCCACACTCAGTGGCCGCGCCCCTGAAATCTGTGGCTGGGCTCTGTGTCCAGGCCTTGTCCTCCTCTTGTCCTCTGTGGCTGGGCTCTGTTCTGTGTCCAGGCCTTGTCCTCGTCTTGTCCTCTGTGGCTGGGCTCTGTGTCCAGGCGTTGTCCTCCTCTTGTCCTCTGTGGCTGGGGTGTGTGTCCAGGCCTTGTCCTCCTTTTGTTTTTGTGTGGCTGGGCTCTGTGTCCAGGCCTTCTGTGTCCAGGCCTTGTCCTCCTCTTGTCCTCCTCTTGGCAGCGCCCCTGAACTCTGTGGCTGGGCTCTGTGTCCAGGCCTTGTCCTCCTCTTGTCCTCTGTGGCTGGGCTCTGTGGCTGGGCCTGCCCGGTTTACTGGAGAGGCGTGTGGCCGAACTAATAGCGATGTCAATGCGGACAAAAATTCATTGATGAAGCCGTTTGCTCTTGGGGTGAAGGTAGGGCGTACCAAGAAATCGACTCTTGACAAATATTGGTCTAAACGAATCGTTTTGAAGCTGTTTGGGGATGCTGGTATAATATTATATTACATGTTTATATATTGTATTATACCTTTTGATATCTGTGGTCTGTGCTGGCGCAATTCATTTATAGGGCATTTTTTGTCACAAAGTGTCACAAACGCCAAGGCCCAAAGCACCGACAGGGTGAACATGGAACATGTGTCAAGCAGGCAGTTCTTGACTTTACCAGGACCTCGTTTTGCCCGGTGTTGACCCAGTCTATGTTGATTCAAAGGTTTTTGCTGATTCCTTGTATGTATTCGGATGTGGGTACGGGATGGTACGGGTATTGGTGTGTAATTGTCATCTACCGTTTGTCCTTGCTCCTTGATTGGTTCCGTCACTTCAAAAGACTTTTAAATTCCCTTCATAGATCGTCAAGGCAATCGGTGGTATTGCTCCTCAATCGGAATGAGGTGCCAGTTCTGCTAAGCCGCTAAGCTGTGTTCCTGGCTTAGGGTTCTTGGGCACTAACGATTAGAGGAACCACAAGATCCTTAGAAAGGTGTGACGTAAAAAAAATTAGGAGTGATTCGTGCCTGAGTTGGTTTAAAGAAGGGATGCTGGACTGTCTAAAGGTTTCGAGATGGTTTCGAGAAGTGTGTGGAGTGACAAGAGGTGATTTGAAAGTGTTGGAATGACTAGAGGTGGTGCTCGGCGTGACTGTGGTTTTAGAGTGTTTTAGCAATGACTAGAGGTGGTTTCAACAATATGGGGTGGCTGGAGGTGGTTGGAACGGATTGTTGTCAGCTTTCATTTGACGCAGACCATCCAACAGAGGCCTGGGGTTATGGACTCACGTGCTGTTTGGAGCGGTGTGGGTGGATGATTCGATGTTGTCCATCGTGCGAGACCTTTGCCATGCAGCACGCGTCCTTGCAGCTGCCCTGTGGCGCCGGTGCCGTGCGCTTCGTGGAGGTGGAGGAGTTGGGGGAGAAGCCAGTTGAAACAAGAGATGGACAGCGGATATCCCACCATGTCCTTTGTTTCTTAAACATGCATACATAGTTCAGTCTCTCACCCCGTGGAGGAAACTGAATTTATGCAGAGGAGTCAATACTGCAGGGGGCAGGCTATGTTAGGCTCATTAGTTTCTCTCTTGTTGGTGAGCTGTTTGGGGCACGTGAAGTGACATTGGTTTGTATGAAACATGATATACAGCGCTCAAATATGCTCAAATGTTTCATATCAAACATCCGCAAATCATATTATGCTAGCGTTGGTTCTGTGAGTGAGTGTTGAATCGGTGTTGAACACAGATTCAATAATGATTCAGCGCATGTCCATGTCCACATCACACACTTAGGAAGGGCTCAGAAAAAATACGTACCAAAACCCGCCAACACTCTGTGAGTTTTGATGTTTGAAGTTGGTTGTGATGTCAAACATGTCCCCACTCAAACTCTGCTAGGCACTGGATCAAATACGAACTTTCAGCCTTGGTCCGAGCTTAATCACCGAAACGCACGACACCATGCTTTGGTGGCATGTGTCGTTCCGGCTCATGCAAGGCGCACAGGCACAGTGCATGGTTTCAAGTGGACTCTTGAAACAGCGCAGGTCACCTTCTCAGAAGAGGTGTTTCTTTCGTCCTGCTGCCTGCGTGCAGGAAGATGCACCTGGAGTTGGCGAAAAAGCACGATGCGTGGGCAGCATCGCAGTGGGAGTTGGGGGTTGCCAGGAGTGAGGCAAAGGATGGAACTGACAGTTTCCATAGTAATCATTGGTTGTACAAGATGTTGTCCTTTCTGTTTTCAATTTTTTTTAGTTGTTCGCTGCCAACTGGGAGCTGTGAATGTGCGATGGTGCTTAGTTTGCTTGGGAACTGTCCCTTCATGATGGATTTCACCTCTAAGGCACTGTTAGTCCACCAGTTGTTTCTCGCATGTTTTCGTCTTTTTCCACAAACCATCAGGAACCCCACAACGCAGAAAGGGTTCGGCCAGTGGTTCCAAATGGACCCCCCGACGAGAAACAAGGAACTGGACCCTATCCCGTCCAGGACCTGATTGATGAAGAAGAATGGGCCTTGATCAAGAACATCAAGGACCGGGCCAGTTATTCGGAGTTTGAGAGATTTGCCGATAGCCCCCACCACCGTTTTCGGGTCCAGAAACATTCCGAGATGGACCAAAAGACGGAGGCTTTTCGAAAAGGGGCGACAAAGTGCCTTGCTCAATTCATTGCTAGGGCCTAGCGCTGATCTCGATTTCCTTGGACTTTCGACATGTTCTGTCTCCAAAGTACGCTGTTTTGTAGTTTGGGGTCATGGATGGTCATGGTATTTACGTGTGTCTTCCATGTGTCGTGATGTTCAGGAGACGAAGCTTCAGTACCGAGACGCCTTTGAGCAACACAGCCGGGTGAAGATGGATGCTTGGGGAACTCAGATCCGTTTCACGCCTGGTTCGCGGAGAAACGCCTCCGGAAGTCTCGGATCATCCACGTCATTCCAGTCGGGAATGAGGGAAATGAGGTCTTTTCACCTCCCCAACCATCCGGACCTGGACGAGGAACGACCTGGACCTGAAGCTATCACATCGAAGCTATCAACCTCGACCCGATCAACTCGACCCGATCAACTGATCGGCAACTAATTTCCACCCAGTCGCATGAGTCTCGTTTTTGAGCAGACGGTGCCCACTTGGGTCTTCCGGTGCCCACTCACAAAATTCCACCCAGTCACATAAGTCCCAGTCACAAGGGTCTTCCGGTGCCCTTCTATGCCCTTCTTAAAAAAAGAAAAAACACACTCAATGGACAGGTGGGAGCGTGGGAGTCCGTGGAACACACCCAATGGGCAGGTCCCGGTTAATTGATGAGCGACCATTGACATAAAAACGGCCGACCATTGACATAGACGACATGGGTGCTGTCATGCTCCTATTGTTTTTTCCTGTTGTTTACTTGTCATTGCTCCTGAGAATGACTACCCCAAGTTGACAAGTGTTTTTGGGAAAGCCACCATCCAATCCGGAATACATCTTTGATGCTTGATGGTGCTGGATATTTTATTTGTTGTGCAGCTCTCTTGGCATTAACTGCAGTTGTCAACAATAGAGGACAATCGCCCACAAGCCACTCTTGATCCTGACAAACCCTTGGTTTATAGATGCATATATATAGTGTATACGTGGAATGCCGGAATGCCACCACCAACAGAATGGTTTTTGGCTGGAAACTATGAACGCAAGGTGTTCGAAGAAACTGTGATTGTAAATCACAAAAAGCATGAAACTTCATGAACCATCACGTCGTTCAAGAAACTATCTTCACGTCAAAAACAGTTCAATTTACGAACCAAAAACCTGTTGTCTATCTCAGTGCCCCGTTCCCTCCAAACCCCCGAACCACCCCGACCCCCGTGCTCCCTCCAAACACCCCCCAGCCCGGCTCGCACCGGTGGGAGAGACGGAGGTCATCCAAATCGAGCACCTGATGCAGCAATGCAAAAGCCGATTGGTGCAAGCCTTCGAGGACCAACGCGACGGAGACGAGATGGGGCCCGACACATCCCATCGATGCCGAGACGGGAGGCAGAAGGCGAAGGCGAACAGGAGTTGAGTCGACTCAAAGCACTCCACCTTCAAGTTTGGGAGGCCTAAAATCAGAGAGAGAGAGAGAGCCGAAACGAAAAGTCACTTCAGTCTTCAGAGAGCCCTCTCAGTCTACAAGCTTCTATGTTGGATGCAATGCTGCTGCGCAGCGGCGACTTGTTGCAGCGCAGTATTTGCTGATGTTGATCCTTCACGCATTCCGTGAGAGGAAGCATCATCAACCTGTGTCTTCATCATTCTTCATCCACTTTTCTCCCTTAAAAAAGACACCAGTTGGGTATGCTAAGTTGGGTTCAACACACGACCCATTGCGCTGTTTGGGGCTTTCAGGAGTTCTATGATCAGAAGTACGGCCATTTGGTGAAGCAAGAGGCGCCGGGCTGGAAGACCAACAACCGAAGACACCCGCTTTGGTGAAAGCGTCTTCGGTCTCCGAACACTGCGCGCGCGGAACGCGTCTTCGGGTGTCCTGTTCGCATGGTTCGTCTTGGTGTCTTCGGGGATATGAGGCCAACGGAATTCACCGGAGGCCATTGGCCGAGGTATGACTGTGACATCAAGAACTTACAAGCCCTATACTATGAACTGACAGTATCTCAGTGCAGTAGTAAGATGTAGTAAGTATATTGGACATTATTGGACTTTTTTAAAGCATATAAATCTGCAACCTTTCTTCTTTCTCAGTTGGCAGAACTCGGGTCGACGCCCGGGTAGCCCACCGGAGTCCTGACTCGCAGGCGCCGGAGGATGAAGGCGAACGCTACGATCCTCAGGCGGTGGTGCCGGGCGATGAGACCCGTAGGTTTGCGTTCGTTTGTTGACATGTTCCCCAAGATGCCCCAATATTTTTTGGTGCTAGGAGAATCACAGTGTTTATCCATTTGTTTATATCCCAAACACTCCATGTATGCCATATTTACCTACATTGGAGTGGTTTGAGGGGCCAACGTAGGCAAATATTATGGAGTGTCTGGGTATATTAATGCCATTGTTCTATTTTATTATATATATGGTATTTAATTAGTCTTAATTGTTTTCTTTGTTATAAATTATATAGACATATTACATGAGCCCATTCTCCAAAAAAAGACGTATAAAACCGTTATTGCTGGTTAGAATCGGGTTCAGCCTCGACAGAGGGAACCCCTCGACGGCCGCCAGGAGATGTTTGACCTCGCCGAGGCCGATCGCCTGGAAACGCGGCACCCCGATGCCATGGCGTGCGCCGCTGCGGCCGTGGGGGAGGGGGAATGGCGCGAACGACCATGAAGTGGAGGGGGGCATTCCCCATGTGTGTGTTGGGGGACGGGAGAATGGATGACAGCAGGTTGAACCAATCTTCTTGAAAGGTTCATGATAAGGTACTTGTGAAGTCACACGTAAGGTGATTCCTGGTGTTGATTCGGACGACTGGTTCGGTCCGTTCGGTGGCTTCCAAGTTGGGGGGTATGGATGGCCTCGATTCATCGCAACTCTCAAGGAACGGTCGATCTCGACTTGACCGCTTTGCCAAGGCTTCTTGTGAATCTTTTGTATAGAAGAAGGTACTTGCCAAGGCTTTATTCTCGACTTCCCAATGTGAGCTTTTCCTCTTGTATGGTTTTTCCTTTGGGCTTTGCACATTTGGGCCGAAAAGCTTTGGAGACTTGGTACTGGAGGAAGACCCAGACGCGGCGATGACAAACATGGAGTCGACGCCGTCGACGCGGAGTCGACTTCTTCCCGAAAAACAGCCGACTCCACACACGGGTGGCGAAACCGATGGCTCCATACAAAGCCTGTTACAGCCAGGCTTAGATGGTCTCAACGTTGCTAAGCCACAGCAAAATCATGGCGCTTGACCAAAGTTTCAGCATGGCAACCAGGTGAAGACTAAAGGAAGTTATTTGGACATTCAGCGGCTGTGTCACATCTCTTGGAGGCTTGAATGTGCCTCGGTATGAAGCTGTATTTTGTTGAACACACACACACACACCACACATCATATATGATATATCTTGGGTTTTTTCGGTCCTATTACCCGTAACAGTCAGGAAACAATTATCTCACTGTTTTTGAACAAGGCCTTCACTAACAAACAGTCGTGCACTCTTACTGGTAATAGGATGGACCCAATATATATGTATATATATATAATATATATATATATCAACCGTGGTTTCAGACATTGTCCTTGTTTCAGAGCACGTTTTTGGCGACTTTCTGAGAGACATGGAGCAAGCTGAGCTGGGTCTATGTAGCAACATGAAGATTGATTTGGAATCTTGAGGATTCACAGGTGATACGAGAAAATTCCATAGATCCTCCTGCCATTTGATAGACCATGATAGACCTATAGTTCAAATCTTGAGAATTCTCAGGAATCACTGCAGCGGCCCATAGATGCCATATATAGCCATGATGGTCGCCTTGATTGCTATTTTCTGGGGGCACCCTACTACTGATTCTCCATCCGCTCACTCTCAGCCATAGCCCTGCTGAGCGCATGGCCCTGCTGCCGCGCTGGCGCGGCATCTCGCGGCGTCCGACCACGTGGGCAGTATGACTGCTGCAGCAAAGGATCGGAGACCAACTCTATTTGGGTCAATTTTGGGTGTGCTGTAATCTAGTCGGGCACCAGTAGGACTCAAAAAAGGGTGAATGTACACCCTTTGAGTGGGTGCTTCCCTAGTTTCGATAAAGAGGACGCATTGTTTTGGGTGCGCCGCGCGGGTGTGTGTGTATGTGTGTGGGTTGCCTCTTTGAAGCGGCAGCAATTCCAAAGTTTTCTCTATAGCGCTCTGATTATTCTGGGCCCGGAAAGTTTCACGGTTTTCGCGTTTTGGCCCAAATGGTGAATGGTCAACTGGGCCGAAAGACCAACATGCTGCTTGCATTTCTTTTCCGTTTTTGGATCTTCTCATTTCGTTATACTTTTTGTGATGCCAAAAACATGTCATTAGCATCGTTGGAAGATGAAGTGAAATGGACTTGCAGCAACAGGCCATCGCATCAAATCACGCAAACAACGCCACAAACCATGAACGAGACTGCCTCACCTCGTCCACTGATTTCTGCAGGCATGGCATGGACTGCCGTTCTGGCACGGACGGCTGGGGAGTGGAGAGGCCCAAGGGCCGAAACCGGACGGCCCGAGAGGCCAAGAACAAGACTGCTTCAGCAGTGCAGCAGCAGTGTGACCTTGCAATTTTAGCATCTAATACGAACATAAAAAATACATCCATCATGTACAACCACTGACTGTCACTGGTGCTGTTGACTCTAGTGGTTCAAGTCATCTATACTTCTGAGAAGGTGGTCGTTTCGGCGCGACATGCATTGACCAATATTGATGGACAGGCTAGACGATGCATATATTCTTTGTTTCTTGGAAGAGGTTTCATGATGAGGTCAATTGATCATTTGGTCGGCGGAAGCTGGGACTCTGCCATCAGCCGATGTCAACCCCGGAATAGAATTCGATAGGATTCGTCTCTTGCTCCCAGCCCTGAAGCTAGTAGCGTGAATGACAATGACGTAAATCAGGAATCCTGTATGATCAGTATGCCATACTACCAGCACCACGGAAAGGGCTGTTATTGGAGGGAAGATATGTAGTCGGGGGTGTCTATAAACCATCCTTTCTGTGGTGCTGGTACCTGTCATCTTTTCTGGAAGGTGGTGTGCTTTACTCCTGGCAGCTCATCATCGTGACCCAATCCATGGCCAAAGACACGCCACAGTGTGTTTCGACTGGCCCTTTCCACTTACTGGTGCTTAGTTTGAGTAGTTTTAGAATACGGGCATGACCCATTATTATACCACGTACACATACAAGTACCTTAGGATTCCATTCCCTCATCCCTTCCTAAGTTCCGGTCAGCCGATTGTCAGCCACGCAGGTCTGGCCTGCGCCGGCACTGGTGGCCCAAGAGGCCAACGAGGCGCGGCCGGGCTTTAGCAGCTGCTCTGCGGACGAGTACGAGGACGGCCGGCTGCCGAACGCCCGCAGCGGACACACCGGGTGCGGGCTTTTGGATCGGATTTTTCCGGGAAGCCGAACGAACAAAGATGAGGAAGACTTGCAGGGTTCGTGTATATACTTTGTGGCGACTGCAAAGTTCCTTTTTCCTTTGTACACAGATCACAAGTTCCGCTGGCAGGCCACTTCGCTTGTCTTTGTTGCAGCGAGTTGCACGTCACGTGAGTCCAGTTCAGCGAGTTCTGCAGATGTTTGTTTTGTTTGGGTGTCGCGCCATCGACTGCTTGCAGCATCAATCGCGATACAGTCCTGAAGCATCCTGAAACACAGGCAGTCAATTGCCGAAACTACTACTTGTGTTGTGTAAGTTGTTCATGTTAGCTGTTTATATTGAGGCAGGCAGCCCCACAACAGAGATCTTTGCGCCATCAATGCCCTTTTGTGTTGGTTCAATCTGGCAAATGGAATGAGGGCGGGCACAGAAAGTCCAATTGAGCAGTACGATGCTGTTATTCGGCACGAAAAGTTGATATCTGTGCCGTCCGTGAATGTCCCCCTTCGCCCGACAGGTTCGCACACAGTTCACAGTTCATGGTTTTCTGGTCGACGATTTTCCTAGGACATGCGACCGCACCCTCTTCATCCGTCTTCACTTTGTTTCTTTGGTTTGTTCTTCAAAGAATTCCATGGCCTATAATATCCTAACAACATCAGATATATAAGCCTTAGATGGTCTTAGAAGAGATTGCCTGGTAGCCAGTGCTGCAACCAGTGAGAGGCCTCCAAGTGACTAACTGGGACTTCCACACAAAGCGCGAGGATTTGCCTGAGGTCTTGGCAGCCAAGGCCAAGGTGGTTGCTGACCTGTTGAGGATTGGGAAAGGGGCCGGGCAATTGGAGGATTTATTGTTTGAAGCATCACTGGAAACTCAGCAGACAAGCTTGAGCAAGCCGAAACCGAAACCACGGCCTGAAAAAGGTGCCTTGCAGACTCGAAGGTGAAGGACAGGCAGCTTTGGAACTGTTGACCGTGCATGTCATTCTCCGCACGTTTGACTTTGAACACCAAGCTCAGTTTGTCGCTCATCTCAGGAGGAGCCGTTACACGGTGGCCTATACGGGTGCAGGCATTTCCACTGCAGCTGGCATCAAGGCTCTGGGACGACGATTGAGCCGATGTCTTGTCCTGTCTTGAAAAGCAACATCCGATGAAAGCTTGGAGACAAGACCAGAGATTGTCAGCTCAGCAGATAATTATAATACTTATCAGAATACAATCAGTGATTATAGTTATAGATATATACACATTGTTCATTGTTTCACCATGTACATGCATTAATTGAACGAGTTTCTTAGAATCATTTATAAAATTATATGATTAAAGGACCTTGTGGTCACTGTTGTCCTACTGTTCTTTGTTCTTGTCTGTTTTCACAGAGGTCCGACCTCGGAAAGTCACAACCCACTCGAACTCCGATGTGAAGGACTACGCTTCAAAAGCTCAAAGCAGCAAGGCTGGTCAGAAGGACATCGACCTGAGGGAATCGCTGAGGCAAATCGCTGTGGAATACGGTCGAAGGCTAATCTTGTGTTCTTTTTATATAGATCGCAGCACAGTGCAAGCTTTAGGCAACAAGATATGTCACACTAGTCGCATTTGGGATTGCAGCGACCTTTTTGCAGAGGTCTCTGTTCCTTTTCCCAATGGCCTGAGGCATGAGGCCCATTGGTCTCTTTGACCGAACAACTCAAAAAAGTCGGAGAAGCACAAAACACAGCCTATGGGTGAGTTCCTAGACATACTCTGGGGTGCCCTGTATACCAGCGCTTGAACCACCCAGTAGCCGATTTTTTTCAGATGAAGTGGTCTTCATGTATATACATTCTTCAGAACTAGGGGTATATATGACCCTTACCATCCTTCACCCATAAAACCCTCCATAAATCGATACCCTTTACCGTAAATCTTCTACTCTACACGGCTACACCGGGCATCACACCGGGCGCCTAAGAGGTGAAGCGCCTGGTGACCCACGAGAGTCCGGAGGAGGGGCTAGAGGCGGAGCCCACGACAAGCCACAGGCGTGGGCCAATCGCGATCGGCACCGGTGTTACATATAATGATTGATTGATCATGACGTGTCATGGCTGTGACCTTTTTGCACATGATCACTCATTCGTAGGAGAACCAATTAGGTTGTCCCCACCTGGGACCTATCCACTCGTTGGATGGGGATTTATGGCGCGATTGAAGCATCCAGGGCTTTAAACCTGAACGGGTGGAGGACAAAAGACAATATCTTGACACGCAAAGAAGACGTAGCCAACGTTTGATTGCATGTACCTGGAATCACCTGTTCACTGAAATCCATTTCAGCAGGGTTTCTAAGCCCTTTCATCTACGCGAGAATTGCTGGTGTCAAGGTATGTGGCCCAACCTTGTGATGACATATACAATATAGTTAATGTATCACTTTCCTACACTGTTTTTTGAGTTGCCACAGTGCCACAGAGGAGCAAGATGACAGTAGAAAGGCAAAATTCATTTGCAGGTTGGATACCGTTGGTGGGTTTGCGGCTGCAAGATGGACCAAACTCTTCTGTTCCATGTCATTGTTGATAAGCCATTTACGTATTGAGCATCCACGTACGCGTCTAGACACTTTGAAGAACGGAGGCAAAACCGCTCGCAGGCAAGGAACGGAGTGATTGTTCCAGCTGAGAGGGATTTCTTTAGCAGTGCTCCGTCGTTCAGCAAAGAAACCGAACCGAATCCTTGCGAAGACCAGGTCTTCGCTTTATCAGACTATGAATCAGACAACGAACGAAGCCTATCCCGTCCGCTCGTCCGCTCCAGATTCTTCGTGGCCCTCTGGCGGAAGAAGCTCCTCCACCACTGGGTGCAGCAGAATCACGATGGCCTACCCCAGAAGGCCCACCGCGGTGGTCGTCTCCCTTACGGTCTGCGGTTCGAACCGAACGGAACGGAGAACCGAACGCCGACCACGGAAAACCCGGAGGTCCGGAGCCGTTTCCCCAAGCCGAGGTGCCCCCCGAATTTCTGTGGTTTTGGAGGCGTTTTCAGGCCAAGCGTGTCGCCAGGCTTAGCAAGAGAGAAGTGACGTGATGACTTGACTGGGCTGCGACTTGACTCGACTGCGGAGGCCGGATATCCTCAGCATGCCTTGAATGAGATCCATGGCTCATGGTTCGATCCCTCCAACCCTGTGGCCTTTTGAGCGGCAAGAAGGGTCCCGGGCCATGCGCCGCCAGGCGATTTTGGGTCCGAGAGATGTTCGTTGAGCGGGCGGTGGTTGCGATGTTGAGGTAGAGACTGGTGGCACAAGTACAGTAGTAGAACAGCACTGGTCAGGGAACGTCATCATCCAAACCCTTTTTGGCAGTCTCCATGTCTATAGGATTGTTCAGGAAAAGGTAGAGTCATCCTCGAATTTGTAGATGGATTGAAGACAATCCGCCCATCCGAAGCAGATGTTATTGTAGTTTCGGTCTTCTCAGTTGGGGGAGTTCCATCCATTACCGCTTCACAGACCCTCCGACAACACACCCCAATGAAACATCCTGCGGACTCCTTCCCCCCAAAAAAACGGAAGTGTAGACAGGTGTATGGAGCCCTTTCACATGGAGCCTCAGACAGCTCTCTCCTACTAAGTGGCTAAATATCGCTCCACCTCAAGTCTTGGTGCTTTTCGATGCTTTGTATTTGTTTGTCCACCGGACCACCGGACGGACTTCCCCCCATTCTTCGCTGCGCCACTTCTTCGCGCGTGCGCCGATCTCAAGGTCCACTTCCGCGCCGAGCTGCGCTCCTCCAACTTCGGCTGGCTCCTCGACGCGGAGCTCCGTGCGGAGCTGGTCCTGGCCGTGGGGACCTCGCTGTGCGACACGCCCTCCACAGCGGACGCCTGGGCCGGACACAGCACGGGGAGGACACGCTGTCTCAAGATGGCTCATGTCGGCAACACACAGCACAGCGTTGCAAGGGGAAGGACGATGGGTGTCTCCCTTCCCTTGTCATACACACACATAATGTAATATATATATTATATATATAATATACTACACATTTTGTTTGATCCAGGAAATCAAAGGAGTTTCTCCCCATCACAAGCGGTCAATGCACCTACTGACCGCAGTATCCTTACTGGCAACCTGGATGCGCATCACTTCCTCATCCAAGCCTGTCATCCCCTTGCAGCCCAGGATCGTTTGGTAGTGTCAGCCGCAGAACATGCCCACAGCCTTGGTGCAGTGGTGGTGAGCCTTCAGCGTACACGTCGCGTGGTGAGCGTGTCTCCGGTTAGTTTGCCATTGGGGAGTGGAATCTAGGATTGAACAAGTGCTCAGAAAAAGAGACTGCGCACTTGATTAGTACCCCTCACACAGGCCCTACCACCCTCTAATAGTAAGGGCCCTCCCCCTGTTAATCAAGCCCAGCCTTTGGCCTCCATCTTGTCTTGCGTCTTCTTTTCTCCTGCAATCCTCTTTCTTTTCCAAATCATCCCAATCAAAGAAAGTATCAAAGAAAGTATCCAAATCAAAGAAACACATAGAAACACATATCCATTCAGTGTCCTCCTCATCCAAACCTTCCCAATCAAACCACTGATTGGACACTTGCTCATACACCTCTCATGCTTCACACAGAATCCCATGGTTCCCATCATCCATCATCAGGTTCAGGTCATTACCTCACCATCCATCAGGTCATCACCTCATCCTTCGGGGGAGTCTCCAACACCATCAGGTCATCAACCCTTGTTGACCTTGAAGGGTGGCGGGGGTGGTGGGGGTTGATTAATCTGGTGTTGACCATATCACGAAACTCCAGAATTGATCTCCTTGTTGCGGTGTGACCACCCCTCCACGGCCGGCTGCGGGCTCCCAGGCCTCGATCGCCATGTGCAGCTGAGGGTCTTTGCCGAAGCCGACCACTTCTTCCAGCTCGTCGCCCAGGTCACGGGTCGGTTCGGTATCTGGTAGACCTGCCCAGTATGGGCACATGTCGTACCATTTTGAGAACTATTTTGTACTTCTGGAAAGCTTGCTTTGGTCACTGGGGTGGACTGTCTTGAGTCGGAAAGCCATCTTTGCTTAGTTGATGCTTGGTGCCATGTGGGACTTTGCGGAGCGAATTAGCAGCTGTTCACAAACTGTCAGGGTCAAAGAGGTTGGAAGATGCACTGCAGATGCATAATAATGTTTCTTTGGTTTTCTTTGTAGATGATGTGTCCATCATAGATCGTCATGGATCACTATGATGATCTAATGTTGACCTCTGATTAATAAACGTACATTTTTTGAAATTTTGGAAAACCCTAAATAAAGTTCATCCCATTAGCTTTATTTAGTGTAAACTTTATTTAGGGTAAGGTGGCTTCATGAAAATCCATTAGCTTTATTAGGGTAAACAAGATTTGTCTTTTTTTTGGCTAACTTTATTTCGGGTCCCTTTATTAATCAGGTCGCAGGGTTGGCTAACTTTCGGTTAAGAAGAAAAAATCTTTCGCGTCGACGCTTCAAATTTTCCATTCGATCGACGCCTCCAGGAACTGGAGATCCACCTGTGTGAACCAGAGATTTGTGACGCACCTGCACAGGCACCTGGAGGAGGGAGCTCGATCGGTTCAGATCTTGGGAAATCGACATCAACTGGCGAACTGCTCCTTGAGTGCTGAAAGCAAAGAAAGCACCAAATATGGCAAATAAGTACTGGTGGCCATATAGTTTGGTGAGATTTACTGGGCAAATCCTCATCAGCTTCTACTAGCCCGATAGACAAGCCTAAAGGTTCTCCCATATGTTTCAATCTTGTACATCAAAAGACCACAGTACCAGATGACACCTTGACACCTTTAGTACACACATGTACAAACCATCCGAAATGTAGCAAGCATATGAAGATCAACACCACTCTGAACTCCATTGTCATAACATCCCTTGGGAATTTATAGCACCCTGTGTCCTAGCTGGGTCCCAGCTTGGAAGCTGCTCATTCGTGCAGATTGTGCTCCCCGACTTGGTCTACCTGGCCGCGGGACCCTCCGCTGGGCGGGCCCTGCGCTGGCGACGCAAAGGCCGATGGGATGTCCCCACACTGCATATATGTGAGCTATGTAGATGCACTTGGGTTGTTTTCAAGAGCTCCATATTGAGGCATACTACACCTCTCCATTCCGAGGTTTAGGGTCCATGATGACCCGTTTGTTCGACTTCACCCGGACGGAGCTGTGTCTTTGGTACCAGATCCACGGTCGGACAGGGTGCCAAGGTCTTTAGAACACGCTGTACCTGGGTCGCCGCGTTGCCCGTGGAAGGCTCTATGCTGGAGTTGGATGGGGGGCATCTTATGGGTGCTTGGTGGCCTGGCGAAGACATGGCAGAGATGTCTCTTGATGACTCATGAAGTCCGTGAACTGCTATGACCACTTCATTGGAGTAGGCAGTAGGCACCTCTCTTCCAAGTAGACTTCTGGACATTTGCATCAATTACTGTATATCTCATTGCCCCAAACAGGCCCCAACAATTGGGATTTCAAAGGATTTCCAAGATTCAATTTGATTATGGTGACAAAAAGGATGATCAGGACAGAGTGGAAGACTCCTGGACTCTCCTACTCATACTTGGTTTTTGACCTGAAGTTTTCACTATGTTCCACTCGCATCGGTGGGATGGCCTGACGCGATCTGGATCCTCAGACCCATCTACCACGTGACGGTCAGTCATGTCCCCCTTCGAGCCGAGCGGCAGAGGTGGCTGAGCTGCCAGGCACATCCATGCCCTTTCCCCTTGGCCAACACCATGAGTCGGCCGATGCGTGCGCGGCGGGTCATTGATGCTGCACGTTTGGTGGAGGCCGGAGATTTTGTTGGATTTGAACCTGGAACCTAGACTTGGTTTGCTTCAGGTGGGATTTGATGGTTTGTATATGGAGATTCTGTATGTATTTCTGCAAATTATTGGCGTTGTTGCAGGGGTAATTAAACGAAGATGGAGATGTTAGGGCTTTGTTGGTGGATGTGTTTTGGTGTCACTGGCAGACCGGTCTGACGCCTGGACGTTTCAGGAGTGCGGAGTCCTGTCCGACGATACATTGTCTTTTGGGAAATGAATCTCATCCCTTCTGAGACAACAAGGAGGTGGAGCCAAAACTTTGGAGCATTGTTTTCTTGCACAGCTCATATGACAATCCAAGAGAGGTTAAGTGACCTGTACTATAGGACATTAGGACTGTACTATAGGGTACCTAGTAGGGCTAGTCTATGGGTTTTTGTTCCACCTGCCCTGGATGTCTATTGTGTGTTCTTTTCTTCAGAGTCTTCACGGGCACCTCACATCGGCTTGCCGGGGCCGGGTCCCGCCGACACGTCCCGGCGTGTGAAAGGATACGCCCATGTGTCACGCAAGACATACGCCCAACGACACAGAGCATGGATGATAGACGTGAGTATACTACGTATACAATTGCACACACACGACACCTTACCTTTGGTTCATCTAGATTCTACAGGTGGTGTCACACGATGTTCTGGCCTCGAGCTCTTGAGGAAGGTAAAAGCAAGTGGCCTGCCCCGCCCTCGGGCTGTTTCAAGAGGCCATGTTGCATCATGGAAAGCACATGTGACTCTTTGAGTTTGCAGTGAATCCCAATTCAAACAGGCCCCATGTCCGCGGCAGTTGTGTACTGATCTGTACTGAATTCAGTAACTCTCCAAAGAAGCCAAGGACATTCGCGAGTCAGTGGGATCCCGTGATCTCTAATCAGTCAGGCATGACACAGGTCCCGTCAGGATGAGAACGACGCTAAGCACGAGCTCGACGTGATAGGCATTCTGCTAATTCCACCAGATCAGTCTTCATGGCCCATCCAGGCTGACATTTTGGCTGTTCCCACATCTTCGACACACCCTTTAGACTTCAGACACAGTTTCAGACCCTTTATGGTTACATACCCCATTGATGGCCCTCCATCTTCCTTTCATGTTCACCTCACCCTCCCGGAGGCCCCCTTCCTCACCGGCCCACCGGCCGCCTTCCTCAGCGGCCGCTGGCGGGGCGATGCGCTGCGGCTCGCGGGGCGCGAGGCGCACCCCAGCGCCGAGGCGGAGCGGGCGCAGGACCTCTGTGACTTGCAGGGTGAAGGAGCTAGAGTGATTGGGAGTGAAGAGCCAAGGATGGGATTGGCTTCAATGGGCTAGATGGATTTAGGGAACGAACGACCAGGGGATGCCCGATTTCCCTTTTGAAAAAGGCCAATGGGGCACCCTGTTGTGAGCAGGTGCTATCCTCGTGGCTTGTAGGTTGATGGATTTTCCAAATAATTCTTTAGTCGTGGATGTCCAGAGGTGGTGATGTTCCCAGTTAGAGGGAAGAAGTGATGGGTCCCATTCTTACCTGTGCAATCTAGTAGATTTACTCCCTATATTATATGAGGGCCGTCCGTTATTGCCAGTGAAGGAAGTTAGATGACATGTTAAAACATACATGTCGCGAAAGGGAAACTGCAGTCCGCGAAAGGCCATAGGACGGCGAAAGACATGTGCCAACCTAAACTTATAACATACAATGTGCATAATAATACAATACATGACAAATCCTTTTTCCCGAACAGAAACACGGATTTTCGCGAAAGGGCCGCGAAAGGCCGGCGGTAGGCCCGCGAAAGGGCGCATTGCCTGGAAGGGCATTTGCCCATCCATGGCCTTGAAACCTTTGTTTAGATATCCCAAGCACTGTGAACTCAGTGCAATGGAACAAGCTTATCACACTGCGCGAAAGGAACACCTGTGGTTTTTCTGCGAAAGGACCGGGAAAGGCCGGCGATACAAGCTCAAAAAGAAGAGCTTTGTTGGACAACCCCCATATACTGACATGTCAAAGTGAAAATGAGAAACAGTTACAGTTACAGTAGCCTGCAGGATGGGATCCTCTATTAAACACTTTTGGATATCAAGGTCAGCCGCTGATTTTGGACTCCCAAAGTGAAACAAGGCGATGAAACAGTTCTTTACAACTCCAGGTTGTCCCTTTGCTGTTGGAGATTAACCACCAAAACTTGTTGAACCCCCGGCCATACCCACAAAAAGAGCAGCATAGAGCAGCATGTCAGAGGCTCAATGGGGTCAAAGAGCGCCGACATGGAGCGTTTGGTGGAATCGTTTGGAGGGCAATCGAATTGTCTAGGTGAGTCAGTTTCCGACTGAAAAGCGGTGGTCAGCCCAGGTTGGGTTCTTGTAGTGCAAGGGGAAGAGCTTGCAGGTTGCGATGCTGGGGCGGTTCGGGCCGTTGGATAGTGGGGCTCACTGGGCTTAGGCATGTTTGTTCGGCCAGTAGACCATGTCAAAAGGATTACATATCTGCCCCAGAACCCCAAGGGGGTGGTGAATTAATGGACATCCCCCAACTGCTATGGCGCTATAAATAGACACCCCTTGAGAGGTCCTGGCGGATAAGTGCTTAGGGCTAGAAGTCGAAGCGCCAGTGGTGGTCGTTTCGAAATGACCGAATGTGACCTCGGTCTCTTTCGGTGTGTTGTTTGCTTCACATGAAGCCATCCTTAGGCGAGAGATGCTAAGCATTTCTGCGGATAGAAGACACCTTAGCTGGAACAACACAACAAGATCAGGATACGGGATACGACTACTAGATTGCATCGGAAGGGATTCTCTACTTGATGGTCGGCTCCTTCAATCATTTTGAAGAATGCAGCATACTAAGCACTCTGAACTGAACACAATTGCACATGGATTGCCTGAAAGAGGGGATTCTCCCAACCTCTGCCGGTGGAAAGGAACCTGTACTTTAGATCATCGAGTGACTGGGCCAGGCGGTGGTAGTAATCAAAGAGCAACGCCAGCGATGATGAACCGCTTCCGGTATCTAGTTGCTTATCATTGGGATTGCTGATTTTCTTTCTGGCATTCTTGATGCATGCTGCATGTTGATTCCATGTGTTACTTGTTCTCCAACCAACCGATGCCTTTTCCCCCGACACCAACGCCTTCTCCCCCCGCGCACCGCCGCCGCCCAGGCGTCGGCTTCACCACCTGGCCCGCGGCGCACGTGCTGTGCGGCGCCGCCGGGCGGACGTGGCATCGCCTCGTGGGGCGCGTGGCGGAAGGCGGAGAATCGGGTGGAACGTGGGATAGTACCGTGGTGAGTGCCTGCAGGTCACTGGTTTTTGGGGGGAAATGTGTTTTTTCCCATGCAAATCTCTGTTTTTGGTTTTCTTTGTTTATATAATGTGTGTTTTCTATATTTTTTAAAGAAGAACGACACACGTGCATCTTTTGACATGTAAAAAAGATGACCTGTTTTGGGGGATTGGGGATGTCCCCCACTAAATATGTCACAGATGGAAAGTTAGATGAACCATGGCAACGGAGTGTCCATTGCGCGGGTGTGAGCACCAATATTCGCAAGCAAAAGGATTCAATCTTTCGTACATTAAGAAGGGCAGTGAGAGTCTCTTTGAGACAGAATCCTCAAAGAACAAGGACGATCACAGGGGCGCGACATGAGTGCGTATTTTGACCAATGGGTTCGGGTATATTTTCTTTTCCAGCGCTTCCAGGGGGTCGAACTGTGGTCCATGCCACGGTGATGTGGGCCTCCGCCAGAACACCCAACTTTCATCAACAATCAAACTCAAACTCTGTCAACTAGAATGGACCTTCCCACCTGGATGGGTTGTTGGGGTTGGTAACTGGAAGCATGAACGCCTTGTGAAGTAAAGTCCGGAAACCACTTAGCCACACTTAGCCAAAAGCACGGCACAGAGCGGTGAAGCATCCCAAACTTCTGAAAGGATACAACTACTCCGCGGTGGTTTGGAAGTTGTGCACAACATCGACAACCAAATTGGATGTCAATCAATTCGGGATATCGAGGAATGATTCCAGAGTTAACCTAAACCTAAACCATCCATGTAGACTTTTGATGACTGTTGATCAATAAATCCATAAAATTGAATTGGACATCCTCTTCAAAAAAATGGGGGGGTGTATTGGACATCCAAGCGACCGCCGTGAGGGACTGGGAGGAATCGTCCCACTACTCGGATCGCGACCCGACTCGTCGACCCGTGCCAGCCAGGCGGTTTGGATCGGTCAATAGCACTCGAATCGCATCGAGTCACAGCAGTGGGGACCATGACGAATATCGGAACCACGGTCGTATCGTGGACCTTGTCATGTCCCTGTGGGTGCTTCGGAGCCCACGAAGCGAACTGGGTATGTGATCCACTACTTGGTACACAACCGGTTTTTACGGCGTGTCCTGGATCAGTGGCAACCACCAACCAACCAAGTGGTGGGGCCGCCTCGCTGCAGGTGGCACCTTTCAGCTGGAGCTCACCTGGGAAGACGTGGTGGCCTCGCGCCGCCCCTCAGAGCCGCTGAGTGAGCAGCAACGCTGCGGCGGAAGATTGTGCTGCCAGGCCCCGATGGTGGGGAGGAGGGACAAAAGCGCCGCTGGCGTCGAGATGCAAGGGGGGTGGTGGAGCTTCATCGCCATGGATTTCCAAGCGGGAATCGAGCGAGTTTGTTCGGGTGAATCGCCCTAGCAAAAGAGTGAAAAGAACCTACGATGGATAGGGTCGTATTTTGGAGGAACGTCCTCTAAAACAAATGAAACTTGATTGAGGGCGGTGACTCCCATCACAGCTGTCAATGAGAACAGCCTGCTCAGTTCGGGTGGTAGGTCCTTGCAGCGCCAAGAACATCACATTTGATTTGCTTGCGAGTCACAGAACGGCGCCATGTTCGGTTTGCTAGGGGATTTTTGGGGGTGACACCCTCCAGTCACCTTCTCGTAAAAGGTACGTATGTGTATTTTCAAGGATTGAAACATCCAGTTCCCTCGCATCACCTTCTCACCATGTCGGATCCAGGATGATTCAATGATTCAGGGATTTCATGCAATGTCGTATGTCGTTGATGTGGCTGCGGCCCAGATCAATGGCCGTGTTTGGTGGGATGACCGACATGGGCAATTCCTTTTGGCCGGGCTCTGGCAGGACGAGGAAGGCGCCCCGAGGGCGGTCTGGTGTTAATAGGCCAAGTCAGTGGAAACCATCTGTTTCTAGAGGACAATGGGCTTCCAAGGCACCATTGTTCACTGATCCATGATGATTCCAAGGAGTATATATAATCGTGTCTTGCGAAAACTCATCTAGCAATTGGAATCGTCTAATTTATACATTAATTTACTAAGTTTTTCCCCAAACAGTTTACTGTTGGGGTTCTATCTTAGAAAAAAGAGCTGACCACACTCACTGGCCGCGCCCTTGAAATCTGTGGCTGGGCTTTGTGGCTGGGCTCTGTGTCCAGGCCTTGTCCTCCTCTTGTCCTCTGTGGCTGGGCTCTGTGTCCAGGCCTTGTCCTTGTCTTGGCCGCGCCCCTGAACTCTGTGGCTGGTCTCTGTGGCCCGGTTTACTGGAGAGGAGTGTGGCCGAACAAATAGCGATGTCAATGCCGGGTGAAGGTAGGGCGTACCAAGAAATCAATTTTTGACAAATATTGGTCTAAACGAATCGTGTTGAAGCTGTTTGGGGTCTATGCTGGTAGATTTTTTTACTCTATAGTCTACTCATGTTTGTTCCCTTTACAGATTAACGACATCCCTAAAAAATAGCATTGCAAGAAGACAACAACTCATGCTCGCCTTTCATTGTCCAACTGCTGTGTACCAAAAACAGCTTCCATGGCTTGCATCGTGCAACTGCGTGCAACAGGGGGTCGTCAACTGCACATAGCCACCGCGGGTGTTCCAAATGGTTGAAAGGCCCCTTTTTTTTCTGATGAAGGGGAGGTTTGAGCTGAGCCATATGTCATGTCCTCCTTTGCTGAATAGTGACGTGGAAAAGGAATCTGGATGATCAAAAAAACTTTCCAGGATGCTGAAATCAGAGTTTTCCCGGAAAACACACAAACAAAGGCAGAAAACACCTCGGACTCCAGGCGTTTCATTCCCAACGGCAGGCGTCTCTGGTGCCTTGCTGATGTCGCAAGAGCCCAACGCCTGCGCTGGACGATGGGACTCTCGTTGCGACGAATGTTGCAACGCCGCGACACCGGCGACCGGGGCGTGGAGTGATTGGAATCGGAATTGTTGATTTGCATTGAGATGATCCTTTTGAAGTTGCGATGTGGTTGCAGTACTGCGGCCATGAATATCATCACAGTTGCAGCCAAACATCACAAAAACTTGCAAGGGAACTTGAAACATGGCACTTGTCTTTGAAAGTTCAAGTCGGATGCAAAGACAGCTGTCCTCCAATCATTCTCTCATATATTTGTTCGGCATTGTTTGGCAAATCCACCGTCTTTTCTTCGGAAAACAATCGGAGCGGAGATTTTAGTACGATGCTGGTGCAGACATGCTTTTCAGAACATGAATCCATATGCCACTATGCCCACAAATAGGGTGTTTCAGTGTTTCCTTGTTTCCCTTTTCTGAGTCTCGCTCAGGAGGGCAGTTCCAAGCGCTACGTCTTGGCGGTGGCCGCTGGGCTGTGTTTGTTTTTGGCAAAATTAAATCAGAATCAGGCGTTGTATTGTTATCAAGGTTGATTTTTCTGTGGGATTGTGTGAATTCGAGTCTGATTGAATTTCCAGAATGTTGGCAAGTTGCATCTGCAATGATAATGATAATGATACTAGTATGTGCATCATTGTACAAATCCTTTTCATCCAAAAAAGAACCAGCTCCACTCCACAGAACTGGTCTTCCCGGCTAGAGGTCCTGTGTATCCCCCTACGGACGCAAGACTCAACTTGATTGATGAACATGGATCAGCATGCATCCCAGTTTCTTAGTATTAGTAGAGGAATAGATATCACCCGGCCGTCGCCCGGCCGTGTTTTGCCCAACCCCAACTTGTGTGAGCCTAGGACCCCGCGCAAAAGCCTGAAGCCTTCGGCATGGTCCTTGGTAACAGTGGCTTGGTGGCCATTTTGATGTGTTGTCAATGCGAAGCCGGATCAATGTCCTGTTGGAGACATTCTCAACATCTGTATCGGGTGGTTTTCTCTTGGATGATTTCAGGACGATTTGTTGACATGTTCGCCTGGAAGGGCATGGAGTTTGGGGTCAAGCGTTGTCATGGTGCTCTCGACTCTCGACTGAAAACAGTCCTCCTCCGTGATGTGGCACTTATTGGTTAAATTAAGTCTATTTGGCAAACATAAATATTATTAGTTTTTATATGTAGATACTGTTGACCCAGTTTGGAGTAAAGAAGCCCTTTTAGGGGGTTGGTGGTACCCCGAAAGCAGGTCCCAGGAATATGATGTGTGTATGTAGCTAACTGATATGATATTCTTTGCCACAGAGTTAATTGTCATTCTGCATGTCTTATCCATTTGAAGATTTACAGACAGCGAAAACATCGCGGAGCCCTTGGGGCTGTCCAATGAGCCTGCCTGGTTCTCCAGTTGCTGTCGCTGGTGCTTTCGCACCAGGGAGTGCGATACATTATGAACACCAAAGGTCCAAAGAGAACTAGACAGTCAATGGATCTAGTTGCCATGGTATTGGCCACCAATTCCAAAGCCTACACAAGGCTAGAGGTCCGTCGCATTCTGTTACATATCCGACATTGATCAATATACAAGGACTTTTAAAACATATATATCTAGACCTTCTGACTAAACCTAGCTCAAAAGCTCAACATATTCAATTTTTGTCGGATGACTCCTCTCTACAGGATTCTTCAAACATTTTGTTTCAGGTGTACTTCCGGCCCGTTCTCCTTTGGACCTCCCATTGTCTCTCCCGACTTTGGTTCTTCCAAGAAACCGAGGTGCTGATGGCCAGTTGTGAGGTGCTCAGTTCGGAGGCCATGAAGAGAAGATCCACCAGGCTCCTATCGTTTGGAGGTCACATGGAGGTCAGCTCTATCCGAACACGGACGTGGGACTGCAGAACAGTTCGGGGTTTCTCGGTCTCCTCAGAGATTGCAAGACATGTCATTTGTTTTTTTCATTGCTATCACTTATTTTATTCTATGGCATGTTTTTTTTTTTTTATATTTATATCCAAATTTCTTTTGAGTGGCGAGCATCTTGCTGTGGCGCTGCGTGTGGGTGCCTCTCGGGTCAAAACCCCTGAGATGTTGGGTCCCTTCCAATTTCAACAGACAGGATGCGAAGAGAATGGTGATGGATTGACCCGGTTTGTTTGGTTCTTTCTAGTCCTTATTGTCAAACACGATGAGGTAAATATTGTAATGGTGAACATGATGTTTGTCATTCCTCGGCGCAGTCGTTCTTTCCATATGCATGAAGGCTTCTGGACTTGGACATATTTAGACGCCAGCCCGTGATCCATTCTGCCCCTCAAAGCTGGTCCTGGAGCAAGCACATAACTTACGTTGAGACCTGAGGATTCGCGGCTTTTGCGAGGATGGCAAGGCTCCTTGCCTGCACATCCTGGTCGTTGAGGGAGATCCGAACAGGCAACATGTCTTAAGGCAAGCAGAACGGCCAACCGAACACGTAGAATTTCCACCCAAGCCGGAGAAAACGTCAACAACCGTAGTGCGGTGATTCCCCGCAGTCCGCAATGCAAGCAAGAGGTTCTAGCGCGGTCCAAGTCATTGGGCAGAGCTTGGAACATCTTGGAACACTGGGGTGGAGGCAGTGGTGCTCAGTACTTCCCAATGCCCACTTTTGCTCGCGCTCAAAGCGATAGTCGCAGGATCAGCATGATGCAAATCAGTATTCTGTCGGCAGATGGACGATGCCTTGTGGAACAAGGGCATAGTCCCGAGGTTTGGTTTGGGTCAGTCAGCCGGTCTGTTTCTTTTGCCGGTCCTTCTATACTTAGTATAGCTGAGGCTCTTTTTGGAGGTTCCCCATGTCTTAGGAACAGCGCATCTCGCATTCTTCCCTACTCACGCAGCATGGCTGGCCATGCCCCCTCCTCGGCCGTGGCATGGCTTCAAACCGCCTGGCTCGTGCTCGTGCTGGTGGCGTTGATCGCCGCCAGGTGATCCTGCAGCAAAACGATGCCGATGGATCGGTGCAACGGCAAACGTTTCAGCTTCGGCTCCATGATGCTGGTGCTTGGCTCGTTGAGAGCCACTCAGAGGAACGTGGATAGCCCCGCCTCCGCGGGAAGGAGGGTGTTTTTTGGACCCAGAGGCGTGGGGTGAAATGTCAAAGGTGCTTAAAGGAAAGCAATACCAACAAAAACAAAGATGATCAAAGATGATGGAGACGCACGCATTAAGGCTGGTCCTTACCTGATTAAGACGTGACATGAGTGTGTCCCTGAAAGTTGATGGACTGCAGAAGCAAAGCCGCAGAAGAACACCTGCTGTGTAGTGTAAAGATCAATTCATGACAGTTCGTTTGACCATGGATTTTACACCGACTTCTATCAGATACAATGGTGAGAGTAATGGTGAGGCCTAAGGCTGAACGTGTCTCGCTTTTTGCCACACATTTCCAGCTGCCATTCTTGACCCCTTGTAACAAGTAGATGAACCTTACCAGTTTCCCCTGCCGGCTTGTAAACTTCACCAGGACCATAGACAGCTTATTGGCAAATCCAAAAGCAAAATTATCAACATGCGTTTGCGTCATTTGACAATTACAAAAAGCTGAACTCCCTTGAACAGAGGGACTGTGGACTGTGAGTACATACACTCCATGGTCAACACACGAGCGGTATTTTGTTTTTGACGTGGCACATCGAGGCTTGTGTTTCGAAATGGCTACTATAGATGCTATACCAGTAACAAAGAGATACAAAGAGCATGTGCTACTGGTAACAAGAAGCTACGTTCGTAGCTCTTTGCTACTAATAGTCATGCCAGGAGCGCCCCGTTCGGTTCGCGTCCGATCGCTCCGACTCGCCGTAGCGATGCACCAGATGGTTGCCGAAGTCGCCGAGGTCCCTCAGGTCCACAAAGATGTTCCGACCTCGTTCCAGTTGCCTCGCAGGTGCTGGTGTTCAGTGGGCATATATATATATATCAAAAAAACGAAAGCCTGAATTGGGGGGATTGGTTTCCCCACCAAGAAATCCAACAGGTGGAAACAGGTTAACCACGATTAACCCCATTTTCCAGAGAAGCGGCTCGGGAGTCAGGGTGGTATCCCGGAGGTCGTCACCCTCAGCTCAACTGCTGCGTCTCAGCACCAAGGTAGTGGTGCTACCGTGCAGCAGATGCAGCCCTATCAGGAAGTGAAGGAGCTGAAGGAGATCTTGGGCTGTTTGGACACCTACGAAGCTCAAGGGCCGTGAGATGCAGTGGGTCGGTCCAATCGACCCACAAGAGTGTGCAGAGACTGAGAGACTGACCTGTGAACCCTCAGAACCCTGGGTCAGTCTTGACACACTCTTCATTGAAGATGCTAGAAATGGGTTGGAATCATGTAAAAGATGCTGGGCATGCTGGGATTGTGCATGCTTGTATGCATGTTGACCATCTAGAGTGAGTGGTTCGTCCCGCGCCTTTGTCAGTGAGAAGCGAGATACGGTTCCTACGAACGAAGGAACAAATCCTTAAACCCAAGACCGTCAAGACCCATAGATTTAGGTCACCAGTCCAAACCTATATACATGTTTTTTGTCAGACGATGAATCTTCGGTTACTCCCAATGTCTATAATATTCTATAATCCTCCAATTATTAACCAAAGGGAGTGCATTCACCAAGTCAATGTTCGCCAAAACAGACGGAGCTTCTATGGTGTCCTGCTCTCTTTGATGCAGATTGAATTCCCAACCTGATGAAACCCACACCGTAGCTCACCATCGTGGCCTTCAGGTTACACTCAGTCTTCGGGAGCCCAGTTGCAGCTGATTGAAGAGGAGGGGAAGGCGTCGGGGGGATGGATCCGGTCGTGAGGTTCGAAAACCGGTCGAAGCCTCCAACGTCGGAGCTTACAACCAGGGGAGCTTCGGTGATTCCGTAGGACAACGGCGGAAGACGAGAAGAAATCTTGTAGTCGACCCCTTGGTCCGTAAGATCCATAAGATGTATCTAGGCGTGCACCCAGAGAAATTTGACAACATCCAAGGGTGTTGCGGAGCAAAGAGAAACGGATTTCCCATATGTTCCAATTGCGTTTTGGCCCATCATGTTCTACCCAATTACTCCAGGATTACCCCGCTGGCTGCTTGCGTTTTTGTTGATGACTTGTTCAGGTCCCGGGATCCAGCCAACCTCATTCCCTCGCACCAGTCAGTCAGGTGAAGCTTCAGAAGGGTGATCAAGTTCTGGAACCTCCTGGACACCTCGAGCACGGTTGCTTGCGCCGGGGAGCACAGGTAGCACCGCTTTCAGGAGGTGGGCTTGGTAGACAGGCCAATGAGAGACAGGAGGTGAACATATTTGCAATTATAATGTTACTGTGGCTGTGGGTGGAGAAACACTCCCGATCCCAAACCCTTGTAACCCAAAAATACACTATTTGGAGCTCCAGGGTCTGTTGAATTTGGAGCTTCGTATTGACTTGACATGGCTGCAACTTGTGGAGCGCATGAAATCCTGAGGAAATCGGATCCGATTTCTCAGTCATCTCTCAGGTGGTGAACGCATGGTACAGGGGCCCGCCAAACCATCCTCTACCTTTCCTCCCGCTCATAACACCCAAAAAAACCTTGCTTCAAGCAATTTGCTTGCTCATGTGTGCGGTTTGTTGTTCAAGAATTGATAAGAAATGTAGTGTCCTTTTTGCCAACAAATTATTGTATCTATGATTATATGTATGATCATACTAGATAATTATATATATATGATTATGTGTGTATATATGTATATATATATATGTTATATATTTTGTTTGTGTGTATATATGTATGTATTATATATATATATTTGTTTTAAACATATGTATTTTGTTGTTGTTGTCGTTGTTGTTGTTGTTGTTGTAATCAGAGGAGTAGTAGTAGTAGTAGTTGTTGTTGTTGTAGTTGTTGTTGTTGTCGTAGTTATAGTTGCAGCTGCAATCGTTGTTGTTGTTGTTGTTGCTGTTGTTGGCAACTCGACTTCGTCCCCCCGATCCAAACCGAAAAAGACACGAAGAAGACACCTGGCAGGTTTGCACCGTCAGTGCGGTCGCTTGAGAGAGAACGGTCAACTGGAGTGGAGCAATGGCTCTCGTTGGACCCGGGTCGAAGAAAAGGATGGCGACGTCGAAGAGGATATGGATGGATCTGGACACCCTTTTGTTAAGCTCTCTATAAGAGTTTGTTTTAGGCGCTTTTCTAGGACATGGAATTTTTAGGATCCAGGATCCCTCCTTTTTGAGATTCTGTAGGGCCCTTATTTGCTGTCACGATCTAGGGTGTCAGACAGATGAATGTGGTCAAGAGTCAAGAATGATCAATCATGGACATAGTTACATGTTAGACATCAAACGACTCATTAGGGTCCAGATGGTCCAAGACCCATAACATGACCAGGCACATTTGGCCAACTGTCCTTTTCTCTCGTGTCTCATGTCTCATCAACAATTAGAACAAACACAGACCAACAACACATTTTTTGGGGTGTTGGACATGAGCCGGAGGACCCTAATGTAGTCCCCCATTCTTTTTTGGGTGGAAAGCACAAAAGGTCTTGGAACGTCGCAGGAGCGAACCACCTGCAGCCCGAGAAGGGGCGGAGCCGTCCGATAGCGAACCACTCGTTCGACTCATCGTCGTTCGACTGGGACGGCGGCAGGTACTGGAAGGCTCGAAAGAAGGCGGCACGAGAAGTGCGGCAGAAGAAGCTTCGTGGCATATGAGCTGCCGAGAACGCGGAGGGAGGTGCAGGTTGGCTCCACTGAACGCGAAAAGAGTCCTTTTTCAGTAGGATTCTGTTGGTGCAGTGGCCTTCGAACATACGATGGATCATACATGTTGTTCCGTTGATTTTTATTTGTCCAACTTGACTTCCTGGCTATGTTGTTTTCAAATTGTTCGCGGAAGCCTCCAAGATGTGATTAAATGACAATGTGACAATCTCTTTTTCCAGGCACGTTGAAACCATCCATTGGGTCATGGTGGATGTATGTTCAAGTCTATCAACAGTGCCGAACTCTGCAGATTCCAAGGATTGTCATTGTTGGTAAATTCCATGTTTACAACTACTTAGGGTCTACTACTACTATGCCAGATTCAAGCTGCGTTTAGTGGGATAGATGAAAACGAAGACTTGCACCTCCCAAGCACTTGCTGTCACTGCTGTAGCTTGAAATTCCGTGGTGCTATGAAGAGAGAGTGGCCACTAAGACTAGGATGTCTTATACAGAGTGTTGGACCCCCTATTGGGGGGACCACAACCATTTAATATAGAAAGACCAGCAGGCCCTTACAATAGACTTGAAACCATCACCTAGGGAGTGGTTTTTATAGCATCACAAGTACGCTGGCAGAGGTCAGACATACGTTGATATGGCTGTGGGTCAAACTGAAAGAGGTCTCCTGACCGGATCATGTCTCAGGCTGTCGTTGAATGTTTAGCCAGTGTAGTGTGTTCAAGGTGCTCGATCCTTTCGCCAGTGTCCTGGCAAGTGGGGTTTTGGGGTTCATGTCGCTTCTTTGGAAACAAAAGACACAGGGTTGCCCCCGGTGGGCCACGAGACGGGAGCCGAGAGTCTCGTCCAAAAGCTGAAGATGCCACGAGTTGAAACAGAGCGAAACTTCAGGGAACTGAGGAATGAACACCCCAAACAAAAAGTAAGTGATCCAAGTATTTTGGTTTGGAACCAAGATCGTTTTTTTTTGTGGCGCACAACCGACCCGAGACGTCTTCGAGACATCAGAGACCAGAGATCAGAGACGGCCCCCCAGTCTTTTGAACCACAGTCTTTTGATGTATTTGTACAGATGTCTCACCGTCTCGTCTCACCGTCGTCACTTCCTTCGGGGTCGACTCGGTCGACTCCGAGAAAAGACGCTGCGAAGAGCTGCCTTTTTTTCCCGGGCGCGTTGGGCCGTGCTCTGACGTACTTGAACTGGGGAATTACTCCAAGAAACACTCCACAGGGGCTGATTTGCCGACCAGTTGGGGCAAGTCTTCCAGTTAGTGTGTGGATTTTGGATGCTTTTTGCTGCGACCTACGCAAGGGCATGGGAAGAGCTGTTTTCAGTGGCCGGATCCACGTTTTCAGTGGCCGGGGTTCCGGACGCTTGGTGTCGTAGGACCAAAAGGCCTTCGCAGGGTCACTCGCCAGGCCGACGTGTTGGATTGGTGATGTTTACCGATGTGGGGCGACCTAAAGGTGATGGTTTAACCATTTGCTTTTCATTATATGGGTGATGAAGAACGGCTATGAACGCTCACGTTTTTCAACCCCAACACATGTGAACGTTGAGCACCTTTGTTGAAGAGAACATCGCCCTAGATGCTGCAGCTTGTGGCCCTTAGCTGGATGGGGCATCCATGTTTGCCCCTCACGCTGCTTCGTCCGCTTTGCCTTTTTGGCGTGCGGCCGTGCAGGCCGGGTCGGCGACGTCGATCTTAGCTGATGTTTCTCGGCTGTAGCATCCTTGAACGATCTTGAAAGAACAGTGTCCACCTCATTGGTACGTCGATGAACATGGATGAACTGCATCGCTGGTGCCCTTCTACCGACCCCGTGGCCCTCTCGTTCGTCCCACAGACTTCTGGGCTTCGGTCGGTGGGGCGGTTGGAGCTACATGACCCGACCCTCGGGTGCCACTGGTGGGGTGGTGAGGGAGTTGGGTCTATGGTCTGGAGCCACCCGATGGTAGGATGAGAGTGTCATGGACGAAAGAGGCGATTTTCCGGACCTGAGTCACGTAGAAGATCCGGTGAAGCCGGTGGCACGCGATGAAGTGCATGACGCTCCGTGTGGCATGCGCATTAGAATGGAATGAGAATTAGGAGTGTGGAATGTGAGAAATAGCATGTTTTACATTTTCCTGGAGTCTGTAGTAGGGGGTCAGCCGCTTTTTCTGCAACCTGGCGCGCCGCCGACAAAAAACACACGAAATCAGCTTCGTGGGTCGCTTTGGTTCTTGCACGCCCTCCCTGGTCTCAGTCGGAGATGGATCTGCTTTGCGAGGAGCCAAAGGCTGGGCTGTTCAAACGTCTTGCGTATGGGGATAGGGCCAACGGGACAACGATGGTTGAACCTAAGAATCCATTTGGGCCACGGGGTCTCCTAATAATGATTACAAAACCCTAATGTGTTGGGTGTGGTGCTGGCGCTGTTCCTGTTCTGTACGTCTATATTATAAGAGGGTGCAGTGATGGGATGAGCTGAGATGTGCTGAAGGGAGAAATCTCGTCGCACCTTCCGGTTCCAAGACATTTCCACTGAGAACCATTGTCTTGTATGCAGCCATTCCTTTTCTTTGTCATGTTTTCCTTCTCAGAATATTTGGAGGTCCCTTCATGGACCACATGTGGAGGCCTTCTTTCTAATTTGCACCCGGAGCTTGCAATGATTGTTACAATTCTGGAGAGTGTGTGGGTAGGGTTTTGACGCAGGTGTTATTGATAGATTGCTGATTGCTTCACCGGTCTGCAGGGACGAAGCCACTTCTGTCCGTCCGAGACCAAGCCACTTCTGTCCGCCCGGTCTGACCGCGACGGTCCCAGCGAGGTGGTTTGACAGCTTGAGATCTTCTTTTCTGCGTGGGTTGTTTGTAGTAGCCATTGAATGAATGTATATAGTATCCTAAGGACTTAGAACAAGGTTCCAGGTGTGAATGGTAAACACTCTGAGTGTTTGCAAGAAAAGCCTTTCGCCACATGAGCGTCACAATGCAACAAAAACATACAAACACAACGGAAAGAAGTAGGTGGCCAATAACAGTTCAGGGCCTCACACACTTTATCTTGAGGGTCTGTAGGTGTGGCCATGTTCATGTAACCTTGACTTGCGCCTTTTTCTCCTTAGCACACTCTGCCATTGAGGCCGCATCCGCTGAGTACAAGCGCTCGCACTGCCAGAGGCCATTCTGCGATGGCCTTAGGTCTGAATTGTCGGTTTTAAGGATGGTCTGATGGTTGAACCATGTTGAACCCGAGTATTTGGGAGTGCAAGACTGCATGTGGGCAGCTGTGACAAAGTGCGGTCACTCGAAAGGCCACTCTGAAAGAGCTGATTCAAACCTGCATGGGATGAGCTTGGCAAGGGAGGTAAGTGCCGATTTGTGCCACAGGAATGGGAACTGTCAAGCCTCTTTTTCAGTTTGGGCCAGTTCTGGTGTTGGCTGACAACAACAGTGTCAAGGAAACGAGACATTTAGTGACCTGTACTTGTACAGGGACCATTTCAGGAGAAAAAAACATCTGGCGCCCTGTTTTCTGTGGCAGTGTTTTGTTTTGACTGGACACTTTCTGCCATGGCTTACCCCACTCACCCCGACCCACCCTGACCAAGGTCCGAGTGCTGGCGCGTTTGCGGCCATATCTGGAGCAAGAGGAGAGACTGCTCGGACCTCCGTCGCTCCAAAGGAGTCGGTCAAAGGATCGATGGAATGGCCCTTGAACGAACACAGCACATGTGGATGGCATGGCCCCTGTGAAGACCATGAAATCCTCTACTAACAGGTGGGTTTGTTCCATGTCCTCCCATCCATGACCCAAATTATCCCATGACCAAATCCTTTGAGGGTCACCATCTTGTCCTCAGGATGATATCTACAAGAAGCTACTAGTAACAAGGTGCCACGCTAGTAGTAACAGGTGCCTTACTAGTAGTAACAAGAAGCTACTTACTTTTAATTCTGATTCTGATATCAGGTCCAAAGAAGGAACTTGGTCGCTCCAGCTGCCGAGGAGTCGGAGGATGTGCCCTGCCTTCGCAGAGTGAGCAGTACCCAGCTGGAGGTGCGCCACAGCAGGGTGGTTGGCTCGCGCCTTTGTGGGGGAATGAGGAGCTTCCAGAGATTGAGCAGGAAAACACACGTGAGCAACCATTACTATTTGGTGTTGACAAAAGTGGTCTATGGCATGCTCTATTTGTGTTGTCCAACATCAGTATTCGCTGGTGAACGAGATAGGGCCCCCACATAAACGAGATACTTTGGTTTGATGACACTACAGTAGTCTGAACGAGATACTGTTTGACTAAAGCAGTCTGAACGAGATTCTGCGACATGACCTTAAAGTAGTCTAAACGAGATAATTAAGTCCCACACATAATATAATAGAGTATTTGCAAGTTCAGCAAAAAAATAAATGCCGCCAGTCAAGTCAACAAGAGATACTGCAACATCAGCGAGTTTGATGTGTACGGGGTCGTAGGGTAGAGTGAGGTCTCCAGGGTTTTGAAATGGGTTGTTGCTTGTCTACTTAGTTTCGTTTTTTGGGGAGGCAGAGATCAGTTATGCACAACTTTGAATATTTAGAGGTTGAATAAGTTTGACAGAAATAGAGATACATCTACAAAGGTTCTTGTTGTCCACCAGCTACAGAGATCACGCAAGCTTAATTGTGTTGGATGGGCCCATGATGATCTGCGGCGCCGATGCGGGTTGTTATGGAGTCGAGCGACGCACCCTCAACAGGATTGGACCAAACCATCTATGGTTTGGGTCATTTCGGAAAACGTTCTTGACAGGTACAGCCACTTGTGTCCCCCCA
>CAXAMN010014446.1:1624086-1645856 GCA_963970005.1 Durusdinium trenchii
AGCCTCTTTTGCTTGAGCATTGCACTTGAGCCTGCCAGCTACCAATAGGTCACCCCGCCCATGGTTGGTTCGAACAGAGGAAGGGCACCGACCCTCCGCCATCCGCAAGAGCGGTCCCTCTCTCCAGAGATTTTGTCCATCACATCTTGGGAGTTTTGGGCTGCACAGACAGCCGAGAAGCCCATGCTTGCAGCGGAAGTTCACTTCCCGTAGCGGAAAAGAGAACAGCTTGGATCGGTATATCCAGCATGGTCTCTTTTTGCAGCTGCTAGCTTTGAAGTGCAAGCGGAATGTATTTTATATAGTGTGCATCAACATCTCCTGTTGGTTTTGGTTAGTCGGGCGCACCAGGCTTTTTAGTTCTATTAGGCAGTCCTTTCTTTTTCATGGGCACTAGACATAATGTAAATTGTTCTTTTGCTGTTGCTTTGATCCCAAAACGCATCGGCTCAGAGCACAGACTCACCCCCCGAGCAGACAAACTGCACGCGTCCGGCTCCAGGTGCTTCTGGAGCCTCGAGTCTCCTTGTTGGCCTCGGCCACGAACCGCTCCCGGCGGCGGACCATTGGCGGCTTGGTGGATGGGTGCGTTGTTCGCGGGTTCAGTCAGTGCGGGGAACTTGTTCTCTCTTTTTTGTGGGGGGGGGGATTGAGCGGTGTTTTGAGCAGCGGTTTTCGTCGCTTCGAGTCGGTTCTGAGGAAGTGAATTGAGTGATAGATCTTTTGGAAAGCTCACAAAACTGTCCACAAAAAGTCCACTCACACCTTCCAAAACTGAATTGTACTTCAGGATGTACAAAGATTTTGGGGCCATGGACTCGCGAGGGACGCAACACGTCAAGCAAGGTTTGATAGCAGGTTTTCTATAAGTTAAGGATTGCAACAGACATGACCTTATCTTGCATGCTAGCCCTTTCTGCACCCTTTGTACTCGGACACCTGAAGCAACTTATACATACTTATACAATATACAGTGCTTATAATTACATACCGATCTGCAGTTCATATTCAGCTACCTTGCATGAAGGCGGTTGAGAAAGGAAACAGAAGGAAACAGGTTCTCAACTTCAAGATGCGGGTGATTGCTGCGCATGGGATGGGGGGGCTTCACTTTTGGTTTGCTTACTTTCACTTTTTGTTACGTCAAGATTTCTTTTTGGGAAGGGATCCTTGATTTGACCATGCAACAATTGCTACGACGACGTGCAGTCGGCAGTCACTGGTTTTTGCCACTCGACTCGTCGCTGTGCTGGCTCTGTCGCAGTCCCTGATGCGACCTGAATGCGTGCGCAGTGCGTCGGCTTCCATGGAGAAGTGGAATTCCAAGGCTATCCCTCGAGCAACTCGTTGACCAGCAAGGGAGATTGATGGAAGAATTGGAAGAAACACATTCTGCAAGTAGAGGTAGTAGATTAATAGGAGTGATAGACCCAAGGCAGCACAAATCCATCAGCATGTTGCACATCCTCCAATTCATTCCAATTCCGTTGATTTTGGGATTTGGGTGGTGAAGAGCCGTTGATCTCATGCAGAGCACGGCCACCTTCCTGGGGAGTCCACTGAGTCCTGATTTGGAAACTGCAGACCGGACCAAACCTGCTTTTTTTGGTGCACTGCCAAACTCATCTCAAAACCGCAAGTAGTGGAACTTGAGTCACCAGCCAATTGTTTTGAATTTAGCCATTTAGCCCTTGGACAAGGTGGGCTAGCTTATGGCTAGCTTCGCACTGGTGGGTGGAATGTAAGGGAGCACGAGGAAATCCTTTCTCACACGTGGTTGTGTTCACATCCTTTGAGCCAATGATTTCGCTCATTAGGGTGTCAAAGTATCATTACGCGGGAAGGGGTGTTCATTTGTCTGAGGCATTACATAGGGATCAGGTCTTTGGAAAACAAACCCACCATAACCCACCCTTCAGCCGTAAACGGTAGTTCTTCCCTGGTTCAGTGCCCTCCACTTTGCCCTTTCCAGCGCTCAAAAGTGCCACAGCACTTCAGCTCTCCTTCTGCGGCGGGGCAGCAGCAGCAGCGCCCAGGTCGTCCGACTTCCATGGGACATCTTTGAGGAAGACGTCAAGTACCACGGTCGCTATGCGGTCGCTCGAGGTGTGGAAGGTTAGTTGTTGCTCTGGCCGAAATTGCCGCAAGGCAGCCAGGAGCCTTTGAGTGAGAAAGAAAGAAGGCTTTAGCGGTCAAGAAAAACAGTGGACAGACAGAGGGTGCGAAGTTTCGGCGACAGAATGAGGCGTCCCCCCCCATGGGACCCATATATATACCTTTATGGGGTCGTTTTGGGCATCATTGTGGCACATATTGCATATAGATGGAGTGTTTATCCATTGAGGTCCAGTCTGGAGAGCGTGGCCCTCAGGATCAGCTCGATGTACTAGGATTGTGCGACCACACTACAAACCATCAGGGGTGTGTTCTGGGTGTCCTGGTTGGTTTTCGGAACAGACCCAAGATTCTAGACATCATATTGTGAGGGTCACTTGCTGGCAGTTCTTGCCGTGAACGACCTCCCAAGCTCCTATTTCCCAATTTCCCCAACCGTTTCTACTTGGCCATTCCCATGTTCAGGAGCACAGGCGTTCGTTTCGGCACTCCAGCGTTCGCCACTCCGAACGTTTTCAGAGTGGCGCACCCAGGCACACCGTGACGGAGGCTTACTTTGCCGGCCGTAGTGAGCCAGAAAAGGAGGGCCAGGCAGGGAGTGGGCAGGCTACACAAACATCGGTGTTTGGAAGGAAGCGGAGAGACTACAACAGGTGTGCATTGGAGCAAAGATTCCACAATATCTAGACTTAAGTATTATCGAAACTACTTTCCTACACTGGTGGTATACCTGGTGCTCACATGACTGTGTTTTTGGGAAAACCGAACTCGACCGGCTTCTTCACCAACGGCAGGAGCCCAGCTCCGGCAGCTCCGAGGAAGCCCACTTTGCCTACTTCCAGCGTTTCAAGACGGAGGTCTTCCCGACGCACATCACGGGGGCCGAGAAGGGCCACCGGCGGGAACCCCCCCCCCGTGCCCAGCGTCCGGTGCTCGATGTCGACATCGAGGTGTCTTGGAACTCACCGAGATGAACCAGACTGGGAGGTGATTCAACGCGCATGGAGTTTGTTGCATGGCAACCCCATGACCGGTTCATCACAGAAGACCCACCCGCTTTCCATGAAGTGGATTGAAGTCCCAAATAAGTTCAGGCTTTATGCTTGTTTGACTCCAGACCGTGACGCAAGGAACCAACCGGTAACCGCCCTACCCTAACCTTTCTTCTTGAGTCACCAGCACTCACTCAATGATCCACCTTCTTGGACATGCTCCAATGCTGGGCCAGGGTCCTGCAAAAGTCTTTCAAGATCTTCCTCCAGAAGAGCAGCGCAATTACTGCGAGGCCACTGGACCTTTTTGCACGTTTTTCTGTTTCTTAAACATGTTTGCACCCGAACATATCGATCAATTTGTTGGGAGAGTAAGTCATTTCTGAATGAATGAGGACATGCGATCATCCATGTCGACACTTTGCAGTGCTTGTATAATTGATGATTGTATAATAATTGTATACATGCATTACTTCGTCTACCAACAAAAACATATCAATCAATGCCCAATAAACATGCCATTGCCCCAATCCTTCTAACCCGGCCGCCTGCCTGCCTCTGCTCACTCCATCCCTCCAGGTCTCCTCGATGGAACTCACGGCCTTTCAGAACTTTAAGTCTTGGCGACAAGAGAACGAGTCTTGGACGCTACTAGGAACAAAGGGCATCGCTACGAACGGAGCGATCGGACGCTACGATCGGGGCTCCTGGCCTTACTACGAACGGAGCAATGTTTGCTAATGGAAACAAGAAGCTGCTAGGAACAAGTGCATCGCTAGTAGTAACAAGTGCCTTACTAGTAGTAACAAGAAGCTATTAGAAACAAGAAGCTATCATAGAATTAGAACGAGTCTTTGTCAAACACTGGACCGAACACCGGTGAACACCGGACCCGTGCGGCTTGAGTACCGCGGGGGCAGGCACCACGACCGATCGACGTTTCTCACGTTTCTGGAGTTGTTTGGGTGATTGGTGTATGCCTCATGTGAGGGGTTGGACGCAACTTACTACCAGGCAAGAGGTGTTTGTGTGTTGGAGCTTTTGGACACTGTTTGGCGTTTGTGTGAGTCTGCCTCATTTTGGCTTGGCTTGGTGAGTATGAAGATCCAGGAGGGTATTTCACGTGCTTCGTCTTCCCAGAGGGTGGTTCCGAAAAAGATCCGAAAACAATGTTTTAGCATGCTTTAGCAGGCATGGTACCCAGTCCTCCCTCCAATTGCCCATGGAAGTTGATGGCACCCCCAGTTTGGAGAGGATTGAGAATGGTTTTCCAGGTGCCATGCCATCCACGTAACCATGATTGTTTCAAGGAGTGTATTCTTGATGAAGTTGCTTGATCCGCTTGCCAATGTGTGCACTTATAAACGCATTCAGTACGAAGTAATTGAACTTATTGTATATATAGTGAGATAATTGTAATTACTAGCGCTGTGATTGCCATGCTAAATCAATACTTTGTCGCCATATCAAAGCTACACCACGGCGTTGGTGCAGCATTATACCTTTTAGTTCCGAATCCCGACCAGGGCCATTTATGTAAGTCTAGTAGTCTAGTGTCTATAGTGTTTCACGCATGTCGTTGAACACCTCACGACAGCTGATTCGCCTCGCCTCGCCTCCGAGGAAGACTCTGATTCGGGCTCGGATGAGTCCGCCTTCGACCGCTTGTCCGGCGAAGAAGCTCGCCGACCAGTCTTGATGTCGGGGGCATGTTGGACCCCTGGGAATTCCCTGGGAACGACTGATGTGGGAGGGTGTCGTTTCCTTTAAAATTGGCTTGTCATGATGCAGAAGGCCGCCCAGATCCTTCTGACAAAGCTGATTCAGCACATTCAACCTGGCCTCTGCACCTCAACATTGTGCACTGCAGCTGCAGGAGAAGCAAAGCTTTGTCGATGCGGCCGATGCCGCGCTGGATGCAGAGGAAGATCCAGATGCGGCGCCCGCGGAGGAGGCACCCCACGAGGCGCCGCCACAAGCGGCTGGACCATCAGAGGCAGAGAGAGCCGCGGCCGTCACCTTGACGAGGATTTTGAGTGATGTGACTTGGCCCTCGGAGTTGTGGAGGACTGTGTTCTGGGACGGTGAGATGAAGGAGATGAAGAGATGATATGATGTATGTTCTCAGGTCATTAAACCATCAAGTGGTGTTCACAGGCTGGGTTCAAGATTAATTTGTTGGTGCCGTTTTGAGTATTTCAGAAGGGCAAAGATGGGTCCAAAGGCACCTGGGACAGAACATGATGTACCAAATCTCATGACCCACATTTTCTAGACACAGGGACTGGACGGCTCTTCAGAGTGACACTTTGCAATTCCAGTTCGAGGTCAGCTTGAGGCCTCTCAAGGGTAACTTACGGACCTCAAAATTAGGTCACTTTGAAGAAGCTGGGACCTGGGACAGTCCCTTTTTTGGTGATTGATGGCGCAGTTCGAACCGCTCAGGCAAACATGTGTTGTTGCTCCTTTCACTGAGCTGAATTAGGTTTTTACACTTTCTGCCTGCTTGGTCGTCATTGGTTAATCCGGATGCCAACACACTTTTTTGAAACCAGCCCATCCATCGCGGACCCCACTTCTACAACGAAGTCCACTTTCGGTCCAGTGAGGAGCGAGAGGTTTCTACACCAAAAAGATGTTTCCCTACCCAGTCAGTGGATATATATATATATAACCGAACCCTTTTAACATCCTTTAATTTTTTTTTTGGGGGTATTGGGACCAATTCTACGCCCTCCAAAAAGCAACCAGCGTTTCGATCAACCGGGTCTCTAGCAGCGACTGTCAGATTGACTGTGCAATCTCGAGCCATTGTGCCAACGGCGACACCCTACTGCTACCCATCCTCTATCGAGATTTAGTGACTGAAAACATCTAAAGGCATCTAAAGGCCAGAATTGATACATGTGGTGCTCCTCTCAAGATTGACCACCAAAAGAACCAATTAAAAGACATCTTTAAAGACAAAAACAGTGAAACACGTTTGGTGATGTCCATAGATGCGATAGACTAAGTCGAATAATTTCATGCCCCAAGCCTTCGCGTCAGAGTGGCTGAATGCAAGGGTCAAGTCACGTGCTTGGGCGAACTGGGTGCACAGACCTCTTATCCAAAACAGGACCGCTGCATAAGGGACCTCTCCCAGATTTCTTTGACATCCACAGACATCTTGGGAACAGCTATCAGGCCGCCCATCCTCGCAGCTTCGTGGAATGTGAGGACCATCCACGTCAGCCGGAGAGTGAGGCCCTTCGAGTCAGCCGAAGTCGTCTCATTCGGCCCAATCCGCCAGTGAATGTGGGTCTTCATGTTGCTGCTTCTTCATGTCGACGACATATCTTGCGGTACATGCTATTTTTTCGTGGGGGTTAAGCAGTACCACGTGATCCATGGTGTATGATTAGGCAGGGGCTGCACCAGCGTAATTCTGTGACCTCAAACCGAACTGGACTTCAGACCTGCACCAGTCAAACAACATGCAAGTGTTCAAACATCAGTCACTGGGCTGGGGTCATCACAGAAGTGAATTTAGGTCTGCAGATTCAGTTTGTATCAGTTCGACATTCATGCATCAGACCCGACTGTGAGAAGCAAACGTGTCAAAAGCCTCAACATACCACAAACAAAGACATACAAATATGTTTTTGCAATCTTGGTGAGCTCAATATCATCACTTGAGAAAACCTGGACAACCCAAAACCTGTGCTCGCGAGTTTAAGTCTTTGTGTGCACTTGTTTGAACATGTTTGAACCCATCACATGCCCCCAGGAGAGGTATAAACTTTTAAACAGAATGACCAACATTCTCACAGAATTCAGCAAAGCCCTCCTCTTCCTTCCCCCATCCTCCTGTCAGGCCAGTCAGGCAGAGGATGTCGGATCTGACCAGGTTGAGGAGGGAGTTGGTCCATGGGATCTGACCCCCTGCACCGGGTGGAGGGATGGTCTGATTGTCGGTCTTTGAATCGATTGATTGAACAAGGGCCAAAGGGCTTTGGCGGATTTGGGCTTCACCCAGACCAGAATAGGTTAGTGTTAGTGCTTTTCTTAGGACAGAGATACCATCAAGTGCCAGTCGCTTTTCCGACACCTCGGGCATGGGTAGCAGGGCTTTCCGGCTTTCCTTTTGGGAGTAATTAGGTGGCCTTAGTAGGATATGGCGGATTACCTGTCAGCTTTCCTTCCGGCCTGCACGCGAGGAGAGCCCTGAGGTCAGCAGTGAGAAGGGGCCAGATACAACGCTTGAAGATGTTCCTTGGATGTGAAGGCTTGTGAAGGCATCAGAGGCAGCCGGTGTTGAAAGGAGGCATCCTCATCATGCCTCATTATGGCGCTTGAGCTATTTGTGCATATGGACCAGGCAGCAAGTTCCATGAAGTTGTCCTTTCCTTAGATATGAACAGCTCTTATCTTGTGCAATCTTCGACTTTCAGTAGGGTTCTGGTGCATGGCACCCACGGCGACAAGACGACGGTACTGAGACCAACAACTCCCCGGTCGGATCAAACACAGTGAAGCACCGCTTCGTGCGATGTCCCAGGGAAATGAAGTCCAAGCGGCGGCGGTGAGTGAAAAGTCCGTCAGGAAGAGGAAGAGAGACGCTCAGATGAAGCTGGAGGATTCGGACTTTGTTGATCCTTGATTGGGGTTAGGTCCGAATCTATTTATCTCCTTAGCCTGTACATTCAGATCAGATTATATTTATATAATGGGTAACACATGTGGGATGAAGTCGATTCATCCATGTTATGGCTGCATGAAAAGCCTCTCACAACCTATCTTTTGGAGCACACCACCCTGTTTTGGAGCACGCCTGGTACATGCTGGTACAGTATTTCTAATGTTGTGTCCATGTTGTGTCCCACTCGTCGAGGGTGTACAGCCTGAGATCTACATATTGTAGATCTACCAAATGCCAGTGCCGCTCTTTGCCGCAGAACAGCAGGATGAGATTCAGATTTCTGTACAAGTCCTGTAAGCACGCTCAAGGCCACTACTGACCCACAGCAGTTCCGTTCCCATTCGCACAGTGGTTCCATTCTGTTCCGGCCTCATGATTTGGACTTTCAAGTACCACAGTGAAGACACAAAGGGCTCAAGGCAACGGTGAAGTCTGCCCCCAAATCTCCAAAGAATTCAAATGATTTCAAATTTCAATTTCGGATCTTTTCGGGCCGATGTTGCGAATTGTTCTTATTGACAGAAATTGGTGGAAAAGAGACCATTGGGGTTCGACTATATAATTGTCCTTTGCAGTCACTGGGAAAAGATCTCATGATGCTGACAGGTTTGTGATCCAGCGCAGGAACAATCTTTGGCACAGCTTCAGACTCGTCAACCCTATACGGCTCCAAAAGACCAGCCATTACAGCCAGCCACTACTCCAGAACACCCCACGGTGCATCCATGACCCACGCCTTGGATGTGCCCAGCATATCTATTTTATCCCCCACTCCTGGTTCGTGGCCATAGCCTATGCCGTGGCCTTTTGCCGTTGACCGTGGCCTCGCCTGAGGTGGCCACCAGCTCCAGTTCTCAGTCAAGCTTCCGCAGCGACGACGGGAGGACCACGAGGACCACGAGGACCACGAGGACGAGGGCGAAGGAACCGCCACGAGCGGAGGTGCCACGGCGGAAGGTCACCAAGGCCAGGAGCTCGGGACGCTTGCCGAAGGCGCGGCTTCGGCCAGCGCTAACGCCGGGTATGCATTGCCGTGTGTGTTCACTGTGTTTTGTGTGTATCTCCCTCTTTGTTGGATAGAACTCAACAGATACTAATATTGATAGCAAGTGTATATAGTATCTATACGATGGATTCAGGCGAGAAAGTCCAAGTTCACATGAAAGATCCTTCATGGAAAAACACCCGCACCATCTCAAAGCTATTAGATACCCAGATTTGATCATGCTGGATTTCTTTAAAAGTCAATTCCGCCAATCCCAGACCATCCACGCATGGACACACAAATTGGGCGCTTTTGGTGTTATCCTCCAAGTGCCAGGGCCCACCATAATGTTCTGTTTTCTGGATCTATAGGACAACGGACATCCCGGAGGTTCTAGCAATTGTGTGTCCTAACTTGTACGATACATTGGTCCAACAATTTCATGTAGTTCTTACAACGGATGTGCGGATCCCTACTGGGGTTCTTCGCACCACATCTCCGACAGGGCCCTCCAGTGCGAAGGACCAGTGCTAAGGCAAAGCCAGATGCTTGGATTGTTGGGCTCTTTTGTGGCAATGGCGGTGGAGAATTGCGCAAGAGAGGCAGCTGTGTGGTAAAACTCAAAGATCCACTGGTTGGGTCTCATCGACATTAGGGTTTAGGGTTTAGGGTGTCATCGGAACAGATCAGAAATTAAGTCGAACGCCTGAGTTCGAACGGAGGCTGGGTCTCCTAAGGCTCGCCTTTTGAAATCTCCCATGCGTGAGTGGCTCGAAGGCTTTGTGTGGCTGGAGCATGGTCCCTTTCGCGTTGTGAAGTTAAATAAATGGTTGGTATTCCCCAAACAGGGTGGGTAACACTAAAGGTTCTTACGGTAAGACTTAAGGACGGTGGATGGGTGTCTGATCGGAGGTGCTCATCGAAGCGTTCGGCTAATTCTGCTATTTACAGTACATTCGTTCACCTCGCTATTTTTGGAATCTGGTGGGCGCGGGCGGGTGCTCTTCAAGACTGTGCTCTCGCTGTGGTGCCGTGCACATTTTCAGACTTGGTGATCACTTTTCGTGGCAGGCACAAGGAAACCTCGTGCTTTGGTGGTCTAAAGTCGACTTTTTGCGACAATTGCAGGAGATCGGAGTGGTTTTATGTTGATCTACTGTACAGATTCCGGGGCAGGCGCACATGGCAGTTTTGTGGCAGGTGCAGTGAATCGTGACTTTTGGACATGTGGCTCGTTTTCAGACGTGAAAGGAAGTCTCAAGCGAACGCTGCATTTTGGCATCTTGATTTTGTCTTGAAAGTGCTTTTGCTGCGAATCGCCTTGGCAGGGCTGCGCGATGGGAATCTCGCTGTGTAGATTTCGTGGCAGGTGCAGTACTTTGCGGACCTTGAAGTACTGATTTCGTGGCAGGCGCAGCGCTTTGTGTGAACCTGGAACTGGGCAGCACTTTGTGGACCCTGAAGTGCAGATTTCGCGGCGGGCACAGCACTTTGTGAGCCTGAAAGTGTAGATTTCGTGCGGACCTCGGAGTGAAGATTTCGTGGCAGGCGAAGTACTTTGTGGACGTGGCAGGCGTAGCATCTCTCTCCACCTCTAGACCTAGAACTCTGAACCTCCATCACCATCATCACCACCTTCATCACCACCTTCGTCACCACCTTCATCACCACCTTCATCACCACTATCACTACTACTACCATCACCTCCTCAATCACCACCTTCATCGCCTCCACCATCATCAACACCACCATCACCACGATCTCCACTTCATCACCACCATCATAACCTCCATCACCTTTCTCTGGAACCCAACACGTCTAGATCTCCGGACCGTCTGTTTTTTACGCCTTAGACTTTAGACAGGTAAACACCCTGTTTGTGGTCTCTTGCCAGTATATAATATGTATATACAAATGTTTTTTTGATAAACAACATAAATACTACACATGTACAATCAAAAATTTGGTCGGTGTGAGGTTCCCAATCAAAGTATATACCCAAAGGCTTGCATTTGCCTTTCTTGTGCGTCACACGAACTCATCGTCATGGCCAAGGACAGCAGCTGTGAGACCTTTCAAACTGTGCAGCCCGCCTGCTCCGGATGCGACGCTTGAGCACCGTGTGGTCCGGTCAGATGGTTAGACGATGTGTCCGGGTTTGCAAGGTGAATTTATCAACCGGAAGTAAGGTGCCGTGTCTATCCCTTATTGTTTAATACGTGAATCAACCCCCAGTATTGGACAGGTTACACCAAAATTTATATATATATATACCGACATTATTGGGTCAAAACACCAATGACAAATATATGTTTATGTATTTTTTGTATTTATTTGCCTGAAATTGAAGCTCGGGCGAGAATGAGTGAGAGGGAACTTGAACTAATTTTACATTCTTTGGCAGCAACAAGACAAAAGATTGCCCTCCTCCGACTCAACATGCCCCCCACCTGGTAGAATGATTGTATATTTTCCAAGTCTTTCTCATTAGTTGACTTTTTTCCCAGTTCCCTTTCGTAACGCAAACCTAAGCAAAACTGCAAAACACGCAAAACCTTCCTGGCCAGCATTTGAGGACTGTCCTGCCCCGATGAATGTCCCTGATGGAGATTGGTATTGCTTCTTGGTCCGACAGACGAAGCCTGAAGGCTGAGTTCGACGAGGGAATCAAACTATATTATACTATTATGTATAATTCATGAGTCATGCAGGTAAACCAACAAAGAACAAGAGCAAACATGCAACAATCTATATAGCAAAAACATCCCAGGAACTGTGCGATCAAACATATGGCAGTAGGTGCTTCGACATCACCGAGTGGATGAGTGCCAAATATGTTTCTTTGATGACAAATCTTGTTCATGTCGTAGTTGTCTTACTTCCCTCAGACATTTGCAAGCATGCATGTGCACACTTTCTGGTCCACCTTCCTCTCCTTGAAGTCCACCGATGACCCGTCGCTGTACCAGGTGACCTTTGTACCGAGCAGCAACTCCGGCGCTCGCGCTTCCCCTTGCGCCCCGGAGACCGCTGCTGGGCGCCCCGCTGGCGGCGCGACGCGCTAGGCCGGCTGCGGGCCATCAGGTGGCCTGCGGTGCTGCAGCGAATCGACATCGGACAGATGAAGGTGTGGAGACGAGAAGATGTGGAGTGATGAGGTGGCGAGATGGGTGTTTGATGGGTGATTGTTCAGTCTGCAACTCTATTTTTGTCCATTGATCCCACAGACAGGGTGGATCAAGGTGGGATGGGTGATGGGATGTGGAGAGAGAAGGCCCGAGAAGGCCCTTGGGATGGGATTCTTAATAATCCCCTCTTGTGGGCCTCTTAAGGGGTGGAGGGATCACATCATATCACATCTATCTGATCCGTGGGATTTCTTGGATCCGGATGAGATCGCCGAGATTTCGGGGACGAGACATCCAGGTCCAGATTCCTGAGACGGTAAAAGGATTCACCTTTCAGGATCCAGCCGAGCCTTGGGGTGAATTCTAAGAGTTTATGATCCCACCCAAGTTTTCCAACAGCTTTTGGATGTTTTTAGATGCTTTTGGGGGCAATCATGTCGTTTTTTCTAAATGCTCTTTGTTTGATTTTTGTACATAGGTCTTGAGTATCAGTCTGCACATATTATCATATGCATGTATGAAGTACAGGCAAATGGATCATAGATTGGAACAATTTGTAGGGCCAGAGGATAAAACACAGGAAGTACCATTCAATATGCTTGCTGCTGAGGGCCCACCACAAGTGTTGGTTATTGTCGGCAATGTGCTCCAAGATGGTATTCATAGCATATTCTTGACCATGTCCTCGCGGTCCTCGCGCGTGGGCTTTGAGGCCAATGCTGCAGATTGCCATCTACTCTTCTTGGGTGACTCCGATGAAGTTCTTATCAGTCACCCTCTCTCCAGAACCCCCTGCACTCTGGGAGCGTATCCCAAGGTTTTGCAGCTTGCGTTGAACAAGTTCTTGTGCGGCAAGCACTCGTTATTCGTTGTGTGGGACGGTTGCATCGGCAGATGAGATGGATGCTTTGTCTTTGATCATGCATCCATGCTTCTGATTTGGCAATTAAGTGGTCTTCTCCAAGATTCCGAGTAGCACTGAGAAAGCCCTTTTCCCAGGTGACGACCAGGAAGAAATCTGGTGTGCATCCACCACCGTGCCCTGGAAGAAGAGGTGTTTGCTTAAGGCTTGAAGCTTTGTGCTGCCAATGTGGAAAGAACACGCATGGAGAGATTGTGAAACATTCCGTCGAGTCAAGTCTGTGGTTGTTTGAGGATTGACTTGCGCGAAACTCACTTCAAGCTGTCATCGTGCTTGAACCCAACTTGATCATCCCTGACATTGAAACCAACTAGTGCCTCACTTTGGATGAGACTCCGGATTGCGGCCCATCGGGTTTTGAACAACATCTCATCGAGCGCCTGAACACCTCCAAAAGAGTGGCAGCTAGCTGGCTTGTGCTGAGGAGTGGGTATCCCAATTCCCCATGGAACAGCGAGCCAAGGAGGATATGCGGAGGTCCCCAATCCTTTGCTAGCTAGGTGGTGATCATCATTTGGGTGACTCGCCCGATTCTTCCGTCCCCAAAAAGCAGTCGAAGGCTTCAATGTGTATTCGGTGCCGGTGCTTGTGAGGTAAGTTATATAATAGGGTATATATATAGTCATATTTAGAAGGTGTGCCTTGAAACCGATTGGCCAAGCCGCATACGACTGGGAATTATACTAGAGAGCTTTGTGCTGAGCACAGATGCTCACCCATGATCGTCAGGTGTTCTTGCCCTTCAAACTAGTAATTTCTCTCATAGATCACAACCTTCAACTTCGAACACTCCCCTACTCCGCCCTGCTCCTCTACTTTTGATACATGCGGCATTTGAACATCTGTTCCAACTTGACCAGCGGCGGCAAGGTGCTCCAGTGGCATGAGCACCACGGCCATGCTTCAAATCCTGCCCTTGCAACAGCAGTGGCCAGGACTGCAGTGGATAGTGGATGTGGATGGCAAAGGGGTAAAGAGCGGTTGGGAATCGGACTTTGACATGGAATGTCTAGAACAGCATTTTGGAGAGAACTGGTATTTGTTGTTTCATGGTGGGAATGGGATGTTTCGGTTGAATTGATTTCTGTCCCATATGGCACCCAGAGGGGTATGAAGGGGGAAGTGAGGGACGGGTGCTCACTTCGCTGCAGTGTCTTCACTGAGCAAGCTGCAATGAATCACGTTCTTCTAGGCGTATTGAACGAAAGGGGCGTACTCGCATCTTACAGTACTGGGTCCAGAATGGTTTTCCCCCATACCATCACGGGCAAATACCTGAATGAGCTTGAAACAACAGTTGGACTGAATATAATGCCTTCCGATTGATGCGGACCATGCGGACTTTCGCTGTGTCCTTTATATGTTATTGCTAGCTGTAATTATATTAATATTGACATGTTTGATCAAAACAAAAAGAGACACAGTGGTTTCAGGACATCCATCGAAATCTCTGCTCTTTCAGAACACTCCACTCGCACCGCCCTGGAGCGGGCGGGCCGCACCTGACCTGGCCGCACCGAACGACCACGTCGGATGGATGTCTCCGTCGTCTCCCAGGTGCGCCAGGCGAAGGAGCTGGAGAACCTCAGGAGCTGCGACCGTCTCCGCGCAGAGAAGCTCGGGAGAGTGAACAGCGGAGTCGGTGGAATGCTCTTCAGATGCAAGGGTGTTAGGGTGGTTTAAAAGGGGTGAATTGAATCCAGATGAATTCCAGGCTCCTGGAGGTTTCCTCGAATGAATGAGCAGTTTGTGGGCGTTCACACACCGGCTTTGGTCCTTTGTGTTGGATGTGCGGTCCCGGCGATGGTCTGCCTTTGCTGACCTCCATTTTGGACGACCGTACGGTCAGTCTCAACCAATCCATGCTGCTTGGTCGGCCCGCCGAAAAAGCCCCCAAAATGGCAGATCACAGAATCTTTCGTGATTTGTGTGGGTCCGAAAGGGAAGCATCCTGCATTGGCATATTGGCATGATGTTCGTTTGGTCACTTTGGGCAGATTTGGACCCACCAATCGTTTGTTGGAGGCAGAATGGATATTTGCACCCTGGCTGGCCTTGTTAAGTTAACTTAATCGACTTAATCACATGTTGACTTGGACTTGCATGTGCTGGGCACACATGCCAGGACACCAGATCGCAAGCAGGAGAAGATCCCCTCTGCGAGGACGAGGACGACACTACTGATGCGCTTCATGCAATGCAGGTCCTGCCCGACCAGACCACCAGTCCAGAGTGGTCTCAGAGTGGCAAATGATGACATCGTCAGACTGGTGTAGGCGTCCAATCCGACCAAGTGTTGGTAAGCTGGAGCGAAGATGGATCATCAGAGTACCAAAGTTCCGACCGTGAAGACAAGCATTTAAATTAGATAGTTAAATATATTTGAGCAAACATCCAGATTCGTTACAAGGTTTTGCAGCGAAGTGGAGTTCTCACCTGCGAAGAGCCTGCAATATCTCAAGGCTACTAGGTATGCTGGGCATGAGGTACGATCAAACTTGCATTAAATGATTATTGGGAAGAAGTTGCAGTGACAACCATCCTTCCGAAAGACTTACTGAGTGAGACTTACTGCTGCCTGTCCTTTCGAAGACTTACTGCTTTCCATGCTTGTATTTGGGGCTTTTTGCACCAGATTAAACATGATTATTGTGGCTTGGGAAAGCACTTATGTTGGACATATCAAGAATCACCTATCCCTTCTCAGTACATCCGCCACCGCCCTCACCGTTCTTCACAGCACCATGCCCGGCAGGACTCCGAAGACACCGATCCAGACGCCTCCCAAGATGCGGTTGTCGACCGCGGAGATGGATGTGGATGTCGACAAGGACGGTGGTCTTTCCCCGGCAAAGAGGGAGACGGTTCCTATCGATGCCGGATGAAGAGCAAAGAACCATTTGTACTGGACATATCTGTATACATCAATCATGTAATGGAGTTTGGTACATTGTACATACGTGGTTACATGGTACATATTATTTAATATTTCTCTTACAGCGGGTATAGGGTGGTAAACTTCTACTCGATGCAATCTCCCATAGCATGCCTACAATCACCCAAAGGTTTCAAAAGATACCTTCTTGCCTGGGAACGTCATGACCACAAAAAAGACGGTGTTTCTCTGATATATAATATATGATAAGCCAACCCCGCCTGGAAAAGAAGGGGGCAGTGGCCGTGATGTCTCAGGAAGTGGCTGTGATCAAGGCCTTGCTCGAAGAAGCCACAACCCGTCAGATGCGCCTGGAGAAGCTGACCACACCCGTGAAAGCTCCAAGGGGTAAGGCCACACCAAGCAAGGCCTCAACCAGCGGCCACAACAGGGGTCGTCGCTGAGGATGGAGGGCTCAAGGAGCTGAGAGTCATTGCTCCTCCACTGTATTTGGTCATTGCTCCTCCACTGATTTGGATGAGGCTGGAGAATATGGTACCATATGGATCCATATGGTACCGATAGCAGACTGACAAACCCTGCTTGTGCTGTCACCATCCATTTGAAGTTTAAGCCTCATCCATTTGTGTGCCGCGCTTGTGGCCATACCCGCACCTTTGAATTATGATTTGGATCAACTAAAGTCCATTCCAGATCTTCCAGGTGGGTCCGATGCAACATGTGCGTGGCATGGGGGCATGCTTGTTTTCATGCTTGTTGTGCAGAGTGTGTGAGTGTGTGAGTGTGTGTTTCGATTTTGTTATGCAAGATCGACTAAGTCGACTAATTAGATGTGTTTGATCATTGTTGGTTTGGTGTGTATACCATGGCAGCAGCTTGTTTCGCACACCAATTCCATTATGTTGGTTGGAGATGTATCGATTATTCCTCTCTACATGTATCATTATGATGCAAACCTATTGACGTATATACGGAGGGAAGCTGATCACAGGAGTGAAGGAGTGAGGTCGAATTATGGCAAAACTCGCCAGCCAACGGTTCTACCTTTGTTCTGTTCTGCGAATTGAGATTGAGGCAAAACTCACTATGGCAATGAACATGGTCTTTCCTCCACATCGAATGTCTTAGTCATAGTCGTTTTCCCATGTTTTCCCACACCGATGATGAAACCACTCGGACCCGCCAAGAATGCAGGGCACTGGACCTGGCGACCAGTGAAGACAACATCGGGTCGTTGTGCTGGTAAATGTTTTGTAGCAGGATTCAGAGTTGTTCCATCATATTCTCTTGTATAAAGTATTGTTAGGCCTTAACGATGGAAGATAAGGATGTATTTGAGATGCCAATTCGGTCAGGATGTCTTTAGCCAGGCTTCGGTCCACTTGTGGACCGAGGGGCTTCAACACTCGTGGAGTGTTTGGAGGGGGATCAACACTGTCCGCAGTGTCAGATCGTGCATGGCAGACCACTGCATGGCTGCCACTTGTGAGGACATGGAGGACATGAGAGCGGTGAGTGTACCTGAGGCAAACTTGGCAAAAAAAACAGAGCTCCTACTAGAATGTACATACCTATTGGACCCCCTGCTTTTAAGATGAAAACAAAACCAATTGGTTTTGTTGGTGCTCCAAACCAGGGTCAACCAGGCTCAGGTTCTAGCTAAAGTACATAGAATCAGCGTTGTTCTTCTCCATCGAGCCAGTCTCGATCATCCATGGTCCATCCCTCATCATCCCTCCACTCCATCAATTTGCCGTCCATTTGTCCATTCATTCATGGAGTCATGTCTTCTTTTTTGGCGAGGAGAAAGGTTGGTGTGCATTTGGTCACACATCTCTTCAATCTTTAGCTTGCAGCACGGAAACTATAGAAACATATAACACCTCTTTTACTGCGCGAAGAAGCAAAACTGGCATGAGAAACGACCCTGACACTCATCCTGGGAGTGCTGACTCACATGACCTAAGCTTGTTGGATCGGCCCCCCGCTCAACGCATGGGATCGACGCGACGAAGGATCGACGCATGCGACGCGGGGATGGCCGATCCAGGAGCCGATTTGGTGCTGATGAATGAAAACATCCATTAATCAGTTTGTCCATTAATTATAGAGAGCCAAATGTGCTGATGGACAAGCTGATTTGGCTCTCTATAATTCCTCCAAAGCTCTTTTGAGTGATGTGGGAGCCTTTCACCCGAAACACAACGCCAGAGCGCTTGCTTAGGTGGCCTGCCCCATGTTGGCTGCAAGCCCGGCACACCAGTTGGGATGGGGGGTCGGGTCGGGACGGCAGACCTAGTGTTGACGCTTGATTCTGCGATTCAAAGCCCTAGCAGAATTTCTTCTTCTAAGATCTCCAATATGGATGGTTTTACATGGTTTTACAATGTTCATCCATGTTCATCCATTTGTTCACATGATACGGATTTTTCATGACGAGCAGTTTAGGGTGTCCGGTTGGATCTGATGAGGGCATATGAGAGCCTTTTCCCAGCGAAAAGACCGGAGAAGGCTATTTGGCGTTTGTTTTGGTGTTCTGCTCCCCTGTATGCCATGCCTCGTTGCATGCCTCTGACTCGTCGACTGAGTCGTCTTGGACTCGTGGCGCCAGCAGCAGACTTGGAACTGAGGATGTTCAGGACATGTTGGGACTGAGACTTGAGACCATCAACAAAAAACAATACGTACCCTCAGAAGACATGCAGGCTCTGCCATGATGCACTCACATACATAGCTGGTAAATGATATAGAAGTGGACTGCATGCATTCTTTGGGAATGCTATTGGATGGAGGCCTCCGATTTGCTAATGAATTATCGTAAGTATACTAGAGTATAGTGGTTGAGTTGCTCCTGAAACGCCTGGCAAAGATTGGTCAAAGAACAAGACAGTTGGTTTGGTCTGTTTAATTAGCACATCACCAGGGGAGCCAGTAACCATTTTGCTCCAAGCATCCAATTGCCGAGGACCCAGGACTCAGGAGGACAGGTGGAGGTGCCATGTCTCGCCCCGTGTTTGACGGGATTTCCCCCAGGCGAAGGTGGAAACATGGTCGTCGTTATCCGAGAACAGCCACTGACCATACTGACCAGTCTGGACAAAAGACCGGTTGATCAACGGAGTCTCGTGGCTCTCGTTGGCCTCGATTGGGCTGGGACCATCCGCCTCTCTGAGGTCAGCTGGGATGCTTCATCTGAGTTCCCGGGGTTTGTTCGAGTCCTCCTGGCATGGCAAACGCGAGGGGGTTGGGGTCGGCACCTGCTCTCAAAGCCAGCCTTCCGTAAAAAGCAAAAGGGTGATGCGACTTTGGATTCCTGTAACGTCCTGTAACAAAGCTCATGCTGCACTGAGACACAGCACTGACCCGCTACACTTACTATAAAAATCTTTCATTGGAGAGAGCCTGTTTTCCATGTTATTTTTAAAACATGTCCAAAAAAGTCAATCCCAAGAGTCAAAGTCCAAAGAACAGTCAAATCAGAAAGTTTCAGAAAGTCAAAACAAAGTCAATTTGCACAGATCCGACTTTTTATTGACTTTTTTTCGGCAGTTTTTTTTGACTTTTGTGTTTGACCTTTAGTTTTCGATCTTTTTTGAGTTGTTTTTTGATTTTGACTTTTTTCCGACTTTGTTTGACTTTGTGTTTTCCGACTTTTAATTTTGTTTTGTTTTTTTAATTTTCGGGCTGTGGTCTATGTTTGACTTTTTTGGTTTGCTTCTGTTCAATTTGTTTTTGTTGTTTTGACTTTTTTGATGGTCTTTTTCAATTTGACATTTTTGATTTTTATGTTTAATTATTTAAGTCAAGGATTCTGAGCCTACCATATGAAAGATGTTTATAACGACGCTGGACACCACACGTGTGACTGGCCAAGTGAGATGTGTCTCAAGTCTCCAAAGGAGCTTTAAACTGGAAAGCTACTTGTTACAAGGTCCACACTCACCCACTGATGGGAAACAGAAGATCTGAGATTTAGGTCATTTGTACACTCATCGCTGACAGTTCTTGAAGATCCATCACTTCCACAGCACCTGCTTGTTATGACCCCACCTGTTGTTGGTTCTTTGTTGGACCATCGGCCAGGCCGGGCTTGCCACCAGGCAAGGCTTGGGTTGGTTGCATACATGAGATCCAGAACTAGACACGTTTGATAAGTCATGGCGCTGAGCACAGAGTCATGGTGGTAGACCCACAAGAAATGACAATATTGCAAATTCATGAGTGAATTGTAGCTAACATGGGGTTGGGTACCAGTGGCTCAACCCCACCGAGTGTGCCCAGACACTGAGACAAACACGTGTTTGCACCCTGGACGCTGGTGTTTTACAGCATTTGCTTTGATACCCAGCTGCTCTCTTTGCAATTGTCACAACACCCCGATGTTCTCAGCCATTCTAAGAAGCTTCAGAAGAATTGATGGTTGTACAACATCCCTTTTGACTGTTCCATCGCATTCCAATTCCTTGTTGGTGAAATAGGACACCTTGTGTGAATGTAGGAAAGGACACCAAAAGGGTTTACCATGGTTTGCCCGTGCTTTCTGTGGCTTTCCAGGAAAGAACGGGAGCTGAGTCAACAAATTGCACAAGATTTGCTGAGTCAACGAATGCCACAAGATTTGCTTCCACCAAAGAGGATCACCCGTCCCGATACAGGCTCTTCTCTCTTCAGGTCCCGGGTTTTTTTCCTTCGGCCCAGGACGAGGTGGCTTCGAGTCGCGAACCTTTAGCTTTGACCAGGCTGTGGGAGAAAGAAGGCACACATATCTATCTATCTATCTATATATATATATGTGGCAGCCAATTTGGGGGCTTTGGAGAAGCTATTGTAGCTGCCCTTTTCGGATTGTCGCGCCGCACAGCGCACACGGCGATTGTAGCTAGACCTGGACCTGACGCACCAACGATGACGCACCATTTGGGCCGAAACCCACTTGGTTATACTATAGATGGGCGTTGAAGCATCGACACTTGAGCCAACTTAAGTTCTTCAAGTCGAATTTAGATGCGGGGCTTTGAGGTGGAAGGCCGTGAAACGTCGTCGAAGACACTTTTCCAAAGCCCCGTAAGAAAAGGGCCTGGAGTTGGTTTTGAACGAATGTTCCCGAAGACACAGGATCACAAGTTCTAGAACAACCTGCTTGTTGAGTACTTGTGGCCGAAAGACCGCAAGGTTTGCAGCTGCTGTCCTTACCAGCCATGGGGGCTTTGGGCCGGTGACACACAATAAGTAGTAAGAACGACACCAGAACAAAGTATGACAAAGATGTTTAAGTCTACCGCATATGTATACAGCATGTGTATATACTTGTATACTGTATTATACACTATCTAGATTATCTATTTATATTTCAGCAAGCGTGAGCACAAGGATCTCCTCATTAAAGTATTCACCCATTGTGGTTGTCTTTGACCATCCGTTTCAGGTCTATGATTCTGGCGCCACAGATGACCAGGCGGGTGACAGCTACTTCGTGACAGCTACGGCGCTCGTTGCTCTTCATCCGATGCGGTGCTTCGTACGGGGCATGGAGCGAGAGATTGGTGGAGAAGTCAATCGAGCAATTTGTATCATATTCTTTTGCAGGCCGACCGGTAGATCGTTTCAGGATGAAGTGATTGCATGGGTATTGACACGGGGGATTTTGCTTCTGGATCACCCGAAACTTGATGTAGAGGAAGCAGCTGATCAGTTTGGGATTCAGGTCACAAAAAACCCTTGTTGCCTTGAAGTTTGAATAGACACTCAACTTGACTTTTGAAGATGGCCCTCTTCTATGAGTTGAGCCGTCCACCTGCCCTCCTTCCATGACCCCAAAGACCAAGGCTTGCGGAAGCGACCGGTCGCGGGCGCGGCGCGGCGAATGGGAGGTCTTTGCTGGGCTGGAGGAGGAGCTCCGTGCCGCTTTGGATGGCGAGGTGGGAAGAATAGCTCCTTGTTCCTAGAAGTAAGGCCAGGAGCTACAAATAGCTTCTTGCTACGTACTAGTAGCGATGCCCTGTGTTGCTAGTAGCTTCTTGTTCCTAGTAGTAGTGCCAGGAGCTACTAATA
>CAXAMN010014446.1:1645866-1665915 GCA_963970005.1 Durusdinium trenchii
TGCTAGTAGCTTCTTGTTCCTAGTAGTAGTGCCAGGAGCTACTAATATCTTCTTGCTACGTACTAGTAGCGATGCCCGATGCCCTTTGTTACTAGTAGCTTCTTTTTCCTAGTAGTAGTGCCAAGAGCTACTAATATCTTCCTGCTACGTACTAGTAGCGATGCCCTTTGTTACTAGTAGCTTCTTGTTCCTAGTAGTAGTGCCAGGAGCTACTAGTAGCTTCTTGCTACTTGTAGCGATGCCCTTTGCTACTAGTAGCTTCTTGTTCCTAGTAGTCGTGCCAGGAGCTACTAGTAGCTTCTTGCTACTAGAAAATGTGCCCTTTTGTACTAGTAGCTTATTGTTCCCGGTAGTAGTGCCAGGAGCTACTAGTGGCTTCTTGCTACTAGTAGCGATGCCCTTTGTTACTAGTAGCTTCTTGTTCCTAGTAGTAGTGCCAGGAGCTACTAGTAGCTTCTTGCTACTAGTAGCGATGCCCTTTGCTACTAGTAGCTTCTTGTTCTTAGTAGAATTGCCAGGAGCTACTAGTAGCGTCTTGCTTCTAGTAGCGATGCCCTTTGTTACTAGTAGCTTTTTCTTCCTAGTAGTAGTGCCAGGAGCTACTAGTAGCGTTGCCCTTTGCTACTGGTTGGCGGCCCCTCCGAAGTTGAATGGTCATGGAGGGTCTAGAAGTGGTACACCCATGAACCCATTAGTCTTAGTTGAATTAATTGCTACATTGGATGTTTGGCGGGGAGAGAATTGACAGTACACCCACAATAAACTCTTGGCTGAACTTCATCTCAAATCCCAAGTGGTGATGATAGGAATTAGATGGAATTAGTCACGATTTTTTTGGATATGTGTGCTTCGAGTTCTGAGAGATAAAGGTTTCGATTCGCAGAGGTCGATTTTCGGGCCGAGAAAGGGTCTCAGAACCGCATCGCCACTCTCCAAGCACTGTCAGTGGGACTGGGACATCATCAGGTAAGGCCCAGGCCTGCAAACTAGCACTGTCGGCTGAATGTCAAATGGGACATGTTGGGACGGTTTAGATGTACGTTTGACATTGAACGGACATTTGTAGATTCATGCCAAAGAGTTCAGTTTGCTTGTCCAATCAAGTCCCCTTGATTTCGGAGAGGCAACTTTGAGGCATCTTCAGGCAACATGCTGGAACACGAGCATCAAAGTTAATTACAAAGAGTGCTTCCAATTCCTGGGGGATGTGCCACCTTTTCTACTGTTTGATGAATGTAGGTGGAGGTTTTATCCAACGGCTTTGAATTCGGGAATCAACATGCCTTGGCGGTCACGGTCAAGTGGTCATAAATATGAGAACCTATCAGCTGACTTCGAGCAGCGACGCTATCCCTTGAGGGTTTGTTCGTTACTTCAGCGGGTTTGTGCGAGGCGGTTTGTATCCTGGCATATGGTGCCACAGGGAGTGGTAAGGCGCGTGAACCGCGTGAAACGACTGAAACGACTGCATCTTCTTGAAGAAACGTCAGTGACAGGGTGTTGTACTATAGGTTGTTTTGCAGATACAAATTGGATATCAGCAAAACTCACATGGGTGTGCATCCAGATGTCTTGTTCTTTTTTGACAAGAGGGCAACAAATTGACAAGTTCTTGAACGAACGCTTAAACAAGTCATGAACTATATATACTATATAAGCAATATGATCGCAGATGGTATACCAACGGACTAGATCGGGGCTCTGGCCGTTGAACTTGCTGATGGACCGCGGCGAAGCACCAACTGGTTGGACCACGGAGGGCCTCGCATGTCAGAGGTGCTTATTCTGATCTCAAGTCCAAGATTTGAGACCTAGAGCACAAGAGATGGCACAGGAGTCTTGGACTCCCTTGTTGGACAGTTGGACAGTTGGCCACCTCCCGTCATATGGCCTTTTCGGACCGCCGCACGGAGCGCCGTTCGCGGGCAACGAGACCCACACGGTGAGCAACCTTGCAGAGCGGGTGGCCTTGACGCTGAGCTGCGAGGCGGTCGCGTCTGAGGAACTGAAACGGCCTTGGCGGTCGCAACGGGTCTGTAGCACGTAGTAGCACGTAAATGATGTCAATGTACAGTCAAGGGAAAGAGTGAACAGTCACAACGCAAATATCAAAAAGCTGCACCAAAGCTGGATGGACCACTAAGCATCCGATGCCCAAGGTCCTGTAAACCGATAGGGGACCATAAAGCTTGAGGATATTCTTTGTCGGCTATACAGGCTATACATGTAATTCATGCAGTCCGCCACTATTGATTCCAACTGTTTCAATTGGATGTAAGTTGAGTTGAGTTGTTTATATAGACTCAAATTCACCTCAAGTATTTTCCACATGTGGAAGAGATTGGAGGGGTTGTGGAGGGGAGGAATCCACAATAGGCTGATTAGACCGTCATGTACAAATACAGTAATTTTGGATAGTAGGGCTAGCATTTCTTTGTCTTTAAAGACCATTTTTTGTGTGATGATCGGCCACGTTGAAGCAAAAGAACGTGTTTGACCAGAACATTTGATACATCGATCTTGAAAAATTGATCGATAATCTTCTGAATGAAACGCAAAACAGCATGCTGCAACCTGGTGAATGGTTCCCAAACGCTCCATGTCAGCAAATATGGCCTACATTTACCACCAAACAACACCAAATGTAGGCCATAGTTGCGTACATGGAGTGTTTGGGTTTTGTTTGATTTACTCCACACTGCGGGCGAGCGGGTATGGAGCCATCCAGACCTGTCCTCATGCTTGGGACAGGTCGCTGGAAGACCCGTGTATTGCAGGTTCCTTGTTTTATCCTTTCCCTTTCCAGCAAGCCCATGTGAAAAGAGGGCATCGATTCAAGCGCCGAAGTTCAATCTTTTTCTGCCAAGACCTGTCTTTGTCAGGCCGAAATTCTTGAGAAAGATGGTGTTCAGCTGGAAGTCCTTGTGGGGACCTGAGGTCGGTTAACGAACAAAGGTGTTGCCCGCCATGCTAGCATGATCTAGCATGTCAATTTGAGGAGGGCTCCTTTGGCCTTGGCATTGTTCTAAGCATGCACGGCATGCTACGTAGTTGAATTATGTTGAATTTGGTTCAGAGTTTAGCTTGCTGATGGGAATGTTCTTAGAGCAATTGCACAGGACACCGCTGCAACTACCAGGTTTGCAAAGGATTTGAGGACTAGGGTCCTAGTGTCCTTGTGTTGGGGCAAGAAGAGTCGCTCCTTCTGAAAGCCAATCTCAGCCCCACAATTGCCACGCCTGGCACAGGATCTCTTGCAAAAGTCAACACTCATTCCTCAAACCACGGGGTCAAGGCTTCAGATGAGTTCCTCAAAAAAGGCTTTGGCCAAGACATGTGGAACATGGGAACAGTCTGAAGCTCTAAGTTGTGCCTTTTCCGGTGCCACGCGAGTCCTCATTAGATGTTGAGCATTGTAAACCAGATAGGTGGGTTTTCTTTCTTCATCAACGGCCATCATGACCCTCCAAAACTGTATGGTTGGAAACAGGGCTCGAGCTCCGCCGTGGTTCAAACCATGTCGACCGTGCCAGCACCGACTTCGACGATGACCGCGAGCGATTCATTTCGAGGTCCAAGTGGTCGAAATCTACAACGAGCACTTCCGGGAGAGCGCAAGGGATGTTCAATGGATTTGTTTTTATACACTCCCTGAAACTTACGTGTTGAGTTACGTGGAACATGGCCTCTTGGAAGACTGTTTTCCTCCTACAAAGCGGTGGAAAACCCACGTAACCATGATTGTTTCAGGGAGGGTTTAGTCACGGATGGTGAGTTCAATGGTTAGTCAAAGAGGCTTTGTGATGGAGAATTGGTGCGCTTCAAGCAGCAAACTACCTGGGTCAAACACTTCATTGCTGACTCGCGAGAAGCGGATTTCTCTTCAACCCTTGGACGAAAGCATCTCTCACCCTACGTGCCACCGGATGCGATCCGTGTGATTTTCTCCTCAATATATTGCCTTTTCTCCCCGGATGACATGCCGTTGGACCTCCCTCGACACGTCGACCGCAAATCAGGATTTGCTCACGGCAGAGGTGTCTCCAGAGACTCCCAGGTGCGAGGAAGAAGCTTCGATCGGTACGACGTCACGGCCATTTTGTTGGGCGCATTTTTTTTGGGGGGGTCGATATCAATTCAATATCCTGAAGCAGTTTCTGTGGGTTACTGTAATATCCTGAAGCATCCTAATCAATCCTGTATATATAGTGGTGTACAGTGTTACAGGGGTCACTCTTGTGGTCACCAATTCTTGTGGTCACTCCTTTGTTTCTGGGGTGAATCTGCGCGAGCCCGCGTACTCGTGATTCCTATAAGCTCGATTGAGAAAAACAACGATGCCAAGAGGGTGCTGAAATCCAGCGACAAAGAGATGTGAGAAGTGTCGTCATCAAGCGTTTTATTCACTTTACTACACGTTTTTTTGCGGTGGAATAGCGAGGAAGAGCACAGTCTCCTTCTGGAACTTGTGCCTTCCATGTTGTAGCTCTCTCCTTGCTCATACATACTAAACCAGTCCACAAAGCAACACAAAGCCAAATGTCTTAGACGAAGTCGAAGTCAATGATCGATTGTGCTTGTCTGATAAGGTTTGTGCAGCGCCCATGCTGCTGTTTGAATTTACAGTTCTCCATGGACATGTTGTGCTGTGGAGTGAACAACAAATAAAACAGTCTCCTTTCTAAGGGGTGCATAGATGGTAGGTTGCCACGTGCTCCGAAACTCGATCTCCAGCACCTCTCCGCATCTCGCTGCTGGATTATCCAGCGCTGAGATTAGGTAGACCCTGGTAGACTGCTGTAATCTCAATATCGTCTTAACATGTATTTACAGATTATACATGCAATCCCCATCAGACGAGGGTGGGGAACTCAGTCAGTTCCACAAGCAAAAATCACTTATTGCGATCCCACCACCTCACTACCTCTACAGGAACCAAGTATAACTACGATTTTTTAGACACATTTTTGCACACTGCACCGATGACAAGAAGTAGCAAGACACACACACACATATGTAAACGTGTATATCGTATAATATTACTAACCATAATCATCCACTGTTACAGGTAAAAAATTGACAGACCAAATATATATGTTGTATATACTATATCATCGTGCAGAGTCAGATTTTTCGGAATTCTTCGCCGGTCGACTCGACGAACTGCGAGGTTGAAGATGTCCTCACCGTCCAGCAGTGCCACATTGCAGGCGTAACGCATGCCGCACGCGGCGGGGTGCGGCGTGTGCGGAACGGCTGGTAGTCCTAGCACAAACCCGCTTTCGCTGCGACCCAATATGACACAACACGTAAGGGTGCCGAGCATCTAAAGGTGTTTTAACAGTTGATGATCGCGTTAGTTTCCAACATTAAGATTGACAACACTATTAGATCTTCAAACCAACTTGTGTGTTGCTAATTATATTAGAATATATTCGAGTTTGAGAATGTATGTTCGGGGTGCGTACTTCCTATAGAAGGGCACAAACTTTGCATTTTTTGAACTTGATGGAGATTGGATGATCCCCACCTTGCGACTTCGTCACAATGTTGCATGGTGATGCAGTGACGAGTAAACAAACTCCAGCACCAAAACCATAGAGACCATATTGAAGATCTGTGTGACCGGATCCTGTGTAGCTTCTGCTTTGCATCAGTTTGTCCATCAACAGCACAACACCACAAAACGGTTGAGGTCTTGTCTTGCTTACTATATGGTTCAAACCAGTTGACTACTTGGAGACTGTGATGTTTGCCTACATCTTGGTTCTTGCCCAAGCTGGTATTCTATGTTGGTTGAATGAGTTTCTACATGATGAAAGACTTGCCGTCCTCCCCCACATCTACTATGCATACAGTTGCAGTACATATAGGTGCACCAAGAAAAATCCTGCCCCAAGGAAGAGCCGGTTGTTTCATCTTCAGAGGACCACCTGCTGTTCACACAGACGGACCGGGTCCGTTGACCTTCGGCGCGGACCGCGGACTCAGGGCGCCACCCAGCGGCGCATCACCCGGGAGAAGGACATGCTGAAGAGTCTCCAGGAGACGGCGACGCGTCGGGTCTCTGACGCTCCACGTAGGGTCTCTCCCAGAAACCATGAAGTCGTTCAGCCACAAAGGCAAAAGCACAGGGTGCCGGGAAGGAATACATTGGTGTGTATTTTCACGAAAGGTAGCCTGGTAAGGACTACCTTGAGTTTGCTTTGCGAAGCAAAGGGACTGGCTTGAGAGCTTGCTCGGGACTAAAGATTGGTAGATCAATGTCTAACACCCCCACCACCCCCCTCCCCCCCCCTTCCCATGTGATGAATGATTGATAAATCAATTGATTCGACCCCCTGCCCCCCCCCCCTCCCCTCCACTCCCCTCCCCGTCCCCTCCCCTCGTCGCCAGCACTACTAAATTCTGGACATAAGGTGAAGTCATGCGCTTAACAGTCACAGCAGTACGACGCTGGCCATGAGGTTGCGCAATACAGCACGAACCCTGCGCAATGAGGTCGCGCAATGCAGCTTCGATGCCGCGCGTGCGCGCCCGGCAGCCTGACACAGCGCGTACTGCGTTCACAGACCATATTGCTCGACACCAACGAGCATCGATGCAACACAGCCTCTCTGCAAAGCCCTGTGGAGAAACCCCTCGCGTCGCGGAACACCATTCGACTCAGCCTTATACCCTAGCGTGGCGAAATCTTACCGCATCGTGGAGCACACCCACCATAGCGTGACGTCCATCCCTGGCAGTACCGGCCGCACCCCTCCAGTGCTATCCTTACAAGGGGGTTGGTCACTGAGTCACTGCGGCTTCGACGCAACGCGTGCAGGCCTGTAATCCTGACACAGTGCGTGCAGCTGTGGGACCATAGCTGGTACACATGCGAGCGTTTACGCATTGCCCGTTTTACGCACGCCTGTTTTCACACACCTAGACACAAACGAGCGTCGACGCAACGCAGCCTCTCTGCAGAGCCGTGTGGCGCAATCTGACCGCAACGGAGTTCCTCTTGAGCCTTCTTATGCCTTCTTGTGCTCTCTGGCTTTGTTGGTTTCATCCATGACTGACCAAGGGGCACGTTCCTGAAACACCGGAGACAGTCCCTCACCAGAAAAGGTCCCGACAGCTACTCGGTCCGTCTCTACCTTTCGTGTTTCCCCGCTCAAGTTAAGGCGACACCCAACCAATGAGTTTTGATTTATGTTCCTTCTTCCAGAGGTAGGACCCAGCGGCAACCCGCGAGGTAGGTCGATCACTCGCGCAGATGTGATGTCGGTAGGTCAAGCAAGGTCAACCAAGCTTTTGGACCTCATGTAGACTCTGGATGACTAAATCCTAGTCACTAGTCCCTTTGAATTGAACAGCCTCTTCATATATATAGGGGGAATGTTTTTTTTCTTCAAGAGATAGGGAGATTGGAATGTCCATGAACCCCCAAGGAAAATCGCGACCCGCCGCCTTCGGAAGACCCACTCACTGAACTCCAATAGACTCCGGGCTCCTGGCCTTACGAACGGAGCGATCGGACGCGAACCGGACGGAGCTATATCGTTCGAGTCTACATCGATCGACCGGTGCCTGGATCGATCGGTCGTGCCGATCTGGCGCAGTCGGCGCTCCGCTTCGGCCAAGCACAGCGCGCGACCTGTTCCACCTTGGCCGGGGCGTCCGGAGGGGAGGGGTGGGGGGTGGCGTGGTGTTCAGTAGAGGACGTCTAACTTAAATACAGAGTTGCGCATCAAATATATATAATATATTATAATATATGATGATTGTTTGCTTTTCTCCGCGGTTTCTTGTTTGTGTTGCGGACGCTGAACGTGTGTTTGCATTTTTTCGGTGCTTAGATGTCCAGAGGGTTGTGATGCTTGCGGGGAGTTTAGAGGTGCAATGCGGGTGGTGAAGTTAAAGATAAGGGCATCCTTTTACATGTAAGCAGCAAAGCAGTGGTCTTTTGCCACTTGTACCCACGACTAATGGTGGGGTGCACTCCACTTTTTGTAGTTAAGGATTAGGTTACTGTATATAACTTGTCTAGTTTGTGACATGTGCACATTTGGTCACCCTTCAGCCTTTATGACATGAATTTGGGTGAGAACTCGTCACATGTTTCCTTCTTTTAGATGTTTCTTTTCCACAATCGTCTTGCGCGAGACTGAGCCCGTTGGGTTGTGCCAGTTCACGGAAATGAGGTGCATGGACGCTCCTCGAGATCACACCTGGCTGGACGCCAAGTCATCGTTGGTGAAGGAAGGAATGTGGTTGGTCTCGAGGACACGAGTCGCGGATGTGGCTTCTGTTTATGTTGTGAAATTGTAGATCTCAGGGGTAGGATCATCTATTTTTGAACATTCCGGCCCCCCAATAGACAATAGCTTTCCAGTCCAGAAGGTGATGCTATGGCCACCATTTCTGATAATCATGTGGCACCACCGGTTCTCGAGGTGATGATGATGTACTTCTTCACCTGCGATGACTTAGGCTGCAGATGTCGCTCGAAGCTCCGTGTTTCGGAGCAATCCGCACTTCAGAATGTGGCTGGACCTCTACCCATCCATACAGCTGGTGGTCGTTCAAGGCCTATAGGGTGTATTGTTGCCATGAGGCCTTACTGAATTCTGGACAATTGAGTCAGAAAGGTAGGAAGTCGATTTGGTAGACTGGTTGGAGTTTTCCGGCGTTGCAATCGATCACTCGTACCTCTTTCCGGCAGTTGATGCCATCAATGTGGGCTTTGTACGCTGATTCTGGATGATTCGACAGGGATGCAGCATGATATAACCCGCCTCTAGAAGTCAAGGGGCAAACTCATATCCTCCAAGACAGCTTTAGCTTTCCTTCGCGATGGACCATACCTGGAAACCATCAAAACGATCAAAGGATCCTCGGAGAGAACAGTCCCTATCAGTCTCGACTATAAACAGTAATACTGGATAATACTGGTAAATACTCTAATATAGAGATTAGTGGCCCTGGATTTTCCAGGGTTTCCTGGGCACCCACCAGACCTTCTTCTTCCGAGTCCTCATCAGGCCGCTCCCGTGAACAACGGGGGCGACTGAGCTTGGTGGACTTGGCCGGTAGCGAGCGCATCAAGTGCTCCGAGGCCTGATGAGGAGGTCTCCAGCGTCGGGCGAAGCAAGTCTACGACGGGTGGGGAGAACCTAATTGAATAGCATAAGAAACCTAATTGCAATGGCCTCCAACCTAGATTTTAGGATTGAACACCGTCTTCTCGGTTTAGGTTTGAAGGGTCCAGGAATATCCAGGGTGTGTCGGTCAGACAGTGATATTGTACCTTGGGACTTAGAGACAAGGTTTGCCTTTTAAGTGGTAGTCGGCAGACTAGACTAGACATACTAGAAAGGTGGATTCAATTCATTTACCGCCGGAGGTTGATTTTTCAGAACTTCAAGTTGACGCAAGATCTTTGGGGGTTTGACAGCCTGTTTCTGCTTTGCATACCACTCAACACACGACAACCATCTTCGCAATGTAGCTGTTAATGTTTCAGTGCGACTCAAACAGAAGTCCTTCAACATGTTAATCAGCATGTTCTTGTTTAGTAATTAAGACAAAGTATATATATACATGCATATATATATATATGTATATACTAGTTTCACGCAAATGAGGAAACAATCTGGCTCAGTGCAAGGAGAGAAGCAGATAGGAACACCGCATACAGCGGACAACATAGGAAAGGATTGTGATGGAATGGGACCAGCAGCCAAGCACGACACAATGCACAACAACAGGAACCAACCACCTTCCCAATCAGCAAGCAAGCAATCGACATTGTTGTAAAGCAACATCACTGCCTCCGAAACATCACCTTCTTGTGCTTCGCTGTCCCTACTTTGCTTCTTATTGAGCCATGTTTCTCTCCGAACTTCCCACCTTCTTATGGTCTATAGTCAATTCTCCTAGTAGCAAGAAGCTACTAGGTTGGAGGCCATCACTGCTAGTAACAACGTTTCCTTCTCCACCGTGCTTTTCGTGGACTGGACTCCAGTGTGCGGTGCCCAGCACGTGCTTGCGGAGGCCACGGGGGACCGTCTGCGAGAGGCTCAACACATCAACCGCTCCCTGAGCGCTTTGGCCGACGTGGTGGTGGCCAAGGCGCACGATGTTCGTCGCCGCGGCACCTAGAGCGACGTTTGGGCGGGTCGAAAGCACCGATGCTGAGGAAGATGCTCCACTATCAGGGGAAGGAGACATTCTCATTTCTTCAAGGGATAATAATTTATTTCAAGTGAGAATAAAGATATCAATTATGGCTGATCCACCTTTTAAGCAGAGAGTCCCAAGGCCTACCCTCCAAAATCCTATCACTTCCTGGAAGTCACCTGGTCACAAACTGAGTAATACTGGACTGCAAGTTATCAAATTATGTATTTTTTTCTTTCTGCAGACAGATTGATCCATTTCCATGGCTGCAACTTCAGGAGAAGGGGGTGCCGCATGTACCGTATCGGAACTCCAAGCTGACTCACTTGCTTCAGGAGCCGCTTTCGACTGCTTTCTTCCAGTCGGAATCGTTCATGCGTTTTTTGTTCCGACGGTCGGAATCATCGTAGCAAGAAGCTAGTAGTAACAAGTGCATCGCTAGTAGTAACAAGTGCCTTACTAGTAGTAACAAGAAGCTACTAGTAACAAGTGCATCGCTACTAGTAAGTCTTAGGTTGTTAACTGTGTTGGTAGCAGGTCACTGTTCAGCTCGCCACACGGGTACTCAGTTCATCACTGTGCCCACACGGCTTACTCCGACCTCACGGAGTACGTGGGAGTTTTCGCGGGTTCCGACCTCACCAAGGTATGAGTGTCGTAGGCGCTCAACCGAACCACAAGATGATTTCGGGATATTTTGGGTACTGTATGTGCATCAAACCTTGATCGGTTTGGGTACTCAAAGAACTCTGGCTCCACATGAGACAAGACAGTCATCGGAGGATGTCTCTGCTAGTCTGAAACTCTGCTGCAGCGCCGGGACGACTCTCACGCCGCTCGAAAGGTGCTACACAGGGTCTATTTTAGTGAAAGGCACATTCTTCAAGGAGGCATTCAAGCACAAAGGTCTCAGAGTCCCTGATCAATCTGTCGTTGACCACGAGGACGCCTTGGGTGGCCAACAGAAGAGTCGCACCGTGATCATCATTGCGTTACCACCCACGAGGCCGTTCAGCCGAGTTGCCACCGTGTCGGATGTTTGCAACAGCCATGGGTTTTCCCCGAGGAACATGCAGTACCTAGGAGCATGTTCTTGTCCCAACATGTCACAACATGTTTTTGCTGGAGTCACTAAGTAGGTGAGAGATGGTGCCCGTATACGGGTCCAGGACCATCCAAGTCGGACGTCCTTTGGCCCCAGTTCGACCATACTCAGGAAGTACAAACTCACCTCCAAGACCTCAGAAGCTACCTGGACCCGCGTACATGACAACACACAGTACGTGTCGGATGCTTGTCAGTGCAGTCGCACAGAGGTCGGCCTTGGGAGAGACATTACACTCCTTGCAGCTGAGCTCTCGCTTGAACTCCATTGCGTACCGATGCCCAGAGGAGATCGGCCCGTCTCGAGACGGAGCGGCTGACAGGATGAGATTGTGGCGCATTGTGACAGCAAATGAAACGCAAGAGCACGCATTTATATATTTTACAATAAGATATATACGTTTTGGACGGAATCGGTCATGTGCCGAGGGCCCAGCGAATCTTCTTGCCAGAGCAGCCTTCAGAGGTCAGAGGGGAGAGGAACTTGTTTTGAGCGACGTGGGCAAAGGATCAGTAGCCTGGCCATGTTTGTTGCCCGGCTTAGAATCTTCCGGGATGGACTTCTACAATATATATATATATATATATTCATTTCAGCGAGTACAAGTTGTAAACGGGTAACATCATCTTATTTTTTTGTGAGTTGTGGTTTGACTGGGCTTCTTTACCTTTTTTCCTTTGGTACTACTGACAGTACCCGTGTCGGCACACTCCAATTCAGCGAGTTGAAACCGCGGGTGAAGCACCCAGTCCCAGACACAGAGCTCATTTTTTGGGGCCCATGATGGCCCAGAAGTTAAATAGGTTATAGTTAAATATAATATAGCCCAGAAGTTAAAGAGTTTAATATAGGTTCTGTTGTTTTCCGGATTTCTTTCATGCTCTTTTTCTTTTTGTCGGTGTTTCTGGGCCACAGAAGTGCCACGTCGCCGCATGTGTGGTGGAATACCACCTGGTTGGACCAAGGACTCTGTTTCATCGGGCATGATCTCTCGATTTGATCGTGAATGTCGGCTTCTTGTTCCTCTTGTTCCTAGTAGTAAGGCCAGGAGCTACTAGTAGCCGTCCTTGCTCCGTTCGTAGCGATGCCCTTTGTTACTAGTAGCTTCTTGTTCCTCTAGCGGCTAGCGGCAGGAGTCAGGTAAAGATCCCACTGACGCCGGTCAGGACGACGCATGTTTGGCCTTTGCTCGTCAAGAGGCTCGCAAAGCCAGGAAGGCTCATATGCAGAAGGATGAGAGCAGATCTTCAGTCGATGATTTGGTAGCAATGACGACCTTAGCCCCACAAACAAGCCTATAGCACTTGCCTGATGAACTGCTTTGCAGTAAATGTGCCTTGCCTTCTTCCAAATCGCCCAAAGTAGAGTCATGTTGGTGTTCCACTGCTTTTCTGGCTCATCCACCCCCGAGGCCGAGCGCCTTCGCTTGGAGAATGCTCGGATGCGTGCGCAAGCCCGGGCAAAGAGGATGCGTTGCACATGCATTGTGGAGGGAAGACCCAAGTTGCAGGGCATACATGGGCTTTGTAGCCCCAGACTTGTCTATCATAAACTTGGTATTGGCCAATCATCCATATAAAGCAAAGCAAATAACATTTGTCCGCCACACATGTTCTCTCAGAAGCTTCAGGCTTCACATCAAATCTGCCAGTTCCTCGGTTGTTTGTGGATGGCCAAAAGCATTTGCGGAAAATATGTTCCTTTTCTGAGCTGTTTCTTCCTGTGGAAGTTTGTGTTCGGAGATTTGGGGTGGACAATACTCGTCCACGAGCTCACTAGCGTTGAATTGCAACACCCTGTGCTGGAAGTTTGGTGGCTTGCCACCTGACCCTGTGACCCTAACCCTTGCATGACTCAGCACTCATGTTGTTTGCAGCTACAGCTACTGTTGGAATGCTGGGTGCATCAGTTTGGTAGCTGCAAGCTTTGTGAAACATAGCTTTGGATCGTTCTGCTTTACCTCGCTTGTTTAAAGCATTTGGTGCGGGAAGTTTGCAGGGAATCACTCTGGCGCAATTGGTTTTAATGGAACTGCGGTTGGGGGATTTGCCCACTGGTCACAGGGCTGAGGGTGTTACACTGGTTCTGCGACAGCTTTGTGATAACATGGGCGTTGTGCACGCTACAGCAAAGCAGTAGTCGCAGGAGAAGCCTTTGCGTTGGGTCGTGCAGGCAGTGGGTTTTCATGCTTCTCCCCTTGGCGTGGCGCTTGCCACTTCTCATGTGGCTGGCAGGAGAAACATTTGGGGCTGACTCCCTACACAGGGGGAGTTTGGGTGGTGTCAATCCTGGGCAGCGGCGTGGATGTATGTGCATTGTTGGAAGCGCCTTGGCTTGGTTACAAAAGCCCACCCTACGGTTGGAATGGGCACACCCATGCCTGCATGGCTGGGTGGCTGGCTGCAGTGCAACCATTGCAAGAGAGGCGTCGTGGGCTTTGGGTTGAGGAGTGCTGGGTTCTGGGAGGGTTGGAAGTTTGGTGGCTTGCCACCTGACCCTGTGACCCTAACCCTTGCATGACTCAGCACTCATGTTGTTTGCAGCTACAGCTACTGTTGGAATGCTGGGTGCATCAGTTTGGTAGCTGCAAGCTTTGTGAAACATAGCTTTGGATCGTTCTGCTTTACCTCGCTTGTTTAAAGCATTTGGTGCGGGAAGTTTGCAGGGAATCGCTCTGGCACAATTGGTTTTAATGGTTTTGCGGTTGTGGGATTTGCCCACTGGTCACAGGGCTGAGGGTGTTACACTGGTTCTGCGACAGCTTTGTGATAACATGGGCGTTGTGCACGCTACAGCAAAGCAGTAGTCGCAGGAGAAGCCTTTGCGTTGGGTCGTGCAGGCAGTGGGTTTTCATGCTTCTCCCCTTGGCGTGGCGCTTGCCACTTCTCATGTGGCTGGCAGGAGAAACATTTGGGGCTGACTCCCTACACAGGGGGGGGTTTGGGTGGTGTCAATCCTGGGCAGCGGCGCCGCGTGCATTGTTGGAAGCGCCTTGGCTTGGTTACAAAAGCCCACCCTACGGTTGGAATGGTGCACGAGTTGGGCAGCAGGTGCCAGCACACCCATGCCTGCGTGGCTGGGTGGCTGGCTGCAGTGCAACCATTGCAAAAGAGGCGTCCCGGCGTGCCATGGTTTCCCCCATCATGTTGGCCTTCCCCCTCCAGTCACTCACCTGAAGCATGGCAGGCAGCCAGCTGGAGCAGTTGGAGGAGCACGACCAGGCACGCAAAACTGCAGCCGCCTTCGCCAGTCACCAGATACCTGTCAGACAAACCTTTTTGGGACGCTATTTGGAAGGCTCTTTGGGTGAAACCCATAGATTCTGCTGACTTGTCCATGGAGTACGTTTTTTTTGTTAATCCATATCTTGAATAGGTAATCATGTGCAGGGATGATGTTTTGAAGTTGCAGGTCCTTTCATGTAAAGATATGTGTTGTTGTGTGCAATGTACTTGTGTTAGTTCTTGTTCATTTGCGTCCTGAAATTGGATGAATTATACTCAGCACTGGAGAGTATGGGTCCTTTTCGTTCAGCTTTCACATGCTTTCACAGAAGCCCCACTTTCATGGTCAGCAATGGAGGCATGGCAGAAACTTGAAAGGTGAACAGTGAAGAGCAGTTCCTCCCAGCGCATTGAATCAACGACCTAAGAGGAAGGGATCAGCTCGTGGTCATAGGAGTCATAGGACAGAAAGAGTGATTCGTTGAAAATGGCAGCTACCAGTCCGAATCAGTCGCGACTTGGCTATGTCAAAAGCGATCACCTCATGGCATGACTCTCCCTTTCCAAAGAAGGAGTATGTCTCCCTGCTTTGAACTGGATGTATTTTCAACGACGGTACGTAGAAATTGAACTGAAGTTGCAATCCTTCTGGGTATGGAAGATCACCCAGGCTTTGTGGTTCTTGCCTCATCTTCGTGCGACCACTGTAGCTGCCTTCCAGAGTCGTGGATTGACGATTTAATGACATTCATGGCACGCTGTGGTGCCTCCAAAAATCACCGGAAACAAACAGGAATTGGAGGCTTCTGCCTCAGTACGTAAATGGATTCACCAGTGAGAAGACTGACTCAGGACTCATGCAGGCCTCTTTTTGTTTAGACTGACAGGCCCGAGAGTTGGAGCTGCGGGAGTTGCGGGAACAGATCCAGGTGCTAATCGCGAGTGTTTACGCGGGAGCGCGGGATAGCAGAAAGATGGGATGAACACTCCAGACTACCGCTTTGAATTACTCGTAGACTGGCAGGCACCAAATGATTTGATTTTAACTCGCATTTTGGTTTGGAGGATGTTCATCACACCTGCATTCCAAGAGAAACATGGGGTGTTCACGCTTAGCCTGTAGCCGCTAAGCCGCTAAGCTTCGCCTCCTAACATTTTTGACCAAAAGGGCAACATAATGCAACATATATATATATATAATATAATATAATATAATATAGTGTATATATACATATACATTTAACTTTATACCATTCAATTACAGCAAAACATTCAAAGCACATCAACAGGAAACAACAGCAACATTTAATCCATGTGAGAAGTCCCAGCCTGTGCAAGCCATTATTCATCATTCTGTTGAATTGTTGAGACGTCCGAAAAGGGTGTGATTTTCCAGCAACATGATTTTAAGAAGATGATGGGTTTGCAGAGGAAGGTGCAGCTGGCAACGCTACAAAGTCTGGGTTTGCAGACTGACTGCTCAGACTCTCCCGGCAGACAGTTGTACTGCATACTGTTGTTACTCGAGAATCCAGACGGAAAAAGTGAATGGTGTCCATGGTCGCCCTGGTCCCCGTGCCAGGTCCGCCCACCAGTTGCAAGTTTGTGGGTCTGAGGATGTTTTTGGATGTCCCAGAATGTAAGCATCGATGCGTGTAAAACACCGGACGCAGAGGATTATTTGGTTATGCTCTAACTCTAGCATGTGGGGAACTGGTACTTTCAATTTGACCGTATTCTTGGACCAGTGAACCAAAAGAACCCGCAGAGAAAACTGATACTCATTGCCTTGTTGCCCAGGTTGGAGTGATTAGGATGATCAGGTCGCTTTGCTACTCTGAGACCTCCTTTTGGGCAACATCTCATGACAGCATCCCTGCGCTCGTGCCAAGGCAGTACCCATATGTTTCATTCCAACTTGAAAAGAAAGCTCCTGAACCTTCAATATACAGCTTACAGGAATGGAAGTTGGTTTGCGATTTGTCAATATATACTTCTTCTGCAACCTTAGTCCACTGGCCACAACCAATTGCTTTGAATGTGTTTTGTTTTCCCATACAATGTTTGGTTGGTTTTGGAACCAAGGTGGAAACCCGCCAAGGAGCACAAGTTTGCTGCAAATGTAAACACATTGCAACAATTTAAAGCATGCTGACCACTCCAACCAAGGGAGTTTTGTTTCAACAATCATGTTTGCCCACCCGACTGGATTGGGATACCTATTCTATCGTAACCTTTGCTGCATCACCCAGTGCATGGCCAGTACAATGACAAATGCGACAACAAACAAGGGCACAGCCTGCACACAATGACAAAGCCTAACATAAGCACATCGTATGTACAGAGAACAATGACACACTTAGATGGATGCTCGCAAGAGCTAAATCGGTGAATGAAGTTCCATTTTACAGTCATTAGCCCTTGACTGGATGGAACAGCAAAATGCAGAACCGAAAGGCGAGGTGGTCCACAAATTTGGAGGTGTTAAAACATTGTTTGTCATTGAAAAATGCAGGTACGTGAGTCAGGCGTCCCTGACTCATATCACAGGAAATCCATGGTGTCTTCGTTGGATGCCAACCATAAAAGTCTTTAAAATTTTTGTGTGTGTCCTTTGAAACAGGAAGCGACACACACACACACACAGAGCCGTGGTCCGGCGCTCGGCAGGGTTTCCGTGGAAAAACGAGATGTGGATGGTCCAGGATCACGAGCACCTAAATAACCACCTAACAAGCCTTAGGAAGAAATGAAAGAAAGACAGAAAGAGCAAGAGGAAAAAAGGCAAGAAGGAAAGATAGAGGCAGAGGACCACACATTTCCGTCCGGAAACCGACAAAAGCAGCGCGCCACTTTAATAGCCACCTAACAAGCCTTAGAGAGAAAAAAAAAGAAAGACAGCATCTAGTTACTGACTACTTAGCAGTATGAATTCAATGCAATAGTTAGCGAGCGGGACTTTAGTCTTAGACCGCCCGGGTAGTTAGAACTAGGACAGGAGAAAGAGAAGGAAAGGCACCAACACACAAGTGTGTTGAGTGCGATTTCCTTCTGTTACCCTAGATAGCGGGTGGGATAGCAACAGATTAAGTGCAAGGAGGTAGGGGGGAGGGTGGGTTGGGGTGGCCCGAGGGCATTGCCGTCACCGGCGCTCAAACAAAGCCGTAACCGGCGCTCCCTTGACTGTAAGGCACCTGAAACCTAAAGAAAGGTCTCAAGAAATTCTAAAACGAAAAGCAACAGCAGGAAAGAAAAACCAAACGGACCAAAAGAGAACCCACTCACGTTTCTCACTCCCTTGACATAACACGTTTGGCCGTATACGGTGCTCTCTTGACGAAAGCTTCACCTGATACCTAGGAGTTAAAGGCTTCCTGTTTCTCGCTTCCCCCATGTCACGGTCGGCCGCACTCTGAGTTCGTTTTTGTGTCGTTTCGTGGTTTGCACATGCGCAGGTAAGTCAGTAGGCCCTGCGGCATTCAATCCCAGTAAGCCCTGCGGCGTTCAATCAGCAATTTCGCGCAGTTATGTAAGCCAGTGGGGTTGCAAGTGAAGGTAACGTGAAGGAAAGGAACAATCAGAAGGGATCCCCCAACAAAGTGGGTCTATGCACATGCTGCGCCCCTCGGTGGGGATCACACCACAGCCCGCAGTGGGACTCTGTGGCGACACACACTTAGATGGATGCTCGCAAGAGCTAAATCGGTGAATGAAGTTCCACTTTACACTCATTAGCCCTTGACTGAATGGAACAGCAAAATGCAGAACCGAAAGGCGAGGTGGTCCACAAATTTGGAGGTGTTAAAACATTGTTTGTCATTGAAAAATGCAGGTACGCGTCCCTGACTCATATCACAGGAAATCCATGGTGTCTTCGTTGGATGCCGACCATGGAAATCCCCGGCATCCCCCTGTCTTTAAAATTTTTGTGTGTGTCCTTTGAAACAGGAAGCGACGCACACACATACTGGAAACACCACAGATAACCACAGCACAACATATGATATGTTTCGACGCGCCAGGACAGACAATACAGCACATATTATGACAAACAATGACACATAGTAACAACACCAGTTCATTACCACGAAGCACCGTGAACCAGGGATGCCGCCTGTGGACTTCAGGAGCGCTACAATACGTCGTGGCGAAAGGCTATTAAGTACAAGACATGCATGCTCGGCTTGCCGCTCAGGATGCAACACCTCATCAGTTTGCAAGGCTATGCATTATGGGCAGATGTAGGGAAGCTTTGCATGCAAGACTTGTTGCATGGGAATGGCGCAGAGATGACCTGTTTTGCATTCCCTGCTGGTTGGCCAAGACTGAAAGATTGACGGACTTGCCTCCAAGCGTTGCACCTCCTTGATGGGTAGCTCACTTTGAAGGTAGCGTTAGGTAGCGAAGCACACCCGTATGAGCGGGAGGTTGACCTGATCTGGGTGATGACTTGAGACGCGAGCAGCTTTAGAGCCAGAACAGCCGGGAACCTCTCAAGTTGGGCGCCTTCTTGCTGTCTCTTGGTTAGGCCTAGCGTCCGCGCCGGACAAAGCAAGTCCAAACAAATCTGCCAGGAATGTGGAACCCTAACTCTTTGGACGAAGAACACTTTGTGCTGGCCATTTCTAAGTATCGTTGCCCTTTTGGGGGGTTCTTGCTTGCCAAGCAGCCAGGCATGTGTCCATTCGCAGGCTATGATGGGCTGTGTCCGGGAGTCGGAAGCGTCGACTTGAACCAAGTTTATCCAGCCAGAGATAGCCAGAGCGTATGAACATGGTCCTTACAGACACTGTTTGGCAATCAGTTTAACAAATCCCAGAGCTCCAGTCGTCCAGCTGGCAATGCGAAATCCAGCGCGGCGGCAGATGCAGCAACAAATTGCGAAAAGGGATTTGACCGTTGTTCGCGCGCAAAGATGTAAATGAATACCCCGTGTGGCCAGGGAACCATAACGTCCTTTGAGTGGACATGCCTAGAGAAACACATTTTTCCATTCCTGGCTCAGATGACTGTTTGGAATAGACGATGCGAGACATGCGTACAACGAAACCTGACTTAGTTGTGTCCAACCACAGATTCTGATGCGCAGGTTCGTCCGGGGATCCAGCAAGTTCAATGTGGAAGTGCTGAAAAGTGGAGGCTGGAAGTTGTTACACATGTTGATTAATCAGTAAGAACATTTGTTCGGTTCGGTCGCCTGGGTTTGCAAGGTGCCACAACATTGTTCAGCTAGAGGCCATACACGGTGCCGCAACGTGGAACACCGAACAGGTCTTGTTAAGCACTTGGCCGTTGTCCACCGTTGTTGTGGTTGCAGGCGTGAGTTTTTCACATATATATATATAAATATTGTTCCCCACTTGCCAGGTGAGGGTTGTTAGATTTTATCACAGTTGTTCTTCCTCCTCCTTCCTTCCTCCTTCCTCCTTGCTTCCTTCCTCGCCAATCTTCATCGCCAATCTGCTTCGCCAATCTGCTTCGCCGATCTTGTCTGGCCAGCTCCGGATCGCAGTGTGCACCCCTGGACCTCAACCGCAAGGATCCCCTCGCAGT
>CAXAMN010014446.1:1666097-1684457 GCA_963970005.1 Durusdinium trenchii
GATATGCCAGATAGAATGACAGATAGTATGCCAGACAAAATGCCAGAAGATATGCCAGATAGAATGCCAGGTAGATGCCAGGTGGGGATCACTCGAAGTAAAGTAATTATTATTATGTATACAATATTTGTTTTTTAATATATAGTGATACATTGGGCACAGGCAATCTCCATGCATTATGCGTCTTTTTGAACTTTGTTGCAGAACGCAGTCATCACTTAGCATTGATGTTCCTCACGTTTATTTGTTGGATGAGGTTGTTTCAGAGCACGCATTTGAGTGCACAAGATGTTCTAATCAATTTATGTTCATGTTTGAGTCGTACATGCACTTGGAAAGTAATGTTTTGTTGTTTGTTGCATGCTTATACCGTGACCAAGATCACACCTTGCGGGGTCCATATGACTCTGTTCCTCGATTTGGAGACAGAGTTATTGTTTCAAGGAACTGTTTTTATTGCGTGCATGGAGGATGTCTGGCTTGCTAGACGCTAGTGCAATTGTGGGTGCGAGTGGAGAAGGAATACTCTACTGATGGCCCACAGCTGCATGATGTGTTCGTCCCCATCCAGACACGCGCCGTGGTTTCCGGCGAGTCGCCGTTTTCTCCAGGTCAACGTCACCTCCAAGTCCAGTCCTAGAGGCGGTCACAGGTTGTGCATGCCGAGTGTTTGCGTTTAGAGAACGGTGTGAACTCAAGTTTGATGTGCGCATTTCCACCTCCACAGGTGCTACAAGGCCTGCGCTAGTTCAGTCCACCTGTGTTGGACTGAGGGCGGCTGTGCCACTCTCTCTCTGTCTCTAAACAAGACGCACGCAGCAATAGCCTGAAGAAAGGTCTATTTGGTTTCTGAGTCCATGCGAACATGTTTGCTTCGATGCATTTAGAACATGCGCCTGTTCCGACTGTTCCACCAAGCAAGTGTTGCCATGCATGGTGATGGGTCGGTTGCATGCGGCCCAACGGAACTGAGTTTTTGAGAGGTTTTGTTGTTTTTACATGATTGGCCATGTTGGCACAAAAAAAACAGGTCAGTCGGGGGGTTGTCTAACCAAAAAAGGAGGGTCAGATTTGAACACCCATTGGCCCACATCGGGACACCTGTCATTCAGGTTCTTCTCATGAAGCTCACTGGAGTTGACCAGGAGTGACATAACCTCTTTGCTTAACGCTGCTGCTTCAAAGGGGGTCCTCTTTAATCCTTGGCCTGGTTAAACCCACACCCCTCCGTGCTCGGTTCTTACACTGCAGTCCTTTTTCTTGCAAGGCTGATTCCTCGGCGGAGATGAGCCGGGAGATTGCAGAGCAGGCGACTGTCTTCCTCTTCAGTGGCTTCGATGGGATAGGGATTGACGATCACCGGGTCACTTTAAATGTATTATTGAGGGGGTGTACACCCTATAAAACAAATAGTACGTTTCCTGGTCTCCAGCGAAAAGATCCGCCAAAGTGCTTAGGGACGAAAACATGTGCGCAAGGGAGAACCCTTGAGTCACTTGAGTATACTAAAGTGGCAATAGAAAGGCAAAATACTTGCCCGAGAAAGTGACGGGTATTCCTTGGGAAGACATATGGGAACAGATGTGATGGGAACAGCGTCTATAGCTTGGCCGATCCTTGCTTGTCTATAGCTTGGTCACAATCCCATACACTCCATGCAACTGGCATATATGCCGCCCCATTGACCCCCTGGCACCACCCCAATTGATCGGCAGTCCTATGGCAGTCCCAGACAGCTCGTGTTTGGGAATGTTCTTTCCGACCTTTCAGGCTGTATTTAAAAAACTGGTTGCTATTTCTTTATATATAATATATAGCTTCTTGTTTCTAGTAGCGAACCTTGTTCCTAGTAGTAAGGCCAGGAGCCCCTAGTAGCTTCTTGTTCCTAGTAGTAAGGCCAGGAGCCCCTAGTAGCGTCCTTATGTTGACTTGGGGAGGATTCATCTTGTCAGGCGGAGAAAGCCACACCCGATGGGCTCGGGCCCCCCCAAACCTAGTGCGGAGAAAGCCGTCTACCGCAGCGAGTCGGTCGACCGCGGTGAGGTGTTCGGTCAACCGCGAGAGCTGATTGCAAAAGACTTTGAATTGCCCACTTTTGTTGAGGAAAAAGGATAAAAACAACACATGGAAATTACATGCAACAAATTCGCAATCGAGTTCTGAGTCTGGTAGTGGTACGCAAAAAACAACCTCAATTTGTATAGCCAGAGGGGGTCGGATGAGAATTGGTTTTGAGGGGTCCCTTTTTCAGAGGGGTACCAACTAACCAACCTGACAGAATGGAACATGAGAATTGCTCGAGTTCGCAACATTGTTTCCAAAAGGTTTGGTCATTTTATGCAGTGGGCGATGTGATTGCGCGTGTCGGTCCACAGTCTCGGTCCATTCCTTCAACAAGCCCCCCCCACCCCGCCCCACACACACAGAGACACGGACGCTCACACACAGACACAGACACACCCCCGCACACACCAGCCAGAGTGGGTAAACGTGTTGAGCAATTTCGACAAACTTGTATAGTGTCTGATTCAATGTTTTGCATGCTTCGTCATACAGGTTCAGGTTCCCCATTCATTCTTTGCTGGCAATACGGCATACAAGTTGGATAGAGATGCCTAAACAGATTGCTGGATGCCAAGATACTTTATCAATCATCAACCTCTATATCAACCTCACCAACTGTGTAAGATACCATCCACCTCTCACCGGTATGTATTCACTATCCTCTCACCAGGTTACACGTCATGCCCGGTCCGGACGTCATGGACTCGGCTGGGCCGGCAACTCAATTGGGCAAGTGTGATGGATGCGAGCGCTTGGTTCATGAGAACAGATCAAATTCGTGAGTCATTCGATAGAGGGATTCTCAACATTTATCGAACAACACGAGGGTACACCCCTCACATCCCCTCACCGTAACATACCGTCACCCTGTTGGTCAATTCGTGGCTTTCCAACTGTTCAGATCTTCCCCAAAGTGCAAGTAAGCCCAGATGCTACAGTAAGCCCATGCATGTCCATGCAAGCTAGCCTAAGCATGCCTAAGCTCATCCGGCTTTCCCGGATCGGAGACCGTTACCATGTCCTCGCCGCCCAGGGCTGAGCGACGCACCCTCGACTTCACCGAGACCTGCGAGGGAGGCGGTCTCGACCTGCGGGAAGTAGCTGCTCGAGACGGCGTCGCAACGGATGAGAGGGGACAAGTGCAGGTGTGTGGAACAGCCATTATATATAATAGATTATAATTTGTAGTCCATGATCACGACTGTTCCAACGCAGATGAGCTCTTTGCTTCAATGTCGCCGACGGTTTGGGGGCGAAGAGTTATTTCGGAGCCGTAGTTCATGTATAGCAACGCAGCTCTTTTGGGGTGTAGGTGTAGCATTTCTTGGTGTTTGTTTTGTTCATGCATAGCAACATTTCACGTGTATAGTTCCATGATTATGAGGTCTTCAATGGGTTGTGGCCAAGTGCCGATCGTCAGAGCGGCTCTAGGGATGTTCAACTCTTCGTGCGGGCACTGAGATGTCAACGGAGGTTTGGCAGATTGTGTGCTGTCATTCCATTTCAGGAATGATTGCACCCTGACTCAAAAAATTGTGTTTGATCCTGTATCTAAGGAAAGCAGTCTTCCAAGGGACCATTTTATACTTTATGTCGGTGAGATGGAGTGTATTCCAATAAGTGTCTTAACCTACCAAGCATCAGTATGCTCCTTACATTCCACAATTCATTCGGTTTATGGTTCTTCTGCAAGCTTGATCGGATCCCGGGACATGCATAAATACTATATAATTCGTCAAGCTAGACGGCCACCATCCGCAACCCATACCCCTGCAGAGAACATTGACCCTGCAAACCTGTGGTTTGCCCGTACAGGAAACAGGCTTCCTAAGACTCCTAAGATCCATTTTAGTTTGTTTGCAGGAATATATGCAATTGGTCTTAGATCAGGAAGTGCTCTTTTGAAACTTCTCTTTCTAGGTGGATTTCATATTATGCTCCTTTTGCCCTGATCGGTTTGTCTTTGGCGTATGGACATGTTCTTGAGAACATGCTCCCAACTGGGGGCCTGTCGCCTCTCCTGTCGCCCTGTCGTTCCCGGCCACTGAGTTTGTGTCCACATGGTCGGGGCCGCCGGTCCGCCGGTCGGGGCGGCAGAGACTTGACCAGTCGCTTGCAGAACATCCCTGGGTAAACTGATGACTCATACCGACTCATACTGGGGAAAAAACACGGTTACTTTTTCTCGACTGTATACTTCTGATGTGTGAAAGATGACTGGCCTCACAGGTCTGACCCAACGAATTCCGCGTACAAATCCCGCGGACCCTTTAGGGAACGTCTCTCTCTCTCTCTCTGTATCGCCGGAGCCGAGCCTCGCCTTGCAGCGCATGGTTATGAGTGGCTCGATGGCTGGAGGTTCAAAGGTCGAAAGGCATCGATAGACGATAGACTTCTCTAGACATCTCTAGACCATGATGGACCTTTTGGCTTTGTTCGCCCACCTAGTGCTTGATTTTTGTTCAACGTTCCAGAAGAATCTACAGTAAGAAGATCACTGCAGAGAGACAGCTGACTGCGGCAGTTGGCGCCTTCATGAAGGTTATTTGGTTCAGCAGCAGTTTTCGACGAGCAACTACCCCACTGTTGCACAAACTGGGGTGTAAAAAAGGCCTAGACACGTGGCCCAGTTGGTAGAGTGATGGCTGTATGTCTTGTCACCACAGTCAACGCCGGCGGCAGTAGTTTGTGCCACCAAGACGAGCAGGACTCTATCCACCTTTCTATGCTCACAAATCTCACGGTTTGGGTAGCTTGGCACTTCCATTCAGATCCGCTGCACTTGCTACGCTACTCAGGAGGCAATATGAATTCGGTAGATTTTTGTTCAGGTGTCTCCTCGTTGGTGCCCAAAAGATATGTGTCAATAACGGTTGCACAGTCTTCAAGTCACAGGTTACAGTGAGTAATTGGTCATCCCTCTGATCCTTCTCCTTCGACGGATACTGCATATGTTAATTATTTTAGGACCCTTGATTCTGAAGCATTAAATGATCATGTTGATCTGATTTTGGTGCTTCACTGTGGACCGGAAGCCTGGATGGGGGATAAGTCAACGACCAGTCAACGGTCTGGACCGTCTGGTCCGACCGTCCCAAGGTCCGACCGCTTCGACCGATGAGCCAGTCCATTCGGGCAGAGGACCCCAGCCGACGGGAGGAGAGGTCTCTTGCTCCTCGATCTCACCTGCGCAAGCCATGAGGCAAGGAGGAACCAAAAGAAAACAGGTGATTCCTGTGGAAGTTGAGCATCGGTGGTTCATGGTGGTACGTTCGGTCCCTGTTGCTGCCAGCTTGATCAAGCATTCGCTGGAAAAAGCAGCGCTTTCCGCTTTTCGCATTTTCTTAGAGCCCAATTCATCTCCGCATTGGTAGCGGAGCCTACCGAATACCGGTGGGCAGGTGCTGTGCCGCACCTAGGGTCAGGGATGGCAACGACGGCCGACATCATCCCTGTTCCCTCATGGGACGGAGCTGAGACTCCTGGTGGCCGAGCCACCCCGCCAGCGGCGGAGCCAGAGGGCGGCGCCCCGACCCGTGGCCGAGCCACGGAGCAACACGGCAGAGACCGTACAGAACGTGGACGCTCCACGCATCGAGGTCGAGGCCGCGGACGAGCACGCCCTGAACTACCACGACCAGCACACTCCCCAGGACATAAAGGAAAAGGTCATGGAGGAAAGAGTTCAAAGGGCAAAGACAAAGGCGCTGGAGCTGGACGAGGCCGACATCCCTACACCATGGACGATGCCTACGAGGTGCTTGATGAAGGTCAATGGAACCAGATCTTCGGACAATGGTCTGCAGTTGCTGGATGGTCAAGTCAGGTGCCCGGCTGGTACCAATCACCTCAAACGGGCATTTGGATGTTCTGGACCGGAGCTCAATGGTTGTCCTATGAGCCATCAACCATGGATGGATCATGGCACCTTCCTCGACGAGAAGCTGAGCAAGCAAAAGGCCGAGAGAAAGGCCCTCCTCCCTCGACTGCATCGACTTTGGAGCACCCGTCACAACACCGTTCAGTAGGTGTTCCACTTCCCGAAGGACATGGACTCCGTGCCAAGGCGGCTCCAAAGGACGCAGCGAAGAAGGAGAAGAAAGACAAGAAGGAAGCCAAGGACAGGAAAGATGGCAGGGACAAGTCAGACCGCAGCGCCAAGGACAAGAAGAAAGATAAGAAGGAGCAGAGGACAAAGACGCCACCTCCACCTTCAGCTGCTGAGAAGGGGGAGAAAGCCGACAAGAAGGAAAAGAAAGACAAGAAGGAGAAGAAGGAACGTCATGAAGATGATCCTCGTCCATCTGGCCGTGACGACTCACAGACTCCTTCGAAGAAGTCCAAGGCAGCGCCTCCGAACCCTGATCCGCCTGGCGAAGATGATGATGAGGAGGAGTACTCCGAGTACACCTACGAGGAGCAGGAAGAGAGTGAAGAGTCAGAGGGATTCGAAGAAGATCCGCCGGTGACACCATCCAATCTCACTGACGACAGCCGTGGCCCGAGGCAGTATCAGAGGAACCCTCGTGATCCACGTCTACGACCACCACCTGGTCCGCCGTCTTCGGATCCGACTTCGTCCAACGTGACATCAACTCCGGCTGCTTCGAATCGCACATCATCAAATCGCACACCATCCAGAGCATCAGGTTCGAGTGCATCTACGGCTTCCACAGGTGAGATCCGTGCCCTCCTGGGCCAACAGGCGAAGAAGCAGCAGGACAGGTCGAAGCCTTCGCTCAGTCAAGTCCGCCTGGAAATGTTCAGGGGTTCAAGATCCCACTTCAAAGAGTGGAAGCGCACCATTGAGGCCCAGCAGGCGCTGTACAGGTTGGATGAGGCCGAATTGGCCATGTTAATTTATCTTTCATGCCAGGGAGAGCCGCGCCAAATCCTGAATCAACTTCAAGTCTCCGAGATGAGGGAGCCAGGAGGACTCAACCGAGTCATGCGGCTGCTTGAGGAGTCCTATGGTGCCAGATCTGACGAACGCTTCGAAGAGCGCCAGGAAGCTTATTTGACGTATCGCCGTGCACCAGGTCAGAGCGTCGCTTCCTACATCAGCACCTTGAAGAGACTTCGAACAGAGTACCTGGCAGAAGATACAGGCACCACGCTGTCGGACAAGAGTTTTGCCCAGAGAATGCTATCCCGTGCTTCCCTCACCAAGAAGGAGCGGATGGACATCTTCTACAGTGCTGGCGGCAAGTATGCATCCAATGCCATCGAGAAGGTTCTCAGGTTCAGATGCTCGAATGTCCATCTTGATGAGGCCAAGTACCGCCCTCAGGACAAGCACCATCATCCTCGCCGATGGAAGACTTCATCAACCTCCAAGTCAAATCGCCCGAAACCTCACCGATCCTCTCGAGCACATCTTGCCAATGTCACAGAGGAGCCGGACTGGGACGATGATCCCGGAGGAAGAAGGTGATGATGAGGCCTACTACGAGAACGAAGACGATGAGGCTGACAATGAAGACTTGGAGCAGGAGGCCTACCAGCAGGATCACTACTGGGATGACGAAGATGAAGAAGGCGATTGGGATTGGGATGATGATGGCATGGACTTGAGAGAAGCCTATGCGGCAGGATGGCGTGCCAAGCAGAAGTCCGCTGAAGCTCGCAAAGCACGTGGCTATAGCGATGCCAAGTCCAAGGGCAAGGGCAAAAAGGGCAAGAAGGGTGGTGGCAGATTCGTGGAGTACCGCACGAAGGACCAGCGGAAGGCCAAATCCAAGTGCGCATCATGCAAGCAGATTGGACACTGGCATGGTGACCCTGAATGTCCAAATGTGAAGAATGGGACTGACCCTCCACGAGATGATCCCGCCAAGTCGCAGGTCAACTTCACCACCGACACTTCGCCTACGGCACGTGGCAGCGGCACAAGGACCAAAGAGGAAGTCAAGCAGGAGGAGGATGACGGCAACAGGCACACTTGGAGCACCAAAGGACTCAATGTGCACAAGGTGAACTGGACATTTATGGAAGGTTGGCAGCGCATCAAGGCCTATTCTTCGGACTCCAGCTCAGCCGTCTCTTCACCCAGCAGCAGTTCAGAGCCAGAAGAACCTCTTGGATTCAGTGCCGGCAAATCGTCAGAAGAAGCATCTGCTCAGAAGAAGGCTTCCAAATATAAAGCAGCTCTTCGCACAGTGGTTTCCGCTTTGGCAGAAGAAGTTGATGAGTCTGATCTCAAGTTGAAGAAGAAGCTGTTGAAGAAGCAAGAGCAGTTGCAAGAGAAAGAGAAAGAGCTGGCAAAAGCAAAGAGCAAAGCAAAAGGATCGAAGCCCGTGGCAATGGAGACCGACCTCGCACCGGCCGATATGCTGGAGATCCTCCCGTACATGTCAAAAGAAGAGAAGAGGAAGCTGTACAAGGAGCTGAAGGCAGAAAGAGATCGTGAAGCTGCAAGATACTTGGACCAGCATCAGACGGCCGAGAAGTTGAAGAGATCAGACAAGCGGCATGATGGCGGCTACAAGGCAGCAAGCTCGTCGACCACCCCGGCACCAGAGCCAGCTTCGACAAGTGATCTCCCTGAGCCAGTTCGACGCAAGCGTCTCAAGCAGTTCAGGAAAGATCTTTATGATGGTGCCTTGGATCGAAAAGGACGAGTTCGACCTTCAGAAGCATCAGAGCTGCCAACTCCAGAACAGGAGAAGTGCCCTCACTTGTGGCAGAACTTGAGGTGGGGCGCAAACGGTGCCGCGCATTGGGCTTCTTGCAAGGCTTGCAAGTTGAAGAAGGTGCTCTATTACAGCATGGACCATGGTGCGCTCACCGCCGAGACGGTCTTGGAGGAGGATCCCATGGATGTTTGGATGCTGGAGCACGCAGCCCATAAAGTGATCTTGGACAGTGGATGCCGCACTGCAGTCGCTGGTGCAAAGTGGCATGTCAAGATGCGCCAGGCCCTGGACCAGCGCGATCTCCCCTATGAAGTGCTGGAGCACGAGGAGACCTTCCGCTTCGGAGCTGGAGCACCAGTTTTGTCTACAGAAGCCGGTCTCTATCCAGTGGTTCTGGGAGGTACTGGCATCCGATCGTGGTTGAGAGTTGCTGTGGTTGATGACACCAAACAGGATCCCCGGATTTCAAATTGCCCGGCACTGGTTGGACCTTCTGAGCTGGCGCGCTGGAAAGTCACTATGGACTTCGCCAAGGGCATGACGGTGATCGATGGCTGCAGCACACCCACGGAGCTTTCACCAACTCGACACCCTGTTCTCGAGATTCTTGGAGATGGCAAGGCAGAGGATTGGAACACCTCCGAACTTCGAGAACTTCGAGCTGTCCTACGAGCAGATCCACACAAGTTGGCGCTTTGGCAGAGCCAAGATGAGTTTTCTCCCTCCAAGCAGGAGGCGACATCTTCAGATGACTCTGAGGTGTCTTTCTACTCCCTGGCTGAGCCAGAATCAGATCTTGAAGATCTTGCTCTGTGGCAGAGCCACATGGAAGATGAGGCCATCAGTGGTTTGGACCAGATCGTGCACAAGGTCCCCATCAAGGAGGCGGAGCCCTATGACGACAGTACGGACTCAGACAGCCATGGCTTGTTCTCTTCCGGCCAATCTGAGTCATCCCACGAAGATGGACCATCATCAGCCGATGAGAGCACGTCAGACTCTGAGGGAGAACCTGACCGCTTTGAAGACGCCCTCACAACCGGCCTCACGCAGGAGGGGAATGAGATCTTGACAAAAGGTCAGCGCAAGCGTCTTCTCAACGCAGCAAACCAGATTGCCGATGCAGCTGCGATTGAAGTTTCTTGCAAGCCTGCTCTCATCGCTCGTAGTACCAAGCCCTCAGTTCGCTCAAGGTGGCGCATTCTCGAGCTCTTTACATGGTCATGTATGCTGTCAATCACTGCCACCGAGCGAGGATGTTGGGAAGCTTGGGAACCAATCTCTTTGGAGTCAGGTTGGGATGTCAGCACCATGGACGGCCAGAATAAGGCAATGAAGTACATCCAGGAGGTCGAGCCCGACGTCTTGATGATTGCTTGGCCATGCAGCCCATGGAGTCCGCTTCAGAACATCAGCGTGAGGACTGAAGCTCAGCGATTGACTTTGCAGCGCAAGCGCCTTCAGGCCCGTCGGACAGTTTTGTCCTTCACTCGCCGTGCGGCTCTTTGGCAACGACGGAGGGGCGGCCTGGTCTTTGGCGAGAATCCAGCCACGTCCAAGGCATGGAAGACTCCAGAGATTGAGGAGGCCTTCGATGGTTTGGCACATGTTCAGTTTGATCAATGCCAGGTTGGCCTAGCGCATCCGAACAACCACATGCCTATGAGGAAGCGCACCATTATCGCTGGAGAAGATGGTGCCTTGACCGAGCTCAAAGACAAGATGTGCCCAGGTGATCATGAACACCACATCATTGAAGGCGGCTACAAGACCAAAACAGGTCAATGGGCATCGCTAGCAGAGTTTGCTGGTGGCTATCCCAAGGAGCTTTGCACTGCACTTTTGAAGGGAGCGGAAGCTTGGCTCACTCACAAAACCAATGAGGCCTTCACCGAGGACTATGAGATTGAAGACACGGTCCCCGATTGGATGGCTGGTGAAGACTACATTGAGGAGCAGAAGAGTCGCCAAGAAGCTCAACTCGATGACACTCTTCGTTTCCATGGCACTGAGCATCAAGGCCCAGAGGACGATGAACGTCATCCAGTCAGTGCAGAGACTCGCAAAGCTGTTGAATTTGCTCACAGGCAGCTGGGACACCCAACTCGTGCTTCTTTGACTCGTATGTTGAAGTTGGGCGGTGCCAGCCAGGATGCATTGAGGTATGCCAGCAAGTTTCATTGCTCAGTTTGTGCTGCACGACAAGCACCAAGACACCCGAAGCCTTCAACTGTATCTACAAGACCATTTGGCTTCAACGTGCACCTTCATTTGGACCTGAAGTACCTGTACGACTCCAGAAAGAAAAAGTATGTTTGCTTGAGCATTCTGGACTTAGGTACCATCAAGCACGATGCGATCATGCTCAAGAACCGCCGCCCCGACTATGTGGCAGAGAAATTCTTGCGACACTGGATAGCGCTCTATGGATGCCCCGCTCAAGTCACCCATGACCAAGGAGGAGAATTCGAACAGTCGTTCCATGCCCTCCTCGAAGATCTAGCGATCCCTTCAAAGGTGACAGGAGCACATGCAGCATGGCAGTTGAGCGCGGGAGAGCGTCACGGAGCCACATTGGGAGTGATGTTTCAGGCGATTGTTGATGAGCATGGCATCACTGGCTATACCCAAATGAAGAAAGCTTTGTCCTGTGCAGTGATGGCAAAGAATGCTACCTTGACCAAAGACGGTTACACCCCAAATCAAAGAGTGTTTGGCGTTGAGCACAAATGGCCGAGCTTGACTGCAGATGATGTTGGAATGAGTTTTGTTCAAGGCCTATCTGCAGACAGTGAGGTGGCTCGTGCCCACAAGATGCGCACAACAGCTCGCGTGGCTCTCATTCGCCAAGATGTCCGAGACAAACTTCGAAGGACACTGCTACGCAAGCCACCTACAGCTACAGGACCATTCGTGTCAGGTGCTCAGATCTATTTTTGGGTGCCGCAGCTCAAGCGCTACAACCGTGACAGTGGCCAATGGCGTGGCCCGGCTACAGTGTTGGTTCAAGAGCAACAGAAAAGATACTTTGTGAGCTGGCGAGGACGACTACTCCTGCTAGCCGAGGAGAACATGAGGCTTGCAACTCCAGAGGAGCTGGCACTTTCGGAACCGGTGAAGGAAGACGTCCTGGACATCCAAGAGCTTCTGAGAGATCCAACGAGATCTAACATCTACCAGGACCTTCGAGCAAAACCACCGCCTCCGAGACCTCGAAAGAAGAGAGAACCTCGTCCTCCCGAAGATCCACAGAGGCTGAGAGCAAAGAACATCTTGAGGGGAACCAAGGCAGTTCGAAGACTGTTGAGTCAGCGACCTCAGATGTCTCAGCTACCACGGCAGAAGAAGAGGAAGGAGTTGCCAGCGGCAGTTGAACCTCCACTACATCGAGAAGAACCACCTCGTGTTCCTCTACCTGCTCAACCTGTGGCAGCGCCATTGGAACCGGCACCGCGTGTCGTAAGGCGGCGCCTGGCTTTGGAGGATGCACCTCCGGCTGTGGCTGAGCCACCCCCAGCACCTGTGGCTGAGCCACCGTTGGAACCTGCCCCTACATCTGGTGTCGATGTGCCGATTGATGTATCCGACTATTCACCGACTTCGCCGGCAGATTCACCACGTCCTGATCATCCACCAGATTGGGAGCAATTGCCTACAGAGGCCCGAAGACAGCGTCTCACAGATGATGTTCCTTTCAGCATTAAGCGGAAACTGCAAGGATCCACTACTTCAGAACTCCCCTTGAAGAGGGCCAGACCGAGCACAGCCTTGTTCATGCAGGTGCTCGCTTCCACAGTTTCAGAAGGACCTGCCAACGAATGGATCACCCGCCATGAAGTGGAACTGCTCAGGCAACTCACTGGATTGCCGATCACAGCTGCGAGGCTACATCGCTTTCCCCGGAAACGGTTCATGAAGCCACCTCGCAAGCGAGCACGGGTGACAATTTTGATGGGCAAGGATCCGGACAACATCTTCATGGTGGAAGAAGATCAGGAGGAAGCTGCAAAGCATCCACGGCGGAGGTCATCTTTTCCATGGCGAGGAATGACTTTCTTTTTAAAGAGTGAGCCACCGCCAACAGAACAGAAAACCTACATCCAGCTTCCTGATGGGATCTATGAGGCCAACTTGAAAGAGGAGGAGCGACGACAGTTTGAGCATCTTTGGCTGGAAGATCTGCATGATCACCTGTTAGCAGAGGTGATGCTCCTTAAGCTCAAGCAGAGTGGCAAGGAGTTGGATCCAAAGTTCTTTGATGAGAAGGAGCGTGCAGAGTTCCTCAAAGCAGATGCCAAAGAGTGGCAACAGTGGGTCCGCAATAAAGTCATCAAGCGGTTGTCAAAGGAGGAGGAAGCAAAGATTCCCAGGCACCTCATTTTCAAGGCTCCTTTGCGAATGGTGCGAGTCAACAAGCAGACTCAACTCCTGGCACCGTTGGTGGCGAAATCCCGTCTGGTAGTTCCTGGACACCGAGATCCTGGATTGGGTCACTTCAGGAGCGACAGCCCTACAGCAACGCTGCAGGCAGTCCGGACGTCAAAAGCTGTGGCGGTTCGGAATGGATGGAAAGGATGGTCATTTGATGTCACCACGGCATTCCTTTCAGGTGAGAACCTCACCAGAGACGTCTATGTCAGAGCTCCAGAAGAAGGTCTACCAGCAGTTGAGGGAGAGCCTCCGGTGAAAGCTGGAGAATTGATGAAGATCTTACGATCTGCGTACGGCTTGGTTGAAAGCCCAAGGCTTTGGTACTTGCGTGCTAGCAAGCTGCTCACGACCACACCTCTGGAAGAACTGCCCATCAGCAAGAGCAGTTTCGTGGCCGCGGAAGGCAACAAAGCCTGGAGCATTCTCAGCTTGCATGTTGATGATGGACTCTTGTTTGGCGATGAAGGCGATCCACGCTTTCAGAAGTTGAAGAGTGACATCAACAAGATGTTCACGATCAAAGAGTGGAAGTCGATTCCTTTGACTTTCCTAGGCGTGGACCTCAAGCAAAAGGGTGAAGAACTTTTTGACGACATGTCAAACTACATCGCCAAGATCGCCCTTCCAAACATGAAGCTAGAGCCCAAGAATGATGACAAGCCACTTGATGCCCAGCAGCTCACGGCATATCGACAGTTGGTGATGAGATTGCGATGGCCTGGCCAACAGTCAATGCCGCAGCTTTTGTACAAGACGAGCAAGCTGGCGCAGTATGCAACAAAAGCCACGATGGGTGACTACAAGGCGGCCCTTCAGCTTTTTGAAGAATGCAAAGAAGAAGCTCGCCAAGGCAGATCTGTTCTGCCGTACCCTCGGATCCGTGGCAAGTTGTTTTTGGTGACCTACTTTGACGCCAGCTTGGGCAAGGAGAAAGATGGAAAATCGCAACTAGGTGCAATTCACTTTCTGTCCAATGAAGATGTCATTCATGGACCACAACCAGCTGCAGCAATCGACTACACGACCAACAAAAGCAGCAGAGTTGTTCGAAGTTCCATGGCGGCAGAATCATGCTCGCTCAGTGTGGCGGTGGACAGGCACTTGTACATCCGCCTGATTGCAGACATGATGTTGCATGGCGTTTTCAAAGTTGGCCATGACTGGCGTGAGAAACTTCGCGTTGGCGGTGGCATCGTGACCGATGCGAAGTCTCTTTTCGATCATCTTGGAGCAACTGGTCAAATTCCAGCGGAAAGACAAACCATGTTGGATCTGCTTGTCGCTAAGGACCTTCTGGAGCAGCAGATCTACAGGTTGTTCTGGGTACCGACCCATCGACAGCACGCTGACGGCCTCACAAAGGCTATGAAAAACGTGCTGTGGGAAGAATACTTGCGGAAGAAGACCATCAGCCTCAAGGAGACGCCGGAGGAGCGGGAGATCGAAGAGCACCGCAAGCAACTACGAAAGGGACAAAGAGAGAGACGAAAGATTCGCTCCAAAAAGATGGCAGAGCCAACTGTGTCCACAACATGGCGGGGCCATCAGAAGAACACTGGCAGCGCCAAGTGAACGTTGGCAGAGCCAATAGGTGGGTTGGCCGAGCCAGCTCACTAATTAACATGCATCAGCAACGGACGAACGACCAACACCTTTCCTTCCCAATGTGGAAGTTGAGCATCGGTGGTTCATGGTGGTACGTTCGGTCCCTGTTGCTGCCAGCTTGATCAAGCATTCGCTGGAAAAAGCAGCGCTTTCCGCTTTTCGCATTTTCTTAGAGCCCAATTCATCTCCGCACCATCATATTATATTCCGACCATTCCCATATTTAGTTGGAACTTCAGTGCAGACTTCTATATATGTATATCTAAAACCATGTTAAATATGTATCCATCTTCATCTTCCGCATGTTCCCACTGAAACGCGCTCGTTCTTGTTGGGGGCGCTGGTCCGATGGTCTTCGCAGTCCACATGAGTCGTGTCGGCTCACGAAGGGCGTCGACGTTGGTTGGGTCCATGGAGTTCACTCACGAAATCGGAAAGAGAACAGCACACCGGCGGTTGCACGGACTTGTTCAGGGGTATGGTGAAGACCGTGAACATGGTGCAGTAAATTGACACGACTTTATAATTGATATATTAGTATACAATTATAATATTAGTCCCTTTCTTGGGTGAAGGGGTAGGTGGTGAGACACATCCCACCTCTAGTCTAGGCAATACTGCCGCTTGAAGCCACCTTCAGCCGCATTTCATGTCACGCCATGGCGGATGCATTGCTTTCCTGGGGCCCGGGCACCTGGCCGATCTGAAGTCGATGGGCGAAGTGGGATGACCGAAGTCCCCTTTCCGCGGTGAACAGATGCAAAGATGCAAACGCGAGGGGAGCCGGGCCCCTCGGGGCCCCTCGGGTTCGGTTTGGAGGAACATGTTCGTTCTTTTTGGATCAAAGGCGGGAAGTATGGCGGGGCAGGTGGACAAATCAACATTGATAGAGCACTTCTCTTGGGCTGGCCATGGCTGGCCATTTGTTTCCAGCCTTTTTCAACCAGAAGTTTCAAGTCTCATAGCAACGGGGTCGCAAATGGATTTCTCAACCAGCTGTCAAGCATTCGACTAAGAAATCCATGTGAGAAATCGACTAAGACAGACTAAATCTTCGTCGACATCATTCGACATCCATGGATCTAGTCAAATGCTTTCTTTGTCTCAAGAATCCGCAGGACCGCAAATATGGTCCTTAGACCATCCAAGGACCCATGCACCATCGATTAACAGTATTAGCACCATGTAACATCGGCATCCAAGCTATTGGCATCCACATGGCCCACCAAGGGCTGAAGGAGATGCTTTTCTTGGGGAATGCTTTAAGATAGTTCTGTAGGGCAGAGGGAATCCCGCTTTATCAGAGAATGAGCATCTTCAGTATGAGCTGGCTCGTATTGGGGGGGGTGATTCACACTGTCATGACCGACACTTCCTTAACACTTCCGACATGTAAATCCCCACAAAAGGAGTACTGGTAAGTCATGACTGTAACTTTTCTGTACCGATCTTCCAGTCTGAGAGCTGGGCGATTTTGTAGGCCAAATCGGTCGAAATCCAAGGCTTAGAGAACAGTGCCTTTGTCCATGATGGAATTGACCTCTTCGCTCGTAGTCCCTTGGCGTGTGAACCGACCGATGAAACCAACGGAGGCGACCGGTATCTCGGGTTGGCTGATTAGGTTCGACATGGTTAGACCATTCCGAAATAGACCAGCTGGTTTGCTGACCAGCATATACACCAAGTCACATGGGTGTGCATACTAAGCAGTGTTTCAGTGAAACAATTGGGTCAACCCCTGAAAACATGTTGCCAGCCTGCAAAACCTTGCGACCGAACGGTAGGAGCGGGGTCTGCGGACGGTCCATGGAACATGTGTTTTGGATGAGTGGTGCCTGCAAGATGTTCATTGATCTCTTCAGGTGAACATTTTTATGGGTGCGGATAGGAGATGATGTTTTTTTTAAACTTTAGATGCTAGCTGGATCTTCCAACCACTTTCTTTAGCAATGGATCTCTTCGAGAACAACCGTTGAGCCCAAGAAAGCGCGAGATAAGTTATGACTGTGGAGAAATAATGTGTGACAGTGGTGTTCCTTTAAACTTTAATTACATGTGGCTGGTTGCTCTCCAAATTTGGCAGACGTGACACTCCGCGGTATTGAACCATCTCATTGGGAAGACCGATGATCGATGAAAGTTGACAAGGACTGACTAATTAGTCATGTGACCAAGCGGTGGACCACTCGGTGATGGATCAGATCCGTACATTCAAGAACTACGAACTAAACTGTACATGTCTATATAGTTCAAACAATACGGTCGAGTCATACTTATATATACAATAACATCTATAGCGATCACTATATCACTGTTGGCTTTTCAATCAGAAAACGCACGTGGAAGGAGCGATCCAATGAACGATCCAATGAACCATTCAAGAACTGCGCGACTCGCGAAACAGAACTGCGTTGTGCTGGAATTGTCTCTTACTGCGTTGTCTCTAGTGTTTGTTTCACCCTCCTGTTGTCAAGCAGAACCCAATCCGCTCAGTAAGAGTCTAAACAGTAGACTTTCAGGTTTGCTTTCCTTTGTTTCACCATCTCTCGGCGGCTCAACAGCCTTGAAACAGCAGACATATCCAGCAAAAGGATGCAAACACTTTGATGCAACTGATAAGTTCTTTTTGTCTGAACGAAATCAGCAGTTGATCTTGGAAGGCAACAAGCTGGAGTTGGAGCAACTAAAAAAGAAGCCCAGTGTTTCGTCCTAGAGGCGATTGAACGGAAGTTTTTGCTGATCTAGATACTTGTGCATCTGTTGCCTACCTCCTTTGTTTTGTCCTCAATTGCTGTAGCAATGCGTGGAGGTGAAGCCGGTGAAGCTGCGACCAGTGCACCATGGCCCTTCCGATCTTTCCCTCGTGTTCGGATCTGTACAGCTACGAGCAATGCACTCATCCTGAAAAGGTATTTTGTTGCAGCTGGTGCAACAGTACGAGGCAGTGCCTCGAAGAGTTTTGGACCAAATGGTGCTCAGAGATCGTGTACACCGATGCCATGAAAGCGGCATGTGATCAGTATCGGTCTCAAAGGCGGGCCGATTTGCTGAAGTTAGCGCATTTCTTCTTTTGGGCCTTGATCATCCTACTTGGTCTTGGCTTCCTCTTTTGGTTCTTGACGGGTTTCGCCTGGGCCTTCGTTTGGGGTCAGAACCAATTGGAAGCCCGTCGCTTGGCAGCCCGACGCAGAAGGGAAGCGGCTCATCGTGCAGCTATGCGATGCATGCAAGCATGCAGGCTTTTTGGCCCAGGCATTGACCAACCCTTGTTGGCATCAGAAGTTCTACAAGTCGCGAGCGCTGGCAGGTCCACATCGAGCTCGTCTGAAGCAGGTGGAGCAGCTGGACTCCGCGGTTGACCACCGAACTTCAGGACGAACGAAGGAGGCTTCTGCACTGACGGAGCTTCCGACAGGCTTCCGCTGCAGCGGTGGCAGCGCGCAACGCGGCGAGTTCCGGAGATGCAAAAGAGATGGATGCGAAGTGGCCTCCAACCCAATAGCGAAGGCCTCCAACCTATTAGCGAAGGCCTCCAACCTAAAAGCGCAGGCCTCCAACCTATTAGCGAAGGCCTCCAACCTAATAGCGAAGGCCTCCAACCTATTAGCGAAGGCCTCCAACCTAA